>JAYKKI010000001.1:70880000-71480000 GCA_039881145.1 Druceiella hillmani
TGAGAGTCTTTCTTCTTTTCTTCTTCTTTCTGAAGAACAGAAGATAATTATAGTAAATATATTATTTATTATGCACATGGAGCATATAAAATTTAATCTTATATCATATTTGTTTAACTTAAAATATACATATATATACTCTTTTGTATAAAAAATGGGTGGTTTTGATTTTGTCATATTATTAACAAAATATTATTTATTAAGAGGTTGTATTAATTTTAATTGTTACTGGCAGGTATAGTGTATTCTGGCAAATACAAACGAACATTCTAAATTTAAAATTTATTCTTTTCGAATCAAAATGCTCTTTCAATGACAAAAACATATTTTTTGGGGGTAAATGAAATCCAACTCTTATTAAGTTCTTTTTCATTTGTTACGTTTTTTATTTTAAAGAATAAATTTTAATTAAATTTCTGCTGTTTGCTGCATTAGTTCACTTCTGTTTGCTGTTCACAGTATGATTGAAAAAATGATAAGAGCTAGTAAAATTATTGCACTGCTTGAAGAAGGCTGTAGCCAATGTTGATTCTCAGCAGTATAATGTGAGCCGTTCAACCGTCCAAAGGACCTGGCAACGATACCAAGAAACGGGCTCCATCAGTAGAAGGCCCGGTTCTGGAAGAAAACGGTGCACTGAGCCACGGGACGACCGCTTCAGTCAGTCAAGCGCTACGAAATCGTCACGTTACGTACGTGGATCTCAAACAGAACCTCGAGAACGTCAGAGGTATACGAGTAAGCCTATGGACAATCAGAAGTAGACTTCAGGCCGTCAATATACGTAGCTATCGCCCAGCTCGGGGCCCTACATTGCTCCGTGAGCATCGAGTTGCCAGATTGAGATTCGCTCAAAATTTTTCGTCATGTCATGTTTTGGGCTGGTATTAACTCAGATGACCGTACTGAGTTAGTTTTTATTGAAAATGGTACACTTAATGCGCAAAGGTACATAACAGAGGTTCTTATTCCTCATGCCCAACCCGTATTAACAGCAGTTAGACGCGATTCCATTTTTATGGACGAGAACGCTCACGCCCACCGATCCAGAGACGTTGATGCGTATATGCAGGAGGCCGGAATTCGTCATTTAGACTGGCCAAATAGAAATTCCGACCTCAGTCCGATAGAACACATATGAGATAATCTCTAACAACGCATCAGAGCCGTAAAACCAACTCCAGAAAACATTCAGGCCCTTAAAAATGAGATCGTCATCGAAAGCAAGCCTAACAAATTAAGCATATTGACTTTAGCTAGAGGAGGCCATATTCGTTACTAAATTTTCAAATTTTATGTTAAATTAATAAAAAAATATTCAAAAATAAACTTTAGCCATTTTTAATGTATCAGTATGAAAACGTTCGCCTGTGGACTTTACATAGATTTTTTTATTTATTCGCATTTTTAATGACTGAAGTAGGTAAAAACGATATCTTAATAATAAATAACAATATTCTCATCATATCGCCAAATAAAATGCATCAAGTAATAATAAAATAACTCTGATATGGTTTATTCCTGTAAATGACCGTTTTTTTGCAAACCAGTATATATATATATATATATATATATATATATCTATATATATATATATATATATATATACAGTCAAAATCTGTTATAACGACATGAAAGGGACTACTCATATTTAGTTGTAAAAACCGATAGTCGTAACAAGCGATGATGTTTTCGAGAAAGTATTTATGGTATTATTGAATGTGTACTCTGTAAGTACCTACATATTAATCCATAGATATTAATAGGAAAAATATATTCATGTACAAAATTAAACTACATATTGTTTATTTCACATAAAACGTATAATATAGAAGAACAATATGTATATTACTTTTCTGTATGCATAAAATCTGTAATTTTAGTCCGTTTGGAACACATCTGTCGTGCATACATCTTTTGTAATTCACGTTGGATTTTAATTCATTAAGAATTTTTTTTTCCTTTTGATCTTCTCGTACAATATCATCCTCCGTAGCTGGTGCACAAATTGCAATAGAGTTATCTACATCAATGAACTCCTCTGCTTCAGTAATAGGTAAAGCAGGGAGTAAATTTTGTGCTAATTGAGCCAAAGAAATATCGGTTATTGAAAAAATAAAAATAGGATATTGTTACGAGGTCTTTAAAACCAGCATGTCTAAAGCAGTTAGCTATAGTGTTTTGAGCATTTTTGTCAATACTGGCAGCTTCACCACTCATTTTCCCGTAGACAATACCACGCCGAGCCCGGAAACATTGAATCCAACTAGACAAGCAAACGAAATCTTCACCAAAACGCTGAGCAAAATCGTTAGTTTTTTGTTGAAGAATTGGTCCGTTTATTGGCACATTATTACTCATTTGATATTTAAACCACTTTAACAAAGCTTCCTCAATCTTCGTATGCTTCGTTGTTCTGGCTCGTTTCATTTTCAAAAAATTGTTGCCATAAAGCGTTTGAATTTTTTCCCTCTCTTTCCAAATGGTTGAAATTTTCGAGTGTGGTACACCATATTCCTTCACTAAGTCTTTGTTAGGAATCCCACTTTCTAGCTTTGACACAATACACAATTTTTCTTCGATATCTTGTTTTCTTTTTCTTTGCGACATGTTAAAAAATTCATTAAAATGTGGAGTTATTTAAGTCCACAATATGTTTTGGTGCGTCTTGTGTAGAGATAAGTAACAAACTGACTGAGACATGAAGAAGCGGGCTGTTATTACCATTACTACTTTACTGCATGGACGTGTTTTGTTTCAAAGAATTACAAAAGACCCTACACTTTTTGTTTACTTTTGCGATTGACCATTATTGTGCCAGATGTGGATACCTATTTAAATTGTTTACAATAGAGCTTAGTAGAAACTGAGTTGGTCGTTCTAACAGACATATTTCTCCGAATATACTAGTTAAATGTAGTCGCTTAAAGAGGTATGTCGTAATAAGCAATGTCGTAAAAAGCAATGTTTTTTAATGAGGCGATCGTATAGCATTCAGCAGGGACTTTTGATTTTGATCAATATAACCGGTATGTTGTTCTAAACGATGTCGCCATAAACGGTTTTGACTATATATATATATATATATATATGTATATATATATATATACATATATATATATATATATATATATATATTATATATATATGTATGTGTGTGTGTGTGTATGTATGTAATTAAATTATTTAATCGTTTTTCAATTACAACGACTACATCCGTCGTGGGTTTTTTCAAAATTTGTAATTTTACTTTTTATTTTATACTTTTTCGATTAAAATGTTTACATCTGTCGTGAGCTAAATCAAAATTTCTATTTTGCCTTTTATTATTAGTCTTAATAATTAAGCTTCTAAAAAAACATTGGCAAAAGTGCTACCTCATGTGGGTCTTAATAGTACAACCTTGAGTCGGAGTAGTAATCACTGATCTAAATGAAAGAAAACTAGTCAACAATCCACACAACAGCATAGTATTGGAAGAATTAGGGCGCTGGAGAAACATGTTACTTGGATCACACACAGACGGATCACAGAAGCCGAAGATAGGCCAAAAAGGATCAATCATAAATATTTATTGCAGAGTCCCTGACGAGTTAACAACATGACACGTGAGTAATAACCTTCACTTATAAATCACAAACTTTTTACCGAAAACAGTATCGAAATCAGTGAAACGGTCAAATAGTTGTTTACAGGAAATTTTTACCCTCGTTTACCCCCCCTTAAAGTCCTACTGTATAGAGTGACAGTTCAGGTTTTTACTTGTGATAAATTAATGAAAGAATTTGATTATAATGAAAGTAGTTATATCCGACTACTGTTGCCAGAAAAAGTAGAAATTAAGTTTTTTTGTATCATATGCAGTTTATTACATAGAGTATTTATTAATAATAAAAATAAGAGTTTTTTATTAGCGACCTGAAATTATTTTCCCACAAATCTATAGAATTTGATGAGGATAATAAACTTTATCTGTTGTGATAAATAGATCAATTAATAAAATAGCTTGCATTGCATAATGGATTCATTAAAAAATTAGAAAAATAATATTATCACCGATTTCAAAAATGTTATCAATATAAAACTTGTTACGAAGCTTGATAAATACTTTTGGCAGTTATCCTTCTTAGAAGCACTTTAAAAAACTTACTTAGTAATGTCACCTGGTTCCACTAATTCATCATTGACTGCCCCATCCATGATGTCTGTTGAAACATCTTGCACTGACTTGCTATATCAAAAAATGAAAAATCGAAGTAAAATAATTTAGAGATTTCATGTTATTTCATAGAAAAAAGCAAATTCAAATTGTGTACCATCTTCCTTATAACATTTTTGACTTAAATTAGCATCTAGATTATAAAATCACTCTATGAAGAAAATAGTCTAAAAGAACACTATACTTGAATTATAAAATATAAAGCTTATTTATAATCTCGTAAATGGATAAAATTAAAGTTATTTTCACTTCAAAATTATATATTTATTGAAAGGTTTGGTTTGTAAATTCATATGTTGATTTGCTCACAATTTACTTTGAATCACAATTTTTCTTATTACAAAACTAATACTGAAAGTGTTCTCAAATATTTATTACTTATATATTTATTTTCGTGATAGCTATCATAATTATTTTAAAATCAGAAAATAATGAGATAAATTTGTACCTTTCGCTTTTCTCCAAAATACTCTCATTTTCGTCAGTGGTGAGAGTCTTTCTTCTTTTCCTCTTCTTTCTGAAGAACAGAAAATAATTATAGTAAATATATTATTTATTATGCATATGGAGCATATAAAATTTAATCTTTAATCATAATTTTATAACTATATATATATATATACATATATATATATATATATATATATATATATATATATATATATATACATATATATATATATATATATATATATATATACATATATATATATATATATATATATATATATATATATATATGGCTTTCTTTGATGTATAGATTTCTTTACCTCTATAAATTCAATATTCTACAAAAATTTGCGATACATCAGAAGGTATTTCAACAATAAAACATTTTTTTTCCTTTTAAGTAGACAGTGTAATATCTTAAGATACTATCAACATATTTTAATATTATCTATAATTAGGAGACTTATGGTGATAAATCTTCAAGTGTTTTGTCTGTTATGTCAATTTGTCTGCCGCCAACTTCTGTTTCCTAACTTTAGTCATTACCGTTAGTTATTATTTACAATATTTCTGTCAATTTATGCAAAATGTTTGTAACTATAATCAAGAATTTAGGAAAAAGTCTAGCTGTTCACATTATAAAAATTACATCATTTGTTAAATCACTTCTTGATAAGAAAAATATCATTGTTTTATTATTCTTTGATAAAAGGGCATAACTATATTAAATTTGTTGCGGTAATGATATATGAGCACCAACAATAAAAAGAATATTCAATTTTGAACTATTTTTTTTCATTTATTTTGCTCCAATGTCCAATGTTACACTGTTACAGCTTGCTCAAAATATCAATTTTGTCCTAATAAGCAAAATTAAACATTTTGAAAAAACCCACGACGAATGTAGTCGTTATAACTGAAAAACAATTAAATAAGTATTTTGAGCACCCCCAAACTAAAATATAATTACAAGCCCTAAAAAATCCATCGGAGCTGCCGTGACCTGCCTATGCCTAAAATTTTGCTGGTTTATCAGTTTGTGACTAATTGAAATTCTCTTAGGTGCACTAATAACTTTTCTATACTCCTACAAAGTAATTGATATTGGGAATGGTAATGGCAATAGCAACCCTGACAGATTTTCTTGGGTTTATAATTAAATTAATAGGTTCATACTTTCTTTTAGTCGGGGGAGGAGGTTTTCAAAAAAATTATTTCATGGTTTTTCAATTACAGGGACTACATCCGTCGTGGGTTTTTTAAAAATTTTTAATTTTGCTTTTATTTTATACTTTTTCGATTTATATCTGTTGTGAGCTTAATCAAAATTTTAATTTTTCCTTTTATTATTAGTCTTAATAATTAAGCTTCTAAAAAAACATTGGCAAAAGTGTTACCTCATGTGGCTCTTAGTAGAGTACAACCTTTAGACGGAGTATTAATAACTGATCTAAATGAAAGAAAACTAGTCAACAATCCACACAACAGCATAGGATTGGAAGAATTAGGGTGCTTGAGAAACATGTTACGTGGATCACAGAAGCCAAAGATAGGCCAAAAAGGAGATAATCTAGACCAATCAAAAATATTTATTGCCGAGTCCCTGACGAGTTAACAACATAACACCTGACTAATAACCTTCACCTTTAACTCACAAACTTTTTACCAAAAACCGTATCGAAATAAGTCAAACGGTCAAATAGTTGTTTACAGGAAATTTTCACCCTAGATTAATCCCCCTCCCCCTTAAAGTCCTACTGTACAGAGTGACAGTTAAGGTTTATATTTCTGATAAATTAATGAAACAATTTGATTAAGTTTTTTTGTATTATATGCGATTTATGACAGAGTATTTTCTAATAATAAAAAATAAGAGTTTTTTATTGGCTACCTGAAATTATTTTTCCACAAATCTATAGAAATTGATGAGGATTATAAAATTTATCTGTTGTGATAAATAGATCAATTAATAAAATAGCTTGCATTGCGTAATGGATCAATCAAAAATTTGTTTTATCATCCATTTGAAAAATGTTATCAATATAAAACTTGCTTCGAAGCTTGTTAAATCCTTTTGGCAGTTATCCTTCTTACAAGCACTTTAAAAAACTTACTTAGTAATGTCACCTGGTTCAACTAATTCATCATTGACATCCATGATGTCTGTTGAAACATTTTGCGCTGATTTGCTAAAGCAAAAAATGAAAAATCAAAATAGTTTAGAAATTTCCTGTTATTTCATAGAAAAAAGCAAATTCAAATAATGTGCCATCTTCCTTATAACATTTTAGACTTAAATTAGCATCTAGATTATAAAATCACTCAATGAAGAAAATAGTCTAAAATAACACTATACTTGAATTATAAAACATAGAGCTTATTTATAATCTAGTAAATGGTCTGTAAAAAAAATTAAATTGTAAATAAAGTTAAAATTTTTAAATTTCTATTATTTTCACTTCCCAATAATAAATTTATTGAAAAGGTTTTATTTATAAATTCATATGTTGATTTGCTCACAATTTTCTTTGAACCACAATTTTTCTTATTACAAAACTAATACTTCAAGTATTCTCAAACATTTATTACTTATATATTTATTTTCGTGATAGCTATAATAATTATTTTAAAATCAGAAGATAATAAGACAAATTTGTACCTTTCGCTTTTCTCGAAAATACTCTCCTCATTTTCTTCAGTGGTGAGAGTCTTTCTTCTTTTCTTCCTCTTTCTGTAAAATAGAAGACAATTATATATATATATATATATATATATATATATATATATATATACATATATATATATACATATACATATATATATATACATATACATATATATATATACATATACATATAAATATATATATATATATATATACATATACATATATATATATATATATATGGCTTTCTTTAATTTATATATTTCTTTACCTCTATAATACAGCTTGCTCAAAATATCAATTTTGTCACAAAGTTGACTTTGTCGCTTCCTTTAGGTACATTTTTGGAATAATTTAAGAATAAAGATAATTGAAACATTTGTTTACAGGAAATGTTTACCCTCGTTTACCTCCTGTAAAAACCGACTATACAGAGTGATAGTTCAGGTTTATACTTCATAAATTAATGTAAGATTTCGGTTATAGTTAAAGTAGTTATATCTGACTGCTGTTGCCAAAAAAAGTAGAAATTAAGTTTTTTTGTATTATATGCGATTTATCACATGAGTATTTTTATTTTTTAATGGCTACCTGAAATTATTTTTCCACAAATCTATAGAATTTGATGAGGATATATTACATTATATTTTGTGACAAATAGATCGATTAATAAAATAGGAAGCTTTTTTTAATTGATCAATTAAAAAATTAGTTTTACCGCCCATTTGAAAAATGTTACCAATATAAAACTTGATAAATCCTTTTGGCAGTTCCCCTTCTTGGAAGAAGTGTAAAAAACTTACTTAGTAGTGTCACCTGGTTCCACTAATTCATCACTGACTGCTTCAACAATTAAGTCTGGTGTAACATCTTGCGCTGATGCACTAAATCAAAAAATGAAAAATTTGTTCAAACAAATTAACAAGGTATTTTGTTGTAATATTATTTCTTTTATTAAGATAATTGGGGACATTATACTATATCATGTTATAAAAACAACAAATTCTCAATTTTTCTGTTTTAATAATTAGAAAATTAAATTTATAATTCTGTCATTTATCACTATGAAATCATCAAGGTTTCTTAAAATGAAATCAAATGCAAATTCACTTTTCAAATACGTCTATGGGATTTTTGAAACAATTGACCACGGTTATTTATAACTGCCAGCACTGGAAGTATTTTAACAACATCTGTGGGTAGAATATAAGATACATCATTGCAATCTAATTGAAAGACTGTTCTTTCTTTTACATGTCATAAAAAGGCGACTTTAATTTCACCACCATCATCTAAATCATCAACAACGCAAGCTATATCTCCTTTCATAATTGAACAATTTTCCTTGTCATCATTGCCAGAATTTAGACTAGAAGACCTTGGTTCAAGCTCTTGGTCTTGGTCTGACATAATGACATCTTACAACGGTAATTCTTTAGTCTTTTCATGTAGTTTATGGCCACGCCATAATCGGCCTAAAAAGATAGGTTGTCACCTTAAGAAACAACAATGGATCATGAAACATTCCGGGTTATTGGCCTGTTCTTGTAGAAACAGCTTAAATTTTGGTATTAGAGCTCATTACAAACATTTGTAAATATTTGGTGTACATTAATTATACCAACAACCGGTGTAATTTTTAGAGGTATTTGCCTTGAAATAGCTTCAATATCTTGAGAAAGAATGACGTAAAGTTTAATTTTACTCTGACCATTCAGTGCTTCATAGAATTGTTCAGCGGATTCTATGATCACTCTTGCAAAACATAGTTCTTTTAAGGCAGCAATTCCATCAGCAGGACTATTTCCGTGTCCTACTTCACAGAAAGACCCTGTTATTCGACGAGTTCTATCTCTTTTCACTTTTGTTCGTTCTCTGCTCTGATTTCCTGCATATTTTTTTAGATCTGGTATTATATGTGGAGAAGCTCGCTCAGTCTCATTATTATCATCATTGCTGCAGTGTGGTTGTCGTAGTAGAGGTCGTTGAACGATTGAAGGAAAACTAAGTGGAAGGAGAACTTTTGCGTTGCCTTTGACCTCTCTTCTTTAATTTCCATATTATTCTAGCGCTATGTTTTTCTTTCGCAGCTAAATCATTGATTAATTTTTTTGCATGGTAATTTTCTCGTTTTTTTCATTTACATTCTTCATACTTGCTAATAATTTTAAATTAATGATCCATCACTTAGAAAAAAATCGCAGTCTCCCAGTGGACACATAATAAACACACCCGACCGGCTGACAAACCTTCGGCGAAATGGCCACGCAAAACTGACGATAAATCAAATGCGATATCAATTGGTCTGTATGCGACATTCCTATTGGTTCTCATCGAGAGCCCTCCTTTCTGACCCGCACATTCATGCATGATATTGGTGACTCTGAGGACTTCGTTACAATAACGAAAACGGGGACAAATGTATAAATCGCAATACCAGGACTCTTCATATGCTTTCCTACATTCAGTGGCGAATTTACCAGCAGGCTGAGTAGGCTGTAGCCTAGGGCGGCGGCGGATTTTAGGGGGCGGCAAATTCGGACCCAAAAATTTTTTTTCTTACAGAAATAAAAAAATACCTATTTAAATGCTAATAACATTTAAATAGGTATTTTTAAGGTTTCACTGCTTAATTTGTCAAAATGGGGTATTGGACGTTTGTCAATCTGCTAATACTTTTTTTATACTACGTATTTGCAGTGCGGTAACGAATGACATTACCACTCGCTGAGTGTCTGGCCGAAATGACGTCGCGGGCGCACGAGCACCGGGCGCACGAGCACAGGGCGCAGGTGGGTCGTCGCAGGGGGCCGAACGTAACGAAGTGTGGCGGCAATCGGCAGCATTGAGTTCGGGAGAAAGAGGGAAAGATATAGAGCGGCGATACAAACGGGGAAGTCCCGTCTCGTATTTATTTCTAAACAAAAGTCACCTCAAATAATTGCATCTTGCGATTTCTAAGTAAAAGTGTTAATAAAAAAGTATTAGGAAAGTATCTAAAACTGTTAATGGATTGTATGTATAATTTTTATAACAGTACAACACCGGTGAAGTGAAGACAATACAAACTTATTGTAGGTAAGTAATTCTAATGTATAAATCATCCGTAATCAGTATTTTAACAAGCTGTATTATTGTTTTAGAAGGTTTGCAAATTTAGATTTTTTTGATTAAGTATATTATTACTAGGTATATTGTTGTAGTCTATACTAGACTACAACAATATACCTAGTAGTAGTCATTCAATAAATTTCTGTTGCTTATATTCAACAATCTGCTTTTGAAAAAACGGATATGTATGTTTTTGACAAAGCGGTAGAAGTAACGTCAATTAGTATAACAACTGAAGATGCGTCTCAGTATCACACGTCAAGTACAAGTAATGACCAAGTGCAAACAACAGTAAATCTAAATAAAGATCCAGCTTTATGGGAAATTAACGATACTTTAAGGGAGATTATGGCAAGGTATGGCTTCGATCAAAACAAGTCTTGTGACTTCTCTAAAAGTGAAAAAATATATGCGGATCAGCATCGTTTCTTGCCAGTGAGTATCTTTCAAAGGAAGATGAAAAATAATGAAGTGAAAAATGCAGAACATCGAGTAGCTCAGCATGAAAACTCTGCCCGTCATAAATCAAGTATCCTTAGTTTGAAAGCTAGAAGTGAGATTGATGGCCGAATTGACAAATTATTGCAGGTCCAGATTGATGAAGATATTACTTATTGGAGAAATGTTCTGAAGAGAGTTGTTGCCGTAGTGAAGAGACTGTGTTCAAGACGCCTCGCTTTCAGAGGGAAAAATGAAAAGTTTGGTGATCCGCATAACGGAAATTATTGCATGATTTTGGAACTGCTAGTGGAATTCGATCCTTTTTTAGCTTGTCATACTGAACGATTTGGAAATCGAGGATCAGGGAATACCAGTTACTTATCAAGTACCATTTGCGATGAGTTTATCCTCTTGATGGGACATAAAGTCTTAAAACAGATTGGAAACTAGATAAGAAAGGCAAAATATTATTCCCTAATCATCGATTCAACACCGGATATATCACATGTGGATCAACTTATCCTTGTCATTAGATATGTTTTGGAAACAGGCGAACCGTGCGAAAGATTTCTCAAGTTTTTGTCGTCAGTGGGACATAAAGCTGAAGAAATGTTTTCTGCCATTATTTCGGAACTCAAAACACTAGACATAAATATAGAAGACTGTCGTGGAGAGTCATATGATAATGCCGCGAATATGTCTGGCATATACAACGGCTTACAAGCAAAAATTAAAAACCAAGCACCTTTCGCTTTTTACGTACCTTGTTCTGCCCATTCTTTGAATTTAGTGGCAACTGCTGCTGCTGAAGCTTGTACAGAAGCTTGTCGCTTTTTCATGCTGCTACAGGAAATTTACGCTTTTTTTGTAAGCTCGACACAACGCTGGCAAAAATTAACCAGTGAAATTGGGAAAGGAAAAACCCTGAAGAGAGTGAATGTGACACGTTGGTCAGCCAGAGAGGACACGTGTAAGAGTTTGAGAGATTCTTGGCACGAAGTTCTTAAAACTTTGGAATCAATCAAGGATGATTGTACCGAAATGCCTGCGAAACGAAGCGGTGGGGATAGTTTTTAATTTAGAAAAACTGGAAACGGCGGTAATGGTTGTTGTGTAGAATGATTTTTTGGAGAGAATAAACAAAGTGAATGTTCAAATTCAGGCTCCCACCGTAGATTTGATCACCGTTGCCGATCTTTACGAATCACTCTGTAAGTTTTTCGTTACTGAACGAGAGAACTTCAAGTATTTCGAAGAAAAAGCGATGGAATTAAGCATATCGAAGCAATATACAACAGATATATTGGAAAAAGACAACCTAAAAGAAAAAAAAGATTTGACGAAACACCCGATGAAGAAATTAGAATGACGGCGAGTGAAACTTTCCGGGTTAACACGTTTCTCGTCCTTGTAGATAGACTCGTGTCCGAGTTAGGAACACGTCAGGAGGCTTACAACAGATTTAACGAGAAGTTTTAATTTCTAACTAAAATAGGTGAGTTGTCAACATCGACCCTAACGGAAAAAGCAAATTTCTTGGAAAAAATGTATCCTAATGATTTAGAAACTGACCTAGTTCAAGAATACGTACACCTTCAAGGCCACCTTTCTTCTCAAAGAATTTTAATAAAACCTGAGTCTGGATCATTAAAAAGACTATCTTCGTTTCTGCGAAATCAGAATTTGGAGAATTCTCCAATGGAGAACATTTATCCAAACTTGGATATAGCAGTTCGCATGGCTTTGTGTACACCAGCGACAAATTGTTCGGGTGAGAGAAGCTTTTCTTGCTTAAAGCGGGTGAAAAACTATTTACGATCTACATTAAGTCAAGAAAAGCTAAATGCTTTAGTTCTTTTGTGCATAGAGTCAGAACTTATGAACAATATTTCATACGACGATTTAATTGACGATTTTGCGAATATAAAATCGCGCAAAAAGGTAATTTAAAACTTATATTTTAATTGATTTTATTATCATGATCAAGCGGATTCTTAATACATAATTTAATAGGAATATTGTTTTAAACTCTAAGTCCAATAAAAATATATAACATTTTTTAGTTTTTTAATTATAAAATTTTCACATTTTCTTCCACCTTATTTTCTCCATGTAGGGTATCGAAATGTAGAGATCACAAGGGGCGGCAAAATTTGAACAGCCTACTGACGGCAAATGTGTTAATCCGCCACTGCCTACATTACAGAATGAATTTATTCAATTCCGGATCTTGTACTGTTGATCCAAATAGTAAAATAAAATCATTTTTAGTATATTATGTGCATTAAGACATTTTTTATCACGTGGTTTGTTGCAGTGACAGTGTCGTTTTCTATGGAACAAAGTATTTGATCCCCTATCTAACCAAGTTATTTTTTAAAAAAATTTAAATATACATTGTTTTATTATTTCATATCACTCAAGTGTCTCATTCATCATTAGTCAAGATTTCCCAGTTTATAATGCATTTAGAAGCTGGGGGCAAAATAAGGTATGGGACGCATAAACAAAACCAATTTCACATTGTGTAAGAATTTTTTTTAAATCTCACCTGTTTTCACTGATGTTTCCTGATTTTAATAAAAATTGTCTGGAAAAAAATTAAATTACAAATAAAGATAAAATTTTTCAATTTCTATTATTTTCACTTCACAATTATATATTTATTGAAAAGGTTTGGTTTGTAAATTCATATTTTGATTTGCTCACAATTTACTTTGAATAACAATTTTTCTTATTACAAAACTAATACTGAAGTGTTCTCAAATATTTATAACTCATATATTTATTGTCGTGATAGCTATAATAATTATTTCAAAATCAGATGATAATGAGATACCTTTCGCTGTTCTCCAAAATACTCTCCTCATTTTCTTCAGTGGTGAGGGTCTTTCTTCTTTTCTTCTTCTTTCTATAGAATAGAAGATAATTATAGTAAATATCATAATTGTATATCTATTTATATATATATATATATATATATATATATATATATATATATATATATATATATATATATATTTTTTTTTTTTTTTACTTTTAACTAAACATTGCAAATTGTTAAGATACTATCTGTTATGTCTGCCGTCAATTTCTGTTTCTAAGCTGTAATCATTACTGTTAGTTATTATTTACAGCATTTCTGTCAATTTATGCAAAATGGTTGTAAATATAACCAAGAATTTAAGAAAACGTCTAGCTGTTCACATTATAAAAATAACATCATTTGTTAAATCACTTCTTGATAAGAAAAATATCATTGTTTTATTATTCTTTGATAAAAGGACCAAATTATACTAAATTTGTTGCTATAATGATATCACCGATATTAAAAAGAATATTAAATTTTGAAATATTTTTTTTCATTTATTTGCTCTGATATATCACACCTTCACACCTTTTTCATTTATTTTGCTGTGACTTACACTATCACAGCTTGCTCAAAATATCAATTTTGTGTCAAATTTAACTTTGCCGCTTCCATTAGGTATATTTTTGGAATAGTTTACGAACAAATATAATTGAAACATTTGTTTACAGGAAATTTTTACCCTCATTTACCCCCCTTTAAGAACCAACTATACAGAGTGACAGTTCAGATTTATACTTCTGATAAATTAATGAAAAAATTTGGTTATAGTTAAAGTAGTTATATCTTACTGCTGTTGCCAAAAAAAATAGAAATTAAGTTTTTGTGTATTATATGCGATTTATCACATAGAGTATTTTTTAAATTTTTAATGGCTACCTGAAATTATTTTTCCACAAATCTATAGAATTTGATGAGGACAATAAACTCTATATATTGTGATAAATAGATCAATTAATAAAATAGCTCACAATGCATATGCAACCTTTTTTTTATTAATTAAAAAATTAGTTTTATCAGCCATTTCAAAAATGTTATCAATATAAAATTTGCTTCGAAGCTTGCTAAATCCTTTTGGCAGTTATCCTTCTTAGAAGCTCTTTAAAAAACTTACTTAATAATGTCACCTGGTTCCACTAATTCATCATTGACTACCCCATCCATGATGTCTGTTGAAACATCTTGCGCTGACTTGCTAAACCAATAAATGAAAAAGCGATATAAAATAATTTAGAGACTTCATGTTATTTCATTGAAAAAAGCAAATTCAAATAGTGTACCATCTTCCTTATAACATTTTAGACTTAAATTAGCATATAGATTATAAAATCACTCTATGAAAAAAATAGTCTAAAATAACACCATACTTGAATTATAAAATATAGAGCTTGTTTATAATCCAGAACAAAACTTTCTTATTTTAGATATATGGAGTGATTTTTAATTATGGGGCATTTCACACCAAGCGGACAACGAAAAAAAAGTCAGGTCGTGAAATTTGTTCATATTCTGTTTGATTATACTTCTAGTGATCATGGATGTGCACACCCATTTTTTTTCGTGTGGTGCTTTATTGTCGAGTTACGAGCTTTTGAAAATTAACAATGTATGAGGAATGCATTTTTTGGATGCTTATTTTTTTAATCAAACGATTTGTGACAAAACTTTATAAACATTGTTTCTTCAAGTTAAAAGTATGCAGTTTTTACCATGGAATTCGAAATTCGAATTTTTTTTACTCGTCGTAAACCGGAATTCGAGTAACTTCGACATATTTTTTTTTCTTTATTTTTTATTAGAATTATAGCGTTATAAATACTAATACTCCAATAAAAAAATTAAAACGTGATCTCTAATAGTTTAGGATACAGAGCATGTAAAGTACATACACATCGTGCCCGGTTTCTAAGAAGTTCGGGGTTATTTGTTAATACTTCGCTATTTACACTTCATTCGGTTATGTTAACATGCAAAATAAATCAAAATCAACTGAATTAAATTTTTAAGAGTAAAATATATGTAATTGATAACATAAATATTTCTCATTAACGAATTCATACAAAACAATGACAATGTTGTGATATACGACCAGTAACGCCATCTCGTAGTGAGTGATGAAAGCTATTACTAACCCAGAATAATATCGTCGTTACTTGCTAGAAAGAGACAGCTATATGACGCGTAACTGTCCCGCTCGTAGTTCGAATTAACCGTTATTGTTAGTTGAAGCTTTGACCGCTCATCGGCTAGACGCTATTTTCTATTTGATTTAAAATGGATTCTTACGGTGATCGGTGGTTTAATCCGTTTCTCATGGCTCGTCATAAGAAGCGTGTGAAAGTTAGAAAAATATCTAACACATTAAGTGTAAAGTGGACAATTTCGCCCAATGTTTATGTATGTGAATCGTGCAGGAAACGACTGTTATGTGAATCACTACCTGAAGAAAACATTGTCCAGTCACAATCTAGTCAGGCATCAAGTGATTATTCACAACAAACCAAGGCGAAAGCTTTATTCCTGAAGATAAATACCAACACATCGCAACACAGACAGATTTGTTAACAGAAAACAAAGAAATTTTGAACCAGCTCAAAGAAAAGTTTAATAATCCCTCCACTTCTACTTCCGTTAAGACCATGATACTCACTATTGCACCGAAGTCCTGGAGTGAGAATAAATTATCTCAAGAATTCGGAACATCCCAACGCCAAGCAAGAAAAGCTAAGAAACTAGTTGAACAGTTTGGCATCTTGACTTCGCCGAACCCTCGCGATGGTCGCAAATTATCTACCGAAACTGAAAGCTTGGTAAAAAGTTATTATCTTCGTGAAGATATTAGCAGAGTGATGCCAGGTAAAAAAGATTTCGTATCCATTAAATTAGACGATGGAAAAAGGACACATGTGCAAATACAACTGCTTATTTGCAATATAGATGAGCTTTATCAAAAGTTTAAAATAGATTATCCAAATGTAAAAGTTGGCTAACAACATTTTTTACCTTAAGACCAAAACAATGTGTTTTCGCGGGAGACTCTGGGACACATATGGTATGTGTCTGTATGTACCATCAAAATGTTAAGCTAATGTTGCGAGGATGGGATGTTGCCAACATAACATCTGGTACTACCATGCATCTTTCATCTTATAAAGAATGTCTTAAAATGCAGGAATGTCATTTAATGACAACAAAGACAATAAAATCTACAAACGAAAGTTGCTCTTCCTGTCCTGGCTTAAGTGGAATACGTGATCATTTAAAAACGGTATTCGATGACAATGATGTGACAAACATTCAGTTTGAAAAATGGGAAGGTACAGACCGCTTCACGATAGCCACCCACCCAAGTGTCTTCTGCTGATGACTTTGTTGATTGCTTGTGTATCGCTTTAGATTTATTAAAGCCACATGCTTACATCGCTGATCAACAAGCTCTTTATTTTAAAACTCTTAAAGAAACTATCTTTGAAGGTGAAATTCTCGTGCAATGTGATTTCGCCGAAAACTACAGTTTTATCGTTCAAGATGCTGCCCAATCGTTCCATTGGAACAATGACCAAGCGACGCTTTTGACATCCGTGTTTTATTATAAAGATGGAAACGAGATAAAACATGGAAGCATCGTCATGATTTCAAACACGATACTGCCACATGCTTTTCTATGCTTTTCTATGCTTTTCAAAAAATACTTAACCAGCACCTAGCTGACCATGGGATTGCGGTTTCTATCTTAAAATACATCACAGACGGAGCTCCTCAACAATTCAAGAATAGGTTCAATTTCGTAAATTTATTTTATTATAGACAAGATTTTAACATAAGCGCAGAATTACACTTTCATGCTACATCGCATGGAAAAGGACCATGTGATGGTCTTGGTCTTTGTCAGTTTACAGTCTACGAATAATGCAATAACTACACCTTTCAGATTGTATGAGTGGGCAAAATCATCGTTGACTGAAACGTCTGTATACTACTGTTCAAAGGAAAGTATTCAAGAAGAACAAGATTTTCTACAAGTTCGTTTTGCTTCTGCCATTACTGTTCCTGGAACAAAGAAACTTCATGATTTTTTTCCAACCACCGAAGGTCTATTGGTTAAAAGAATCAGTCAAAGTGCAACTGGGAAAATTTAAAAATTACAAAATATCTCTCAATAAAACCTGTCCTACAAAATTGACTAAATAGTTTGATTTCAATCACCTACATTTATACACCTAGGTCCAAACAGTGCTATTTTCCATTTAACCAACATACAAAATAGCTGTTCCGATTTAGGTGTGCGAATATTAGTATTTTATTCATATAATTACTGCTTTAATTCGACAGTGGCTCATTTCAAGCAGCGATATGTGTTTCACTCACTTCGAGGCGGATGTACTTTACATGCTCTGTATTCTAAACTATTAGAGATCACGTTTTAAATTTTTTATTGGAGTATTAGTATTTATAACACTATAATTCTAATAAAAAATATTGAAAAAAAAATATGTCGAAGTTACTGGAATGTCGACTTGAATCTTCACTTCCGGTTTACGACGAGTAAAAAAAATTCGAATTTCGGATTCTATGGAAAAATTAAAAACTGCATACTTTTAACTACAAGAAAAAATGTTTATGAAGTTTTGTCACAAATTGTTTGATTAAAAAAATAAGCATCCAAAAAATGCATTCCTCATACATTGTTAATTTTCAAAAGCTCGTAACTCGACAATAAAGCACCACATGAAAAAAAAATGGGTGACTCTGGAAGTATAATCAAACAGAATCTGGAAGTATAATCTCACTAGAAGTATAATCAAACAGAATATGAACAAATTTCACGACCTGACTTTTTTTTCGTTGTCCGCTTGGCGTGAAATCCCCTTATGAAACTATAATAGAATAGTAATAATAACTTAGTACTAATCTGTTATGTACACATAAAACATATAAACAAAATGAAGTTCACATTTTCTACAATTTTTTTTTTAAATCTTACCTGTATTCACCAATGTTTTCTGATTTCAGTAAAAATTGTCTGGAAAAAAATGAAAATGCAAATAAAGTTAAAATTGATAAATTTCAGTTATTTTTAATTGACAATTATAAATTTATTGAAAAGGTTTTGTTTGTAAATTCATATTTTGACTTGCTTGTAATTAAGTAAATTTGTATTTAATACTAATGTAATATGGTACGTACTTTTTTATGCGATATATCTGAATATTCACTTGATCAACTTTTCATAAATGTTGGTGTAACCCCATGATCAACTATTCATAAATGTTAGTATTAAATAAAAAAAATAATATACAAATGGCTAAACTAGATTCGTTATGTAATCATGGTAGAGGGACAATTTTCAGAGTTGAAGCTACAGAAATATGAGGACTATTAAATAAACAAAATCTATGAAACTACTTTGAACAAAATCTGCTAGTAATTTCAGAACTTACTTTTCTAATTGATCTAATTTCTCCTTCTCCTCCTGAAAAGTGTTTAGATATGTAGCATGCATTTTCTTATAGCGTTCTTGCATTTTTTCCATACGATGCTTCAGTTTGGCTCGGTTATCTTCTGTTATATTCTTCCATGCTTGCGAGGCCGCTTTGAACATTTCCTAAAATTTGTTTATTATTCTAATCTGGAAGTCCATCATTGTTGACATTATAAATTGTTTTGAAGAGAAACTATTTTTTTGCCTAGAGAAGTATACCCATTCACTTCTGAAGTTTACACATTCATCATTTTCTTGCAATATCATCAAGAAATGAATTATGCAGCAACTTTCTATTTGGCTGATAATAAGCAATTGCTCAACTACCTAATTGCTGGAGCACTAGAACGAAGTGTCAAGTAATTATAAAATTAAAAGACATTTACAGTATGATTCAAAATTGTGCCCCAAAATTTTAACTCACATTCTGATGCAACTGTCCAGCTTTAGCCTTCATGAAGCGCCTTACAAAATAATGATAGAGTGTTGTTGGAGGTTTCAATGGACAAGTACGAACCAGCTCTTTTATTCTCTTTTTTTGTTCCTGTCAAATAAAAGTATTACTTAAATTAATATTTTTTGTGAGTTTTCTTTTTTTTATAAACTTTGCATATGGCACCTTCAGAATGAAAGTAACTCAAATGAATATTATAGTATTCATTAAGAATCATGAATTTTCGGTAACTCAAATGAATATTATAATATATATTATAACTTTCGGACAACAATATTTATGTTTTCATATTAAGTGTGTCCTGACACGGAAGAAGGTTATTATAAAAGAAGTTTCCTATTTTATTACATGCAAGTCTAATTTATAATATTCGGGTTATGGATATTGCCTTTTTTAAATAAAGTATGTTTAAATGTGAAGATGTAATATATCAAGGTGCTAATATATGTTCAGCTAGCTGATAAATACAAGTGTAATACAATTATAAGAATTTAAATAAAACTCACAAGGAGAAAGGTAGGCTTCATTAAAGAACTCTGGACATGCAAGCTGATAAGCTATGAACATAATTGAGGAGTATATGGAAAGCATGGAACACCTTCAACACATAGAGAATCAAACATCTTAAACACATTGAGAGAAATTCCCTAGCATCAAGAATCTACATAAAATGCCACATTAGAAATATAAATTGCCATAATTTCATTTTTACTCATGAATACAAAATTGAAAATATATTTTGTAAATATTTTATATTCAATTGACCAATTTTAGGTATTATGCAGTACACATCCCTAGCATTCATTATTTGGCTTGTGCTTCAAAAGGAGATATGGCCTTTTTCAATTAAAGTTTGAAATGCTGGTTTGAAATTATGTCCGAATCTCCTTGAAGCTGGCTATTTATAAGCAACTTGGACATTTTGAAAAGTAGAAATTCCAATCTAACTGTAATTTGATGAGCCTAATCATGAGGCCTTCTTGGGAACAGCATGCATATGTTGTTCACAGCTTCTAGATAAACAATGTCATAACACTTGCTTCTATACTCTATTCACAAATATATATACAATCAGTTGACTATTTCCAAAACTCATTGTATTTCACCCACAATATTATTAAATGGTATGCTATAATAATTACATTAAATTAACAATAAATAATATTATGATAAATAATGTTATATATATCCATATCACACTTCTACTTTAATAATAAGATTTGTGATATTTAGAAAAAAAACAAAGACAACCCTTGCTGTTGGTCACACAAAGCTCGGAGGTACAAAACATTTTAGAAAAACAATTGACATTTCGATGCATAAATGTCCATACTATATATGCTATCCATAGACATATTTATTTACAACACGGTGGAGTGAGATAGCTACAAATAAATCAGTTTCAAAGTGATATACAATATATACCAGTATAGATACGTGGAAGTAAGATACACAAGTAAAGTTACTTATAGATTCTTACTTCCATGACTTGTACACAATATTTGGTGCAAGCATAAAGAAACAAAAAAATTGTGATAGAAAATGTATTTAGTTTGCAGTGTAGAATATATATTTTATACATATTATAAAGCAGTGTTTTTTTTTAATACTAAACTTTTACACTTATTTGACTGCACATTTTCGATGATTATTTGCAGTTAAACAAACTTATGTGAAAAAAAATTATATTAGGAAAATTTTACTGTTAATGTTGGGCATTATTTATACACACTTCACTTTTAAAAGGTTAAGGATTCGATTCCCAGCAGGGTCTTCGAACATATATAAATATCCAATTGGGGATATTTTATTACACATTGTGACAAAAAAAAATACCAATAAAATAATTACGTTTTTTAGTCATAAGTACCAAATGAATCCATATAAATTACTAATGTGAATATCGGAAAGAAATGTATAATACCTGAACTGTCAAATTTGTGTATCTTTACAAACAATCTCTTTGGGAATGTAATGGAGTGTAGATAAGCAGACTCACAATTGTATGTAGTATGGTATCCAAAAGGGTAAAAAACAAAATACTCTATTTTTGAGTATGATTATTATGACATCATTCTAACAGTTTTTAAAATATCCAAAACATCTGAAGTTTTCCTGGTTAATATAATATTCATTAGCTATTTAAAAACAACTGTATTGCTGAAATATTAGGCAAAAAAGTTAGTGCTAAAAATATTTAAAAAGAAACAAAGAAATACCACACCAAGTATTCCTTTTGCAATTCCCCTGTCATTTTCCTTTCTTTTGACATCTTTTTTGAAGCCACTTTTGATGATGTTCGTTTACTTTTCGCTTCTTCTTTATTAGAATCACTGCAAGAGATTACAGATGAGTTATTAACTATTGGTACAATTTTTATTTGTTGAGGCATTTATTCTATAATATGACACTAATCTCTATTAAGTTGCTGTAAGAAACAAAGTTCTAAAGGTTATACAAAAATCCCTAAGAATTTTAAAAGGAATTTTATTTCTGCATCTGACGCTGACAACAAATGAAAGACAAAGATGGTCTTCATATAATTAAAGATTGATTTTAGTAATTTAAAATAAATTAGTGAACTAATATGGTGTGTCTATTAATCGTCAGCCTACTCTTATATTGATAAAAGAAATATTGTATTTTCTATTTCAAAATATCAAAAGATGCTTATTGCATGAGTGGAACAGATAACATAAAAATTAAAATAAGATTCTAGGGCCCAACATCCAGCGCAAGAAAGGCAGTTCTAGTTTTATTTATATCACTAATGATTCAATTAAGGTGGGAAGCGAGTCAAACAGCAAGTATCAAAAATCTAATGCCAATTGGATGCTATTACTACTTATTTGCATTCTGTTCTGATACACGTGGTAGTCAAAGTGTTAGCTGCAAATATTGGGAACATTTGCAGTTTAGTATGGTTGATTCCGTCAGATAACCAAAAAAGTTCATACAGTCTATAGGAATGAGGAATGAAATGTGGACAAAAATGTTTGTAATAATTTTATTCATTAAAATAATGATCTTCACAATCTATGATCTATTGCCATCAAGACACAAATTTGTAAATCCTATTTTTGAATAAAAATGATATTTCCGATCTAAGAAAATCTATCAACTTCCGCTTCAACCTCTTTTATTTTGTTTAAGATAAAATAATTGTTAAATGAAGAATAAAGAAAAGCAAGTTATCGATTTTTCCAATGTGAACATTTTTCCCGTATGTACCTTATAGTGTGAGAACATACACTATTATCTTGTACGAATAACACTATCTTACGATTGACTAATGTTGGCTGTAAATAAAATGCATCCTGCACACTTTCAAATAGCGTATAGCAGATTCCACCCACAATTTTTCCACCTCTATCGAGAAACTTGTAGACAATACCAGGTACAGTCCAATAGATGGAAAGCAATATATTTTTTTTACTAAAGTGGTGCTTGAGGTGTATGGTACTGAATCTTTAAACTGAGATACCAAGTGACATGCAAGCAAGTGAAATGAAGGAATAATCAAGGAATCATGTTTCCCAGGCGTGAAAGCAAAGAAAGACAAGCTTTATAAACTGAAACTATTTGTTTACTGTCAGTTTACGGATAACATTTGCATTTGAATTTGACTAAGCGATGATTTGTAATTCTTCCTTGTCGATAATTCTACTTTTATTGAGTATATTTGGCGTTAATTTTGTAGAAATTCATGATTCACAATTAAATGAAACTACGTGATGTAGTATTATTTCTACTTTCTTTAAGTTTTTTACCACGACCTAGGTTTCGTTGTATTACAACATCTTCAGGTGGGCTATTAGCAAAGATTAACTCTTAGGAACATCAATTGTTTGAAACATATAAATGCTCTTGGATGTTCCTAAGAGTTAACTTTGCTAATAGCCCACCTGTAGATGTTGTAATACAACGAAACCTAGGTTGTGGTAAAGAACTTAAAAAAAGTAGAAATAATACTACATCACATAGTTTCATTTAATTGTGAATTCTACTTTTGTTTATAAATTTTTTTAAGCCACTCCTGCGCAGGTTGTTCTTTTAGAACTTCTGCAGCATTTGAGTCAGTATAAATTTGTAAAGTAAATACATGTAAATTATAATCAACATGAGAGACATTTACAAAAAAATTGCTAAACTTGAAAGGTTATCTTGCCATACTAAAATTTACTATTTAGCTGACATATATATTATACGCCAATACATTTAACTAAATCCGATCTATGAGTCACATTAAAGTGTCGCATTGAATCAAACATTTTGATTACCCTGATATATTTAATAGTATTCTTAACTAAAAATGATAAGTTAATTGAAATCTATATATTTTATATTCAGCTTGAAGATTTTGTTTCATGAATTCCAAGAAATATAAACAATATCACTGAAAGTTTACTAAGTTAAGGAACTTTTACTTAGTTAAGGAACTTTTTTAAGAACAAAATTGATACCTTAAAGTTTCTTTAAGGTATCAATTTTGAAAATACTTCAACAAGGTTAAGGTGTTTTTAGATAACACGTAACTGATAAATACATACAATTGTAATCTAATTTTCCTTTCTTCCGGAGAAAGAGACTCAAGAAAAGCTTGGTAGCGCTTAGCATAATGTCGTTGGGCCTTTTGCCACAACCGCTGTTGCTCAGACTTTTCTTCTTCAGATAACCCACGCCATGCAAGGACTGCTAGTTTAAATATTTCCTGAAAATTTTATATATGACAATTAATCTCTACTTTCTGGACGACTAATGTGTAAAAACCAACTTTTTGTACTTGATTATGTACTTCTATAACGTGTTGTGAATGTTTTGAGTTCCTTTGAAGGAAGATCTACATATAAATGCTGCTAAATGCTTCTTAAATACGTGCAGATAATTGTTTCTATAGTTAAGGACAAACAATAAAGGAACGGATGTATAAACAATATAAGAAAAAATTTGGTTCGTTTAGAATGTTTTGAATAGTCAATATGTGGAAAACAAATTATTGTTATTAAAAAAATTATTGATAAAATAAATAATATTTATATCAATGTGATGTAGAACGAAATAATATACATTGAAATAGATTAGTTTCAAATAAAAATATAACTGGTAACTATACATAAGGAAGCAAATTGAATAATTCCTAGGTGTATGTAGCTCATTTTTTTATATATATTACATACTTAATGCTTACGTTCGCCCACATATAACGTTAAAATAATTAATAGAAATTCGTAGCAAATTTGCAAAGAATAAAGCCTTTAGTGATTAATTATATGGTAAATAAAATTTTACCTCTTTCAAAGATTAAATTTGGCAGTATTTGAACCCAAAAACAATTATTTCAGTGTAGAATGAAATTCATAAATATTAATTTAAATTTTTCAAACCAAATAACAAAAAAAAACATCTTCTGGTTTAATAATTTTCATAACATTTAATGTGACAGTTATTATTGCTTTAGTGCATATACACCGTTCATGCGAGTCTTTCAAATTTTATTGCTGAAAATGACACTTAACGTTTAAATGAAAATTTTCAAATTATATTTAAGAAAAATAAACATAAATGGTAATACAAAATAATGAACTGGAAAAATGAAAAGTGAGCACCTGTTTATTCATAGTAGGGTCCAACGATTTCATGTAGCGGCCCATATAGAAATTGTACAATTTGCTGGGCGGAGGATTTGGTCCAATATTTCTTATTCTCTACAATACATAAAAACATTATATTTAGTTAGTTGCTTTATTTGCTTATTTATATAGTTAATATCTGATTTATTGATGTTTTACATAACTTATATACAAAAAATTTTGTATAGATATTTAAAATATTTCAAAAAAAATTTCATCCTTTCTGGAATCATATACAAATTTTTGGAAGTTCCTTAAATGTTCTAAATCAGTGATCCCCAAAGTGGTCCAGGTGGCCCCCAGGGGTCCACGGGGGACTCGACGGGGTCTATGTTGACGTGAAAAAAGTTTGGGTTTGGGAATATGGTAGAAATGTAAGCATCCACTGAAACCAGTAAAATTTTGAAAGTGGTCTACGAGAAAAAAAAGTTAGGGAACCTCTGCTCTAAATGGTGGAATTTTTACACTATGTATTGTAGCTTTTTATAGATTCTGAATCTAATTATTCATACTAACATTTTTTGGTAAATATGATAGCTTTTCATTCCGTGACAAAGCTCTCCATTCAGATACGTAACTGATACGACATTCTTTTTTCTGGTCATTGGGAACATCCTTCAATTTCTGTCGTAAGAACGAATTATATGCACTTTTCAATTCTTCAGACCTTAAACAATACAATGTAAAATCAATTTCACGGAAATTAGTCATGAGTCAAATTTTCATGATTTTCAGATTTTTCATTTGATATGATTACTCACAAAAACACACATATAAGGTATTTGTGGCAAATATAGTCCAAGAAACGGAGATCATATTTATAATAAATTTATTCCCTCAACACTTGACACTTATACAGAATGGGACATAAATAGTAGCAAAGCGACCATTTGTTCTTCATGCAACCATTTGTCGATGAATCTGTGTCTATAATATGATATATGATACTGCCACAGAGCTAATAAGGCCTAGAGAATGTAATGCATTATTATAATCATACATTGTAATTAGAAATGCTTGACTGCATTATTTAATTTCTTAAACAATTATCAATTAATCAATTGTAATTGTAACAACTTGCATTTATGATTAACTTTTACCATTGTTAATCACAGTTGAGGAAGAGAATTTAATACTTATAAAGTAAATAATTATGTATTATCCAATAGTGCCTATAACACATTTATTACAATTCACTCTAAGTGCATAACTAGAAAACAGTCAAATATTAGTATTTGGTATGAAAAATTTAAAATGTCAATGAACACAAAACAACATCAAAACTAAGACACTAATAGAAGTGAACATGTTAAGTACAAGTAAAATTCGCACTATGAGGCATTTCTATACACTTACATCAACAATTAAAGGTATATAATAATCTTTTAAACTATTTACAAATATTATTTTTCACCATTTAAATATGTTAGACAGCTTATATTTCAAAGTAAAAATAAAGAATTTTTACAAACTATGATATTTAGAATAAAAAATATAAACTTGGGGTAAAATTTTAGTAATGCTATTTTCTTCATAATTCATAATCTTGACTGTTTCGGAGATGGACGAGGTTCAACATATTTTATGGACATTTTCAAAAATATCTCTTGAACCAACCTAGAGAAAATTATAAAAAAAGAGCTTTGAAATTCTTTTGGCCTGGTCTTTCACTAAATACGCCCTAAAATTTATTAAAAAAAAACAAATTATTATTTCATTTACCCTCTCTAAAATGTCTTTATAAATATTTACAAGTGGTGGCTATTAAAATATTAGCAGATAAATACATTTTATTACTATTTCAATTTCAAGTTATACATAAAAAAATTTCTGAAAAAAACTACGTAGCTATTTTCAAAAATACCTCTAGAACTATCCTATATGAAATTCTAAAAAAAATTATTGTAGATCCACTCTTTCAATTGATATATACAGGCCATATGAAATGAAACAAAATTACAATTACTTTATTTACCCTTCTAAAATTTCCATCTATATAGAATTTTTAAGTGTTTTCTATACTATATGCTGATCAATATATTTTACCACTAAATTAAGTTTCTACATCCAACGATTTTCGGAAAAATAGCTGTAACAGATAGATATGAAAATAACATATGCAAATAACAGTTATATATATATATAAACACACACAATACAAAACGAAATTCAACTGTCAAACAAAATTGGCTGACACTAATTTTGTTTGTATAATAAAATCTCACTAACAAAATTAAATACAGTCTGTTTGATGAGAATGTGTGTGGCGAAACTCTAACCCATTTAGGATAAATTATTGAAAATAAATACACACATACTTCATGATTGTGACACTTATGATTGCCCAAACATTTTTTATGGGATTTGGCATCTGAAGAACGGTCAATCCAAAAGCTCTTTTCTTGTTTTCACAATGTACAAAAACGACTAGATGTTTTGGGTCATTCTACTCATTCATGTCTTCTGATATACTTCTGAAATTATCTGATATACTACTCTGATCTAATATACTATAGAAATGGCCGCATTTTTTATAGCGTTCAAGTCATTTGTAATAATGTGTAAAATTACCAAAACCCTGTTTCGAGAAACAGCCACAAATGTGCATATTTATCAGTTTTACAACATTCTCTGCATAATTCTATTGGTATAAATAGATCAGGTATGATCAGTAGAACACACCAAAAAAAAATTTTATTTCAAAAAAATTACGATGTTCCAATCTCAGTCTACATCTTCTTTCGCCAAGTGAGTCTTTTTCAAATGATTTTCGGACAGCAGCAGTTTCTTCACAATGTTTTGAAATGTTACTTCATGATGTATCTTCCATGCAATGGAAGATGAAGATTCTTCTCAGATACCTGTAAAATCCCATTTTTGATATGTTTCGTCACTACTCTTACTGTATTTTTTTCAGATCCATGACCAACAGGTCATCAACATTTTTCATTTATTCACTCACTTACATGTAAACACCTTCGATATTTTCATATCTTTAGCAGTAGCTCAGTACATTATTTTGAGTTCTTTCAGATGTAGGCACTGAAACATAACTTCGTAACATGATGCATATATGGCACTTATGGTAAAATCGTTCTTCTGTGACTATGTTCGAATGACTACTGAAACTTCTAATGCAAAACATCTTCGGAAAAGTTTCACTAATTACTCACATTGGAATATATCCTCTAACAGTTTCTAGAAATAGATAAATCTTGTCAAACAGAGTATACCTAACAAAATTCTCTAATTCTCACATTGTCCTGGATGTTAAAATACCAATTAAGTACCTTAAAATTTATCAGAAATGTAATTATAATAAGAACCATAGTATCAAAGAAACAACTCTAAATAATATCTAGAATAAGAAGCTCCAAGCATATAGAGACAGTTATCAAAAATGGAAAAACCAACTTCCGAAATAATCAAAATTATATTAAGATAATTTCTTGAATTAAAATTTATAAAAACAATAAATCAAAAGTAATAAGAAAAAAACTGTGTTACATTTGAACCAGCTAAATATTTAATAATTCGCTATGGCGTCATGCGAAATGAAGCACATATTACTTTGAGTCACCATGGTCTAACAACCAGTAACATCATACTACTTTGCAATATGACATATATTTCCTAATCCTTTCCCATTACATAACATGATTGCCAAAGGCCTAGAACTTCTTAAATAGATGCTTCCTAAATGAATAAAAAAAATTTCTAGATTCACAGATGTGAGGATGTTTTTAGTTCTTTGTGTTCCCTCTCAAAATATGTAAAATTTCCGGTGGTACACCTCCTTTTATGCATGACATTTTTGTTTTCAGCCACTCGATGTTCTTCTGGCCATTCTTTCTTCACTATATTTAATGTATGTTCTAGCACAACCATATCCATTAATGAATGAACCGCAAAGTTACAACTATAGGTGAAGCGTGTAAATGTACCAGTGAGACCACAATAATATACAGCCCCTTATTTTCCCGTAGTAACATATTGTGCATATTGTCTATTTTGAAAATGCAAGTAGGTTTTAAAGAGTTTTATCATTTTGATAGGCGATATTATGATAGGCCATATTTTGTGGTTATAGTTGCGAGAGTATAAGATGCAATTTACATGATACACATTGATTGCTTATCTTCATTAACTTAATAATAAAATTAACTTTTTTACTACCACATAATTTTTTAATTTTTTTTATTACATATAAAGAACACTTACTGAGAAGAAACTGATGGAGTCTCTTTTGATTTGTTGATTTGTTTCTTTTGAGTTGTTGATTCCTCCTGTAATTAATAAAAGAATTATCAATATTTATTTTTATTATCTCAACCTGTTATTTCAAAGAGACATTGTTGTTATTAGGAATATAGGTTTTGAAAAAGTTCATGGCATTATTAAAGTGATATTGAATATATGTTTGTAGTCATTAGAAAATTTTGTTCACCCAAGTATTACATATACATTTAATTAAATTGTGTTTTGAAATTAATTTCTCACCTTTAAGGCAATTTACACTCAATATGTTCTTATTTGGTAAAAATCCTAGTTTTGTGATAGTTCACATTACTTTTTAACATGTTTTTTTTTCAAATTTTATAGTTGTATGTAATTCACTTTTTATCTGTCTACGTTTTACCAATCTCTATCTATTGGGTGCAATTTTCTGATTGCAAACTATTTCTTCAGCCTATGTAATTTCAGAGGCAATTAAAACATTAGGGAAACTGGCCGTACCCGATATGAATGCTGGCCGAGGAAATGTTTGACCCATGACATGTTTCAACAGCATTTTGCATTTTATAATAAGTTAACAGTACTTTATACTAAAATTTTTTTTATGAAATTAGCCTTTTACAAATGATCCAAATCAATTGAATGGTGAATAATAGCTGTTTTTGGACTTCAATTTGCATGTGAAATGTTTTTATTAAAGTTTTAGCAATTTTTATAAAAAATCTTCCTGTGGAATTTTTTTCAAAGAGTATAACTAATTTTTTTCCATTAAACGGGAGGGTATATGACAGTTTATTGAAGTTGACTAAGGGGTATATGTAATGCTTCTTGTAACAAATGCCCGCTGCTTATAACAGCACCTGTTACTTTAAATGTTTGTTTTAGTGTCCCAAATTTTTATTTTATATATGTATAGGAAGAAGCACTTAAATTAAATTTCTAAGTGATTACTGACTATTGAAGTAATGATTAATAATATATAAAAACTTAATCAAAAATACCTCTTTTAGCTTAGTTATGGCCTCCTTTGCTGTCTCTAGTAAACCATGAAGAGTTTGTAAACGTTGAACTTTACGCACAAGCAGAAGACTGACTCTTTTGCATTCTTTCCAATCCATGGGACCAAAAGCGACCTTTAGATTAAAGAAATAAAAAATTGAGAATTTTGTTAAATTTTGGACTTAATAGGCAACATGGTGACTGCTAAAAGGTCACTGGTAGCCTATAACCATTTGTAATAAAAATGATCACCTGTGATAACACACTTACACAACAACGTTATAAATGTTCAATGTAATTTGTAACATGCAACCAATTCATGTTGGCATAATGGTTAAGCTATGTAAAGTTAGCATAGCTTTTGATGTGTTAAAAAAGTTTTGCATAATAAAGTATAGTTTAACAATTGTGTAATTGAAATACCAAGAAATATTTAAAGTAATAAATATAAAGCCCAATATCAAAGTTAAATGCACAGCCCGTTAAAATGAAAAACAAAGATGTATTTTAAGATTAAATAAAAAAAAATACTTATAAATATTTGATTTAATGATGCAGATTAAATAAATTATTTTATTCTTTTTGTAAATCACAATCTAATTTTCAATCTATTGCCCTCCTCCTTGTTTTAGAATGTACTCTCTTTGTAATGGTAATTATTTATTAACTAAAAGAAATCCTCGACTATATCTCGCATTTTCCAGAGTTTGAAGCATATTTTAAATAATGATAATCACTATCCAAAGTATCTTAATGAACTACTATCATAATGAACTATCCAAAGGAATACCTCTTCCCACTTTATCTCTGTATGGCGAAGCTGGTGCCTCAATGTGTCATTCTCTGGGATTTGTTTCTGCACTCTTCGAATTAAGCGAAGAAGATGTTTGGGTGAATATTTCTTCACTGAAACATAAAACACACAGAAAAATCCTGTAGATACAATATATGTATGTATGTATGTATGTATACATGTGTATATATACATATATATATATATATATATATATATATATACAAATATATGTGTGTATGTGTATGTGTGTGTGTATATATATATAAGCAAAAAATACCAAGAGTCAAACTAATTTAATAAAGAAGAATCTTTGTTTTTTAAGATTCATGTAAACACTAAATATAATTTCACAAAATAGTTTATAGCTTCCATATCGCCATAGGCTTTCAAGTATGTACATATGTTGAAAGTACCTGGTCTTGGCACTTTTTCGATGAACGCTAACGAAACTATTACTGATACAGTAATACTATGTATAGGAGAATTGTAGGTTTTAAAAAGGTCTAAAGAAAGGTTTCTGGGACAGCAGTTATCTATTTTTTATGGATAAACCATGGTAAATGCATTTAAGTTAGAAAAATGCATGGGACAAAAGTGGCGAAATTTAGGTCAATTTATTAAACCTTGTTAAAATTAATATCATAATAATTTTAAGTGTTTCCAGTAGACAAATTGTAATTCTTAACACTTTGTAATTGGGATCTGGAGTTTAAAAGAAATTAAAAGGCGTTTAAAGTAAAAGGTTTTTTGAACACATTTTGATGGTGTTCAGTGTTCAGTATTCATACACACAGAGGAGTAACGGATAGGGGAAACAGGCAATGGAAGAAAAAAATACACATTAGAAAACAGTACATATTAGGCCACATTGTATCCAAAAATTGGCCTGTATACTTAAGACTTTATTAAGAGTAATAAAAATGTGTTTGAATTAAAAGCTTTTCAAAAGAATTTTATTCGAACCAATCTTTGCATTGAATAGTGTATTTGTGCACGCATCAAATAGTGTGAATATTGCAATTGTATCAAATTGCAATACATTATTTCAGTACTTTTAATTAATATAAAGAACAGAACTATGTTTATGAAAGAAAAAATAAATATCAAAGATCTTAATTAAATAACCGAATGGTATCCGTACGAAGTCGGGCCAGGCCGCCAATACACCTACTATATACCCCTTCTTCCCACTATTTGAATTATAACACTTTTACAGAGTACACTAAATAATTTAAATAAATGTTTCCAACTGAACCTATTCTACAGGTATTTGCAGTTTTTTTTAAATTTATTTATTTTGTTGTTTTTAGTAAATTATAACCCTATTATAATAAATTTATAAAAATAACTACTATACATTTTTACAAATTAAAAAAGGTAAAGATGAAAGGTAATTACTAAAATTTGAAGATAAATCCGTTTTTCTGTCACAATTCCATTCCCTAAACTTATACACTCGCCTATATTAAAATACTTTACACAACAGTATTCAAAATACAAATATTAACCAAAAAGATAATGTTTAAAGTAGTTTGGCCATAAAATGAAAAAAAACATACATAAAAAATGACATATTTAAGAAAGTTAATTTGAAAAATGCTCTAACTATGAAGAAATGGCTGTCAAACAAATTTTATAACCTCTTTTTAAGCAATCCTTTATGCTTATTGCAATATTTAATTTTTTTTTCAATTTCAATTCCTGTTCGTATTTGCAAATTTAGTATTTAGTGTAACTAAGAATGGCAATTAAATCAAAAACTTATAACTTCAACCTTCAAAAAACGATTTTTGTATGGGAACTTTTTACAAATCACATTTTTTATAAAATAATCGCGGCCAAGCTCTACTTTGTTTTTTCCTATATTCTTTCATTTATAACAAAAAACCAGGGAATTCACATTTGTGCTAAACTGAACTTGTCGCAAAACTTGGAAGACCAAGAAACGCATGACTGATTGAAAGTGGGGAAGCCCTGAAAGATGCAAAATAAGGAGTCATAAACATATTAAATTGTGTATAAAGGATGTGTGTGAAGTACTATATCGAAAGAAGTGTGTTAGGATAAAAGGATATATTGTTCTAATATTACTGCATACCCTCCCAAGGTACAGTTCCGACTATACTTTGCCAAGAGTAAAAAACTACTAAACCTACAATTGGAAAATACATTTTCGACTTTTTTTTCGCAAAACTTATTTACCTTTAGTCAAATAATTATAGTGAGACTAAAATATAAGTATAAAATTAAGACAGACCTTGGGCGAACACACAAGATAAGAAAAAAAACTAGTTTAAAACTAAAGATTGAAATGTATAACCTAAAATAAAACATTCTCTTCATTTAAACGCACTTATTAAAAATTAGTCCATACAAACAAAAGTAATATCTATTTTAGAATTATATTACCCATATGATATTTTAAATTTTCCATCCTTTTGAATACTTTCAATATATAAAAGTTGATAATTTCACAATTTTGGCGCTTCGTGTTTGTTGATTTTAAATTCATGAAACGTTATAACGTCAAACACGGCCACAAACCAGGTTTGCTTCAAACTTCAGGCACCTTTTTATCTATTATCTATATCAAGATTTATATTAGTCTATGCTAAACTTGTTGCTTCAATCGCATTTTCAATTAAATACGAATGGAAAAGAAAATCAATTTATAAAAATGAAATTATATCTATAATAAGTAGAAAAATCTATTTAAAAAGTAATTCATTACGTGTTCTTGTGTTTATTATCCTGCCAGTGGTAATGCAATCCAGACTTTTAAACATTTTGGCATTTGACATTTTGACATCATTCAGCCTGGTCTTAGCCTTTATGTTTTTAGCATAACATAGAATAATCAAAATTGAAGTTATTTGAAAAATTAATAATTATACTATTTAAAACAGAATAATTCAATTATAAATTATATTTAACAAAATTTTTTTTCTGGTATAATTGGTATTTAAATTGAAAACTTTAAAGTAAAAAGCAACGCAAATGGGTAATTTTATGTTTTTTTTTCCAACTAGTATTTTTATTACTTAGATACATAAAAACAGTCTGCCATATTATTTATCTTTTGTGGCCCAACATTCAACACACCTAAACAGTTATATGCTTTATAAGCATTCATTACAGATTTTTCATTTTTCTACTTGTATAAACTACCTTAATCCTATCTTTGTTCTATTGTATATTATCAAATCTCAAATGTTGTAGAAGAAATCTAAATATTTTATAAGGTTGTGGTATTATCATAATAATCTTTTCAAAATCTTCAGAATTGAGATAATTAAATTTTATCACTTCAAACAGAAGGAAAACTTCTAATAATGCATTCATTTTCTGTAATTAACGCAATTAGTGAACTTCAATGGCGTAAATTCTTATTTTTTGTTCGTGTCATTATAAAAAAAACCTTTACATTAAAAAAGAGTCCCGTTCACGTCTGATCTTTTTGTCATAGCAAATGTGTAATAGTATTACAAGTTACGATACGTATCAACTGTATAAAAGGAGCCTTGTTCGTTCTGGTGAATTTATATTTTCCTTCATAAATGGCCAAATTACTTATCAGGTGTTCGTAATTTTGTTATCTTTTAAATAGTATTCACTATTTCTACCTATTTTATATTAAAATTTAACTCTGATTTTCGATTTAATTTTTACTCTCAGATAAGTTTTCCAGCAATACAGTTTAAACTTTGTTTCGTCGGAATCTACATTGACCTGCCCTTTAAACCTTGCTGAAATATCTATAAATAAACTTACTATTTTAAAGTTTACTTTTTAATAACGCGAAAAATGTATACTTGCCTCGACCAGAGAGCGGACATGGGACTTATAATGATGCATGTAATATAAAAACGCAACATAAAAAATGATCAATCACATCTTGATAACTTTAATTCTAGTGTAACTACCACACGTACCTTCGTAATAAGGCCGGCTGTCGCAGAAAAGTTTTGAATTAGGTTATTGGTACGTATATGTTCTGTGGTTATTGGTAAATTCGTAGACATGCAATTCAAGACAATGCCATACTAGAGGAAAATGGAAATAAAATACTTAAAAATAATACGTAAACGTAAAGTGGCATATCTTATAGACAGACTGAATATGAAAATGAGGTTGATGGTACGTAAGGCGGCGGGTAATTGTGCATTTAATATATGTAAACATTTGGTTCTCAGATATTTCGACAGGTAATGAAATAATATGTCAAGAAAATACTAACCAGTACTTTATGTTACTTTCAAAAGATATCAGTAGGTATAATTGCTAGATTTCAAATAGTCAAAAAGCTTCCAAGATCAAAAATTAAACCATGAGCAAAACGCATTATACTTATATCAAATTTGAATTTCCAAAATCTTTGAAAAACTTCAAATTTTAGTTGAATTCTTAAATAAAAAGATTTATAAATGTTAATTAGATGTAAGTAACACTAGTTATTAGAATTTATTATTTTAGGTTTACAGAGAAAAAACTCTAACATTGCCTGTGAATATAAAAATAGTTTTAGAATAAACATAATATAGTAATTACAATTAAAAATAAATATTATAAATTACCTAAATTTAAAAATCGTGAGCACAATTTCATTTCGAAAAGATTAGATAAGAAGATGAATTAAAAATTTCAAATGCCATAACAGGTAAGAAAAGAAAGAAGTCATAAATATTTAACAATATTTAATAAAAAAATTAACCTGTGAAAATAAAAAATAATATTATTTTTATTAAATTATACGTGATTTGACTTGGTACACGTATGGTACATTCCCCCGACTTTTAATTTCATAGGTAGAATCATAGATAATATACTAAGGTAGAATAAAGTAAGTAGGTTTATCCATGGAATGTCCCCGATTAAACACCGTGTGTTTACTCCCAAAACCGCCTAAAATGTTCCTAAAATATAAAATTATATCTCAAAAACAAAAAGGCGCATTAAGCGGCCACAGCTCCATTAAAATTAAATAATGACAGTGAAGTACTTTTCCCTAATATTTTTGATTATACATGTAAAGAATCAATATTCAAAAATGTTTCGATTATTGTATTTCCATATTTTGGTAAATTTTTTTTTTCACCGAACCGAATAGAACATTTGAAAGTTTCAATGGTTTCATATGGAACATAGGCTTATACAATTCAAAATATAGTTGGTCGCGCAAAATTATTGTAGATGACGACTGAAGCGATACTGCCACTGTCAATCAGAATTCTGTTAATCCTTGCAACGTTTTAATACCTTTTTTTATATTTTTGGGAAATAAATTTACCCCTTTTTTACAACCAGTGACAACACAATAGGGCATGTTGTAATGAAATATGAAAACTACGAAATGTATGAAACAGACATTGACGTATATAATTGACGTTCGACAACGGCCATTCTATATCATCAGTGAGCCGTACCATAGATAATGGCTTTATCGGCGATGCACCACTTAGCAGAAAAAACAAGCAATGGCCATCCCCATCGTACTGAAAACAAGCACCAAATTTTTGACTCGATTGTCAAGATAATTTTCCCACCTTCCATGACCATTCCTTCAATTTTATTCTAGTGAACCATCGCCGGATGTCAAATTAAGATGCGATGCGATAACAATAAGCGTTGAGGCGTTCATGTGCAAATGGGTCTAAAACAAAAATTTCATTGCCAGCTCTTAAATATATGCTTCTTGAAAATATATTGGTATCATTTATACAAAATTAAAATCAAATACTTTTAAATTATAATAAAAACCACTATTCAGAATGGAACATATAACACGTAACATTAACTGCCAAGTAGTATGAAATAAAAAGTACATATTAAACAAGTGCGAGCAGTGCCGGATAAAACCGACGCGGGACCCGTAGCAAATGTGAACAGGGGGCCCTTGAGTTACATTGCCTATTGAAATTTAGGATGTAAATAAAACAGAACATTTACAAAAAGGCTTTTCGTGATTGAATGCGTGCAAATTTAGAAATAACACTCGTCAAATCAATATTTCTAAGTAAATCATTTTCTATATTCATTATAGTCATTCAAACGTTCTTGTCCCATTGTGTTCCTTAATACATTTTTAATTCGTTTTAATGTTGAAAAAGAACGTTCTCCACTGCAGTGTGTGATCATCAAACTCAAGTAAATACGTAACACTATTTCTACATTTGGAAAACACGATTCCAATGAATTTTTTATTAGAATTTTATAAAATTGGAGTTCCAAAGCTTTTGCTGTCAATACCAGCAGCCACATCTGTTTTCAGCAGCTCAGCAAAATGCACCAGTTCATTGCCCAAACCATCTTCCACGTCATTTGGGTAAGAGCTGACGATAATTTGACTTCTTTTCAAAATCTATTCCGCCCTTAAAGACATTAATTGCCGAAGTATTCCAAATACACTGGTCACTTGACGATAAGCTGCCATGCGTTTAGCCAATGCAATCAGTACATTATCGACTATGACAATAAACACTTGAATTTCAAATCGTTGTCTAGGTGTTTGATTTTCTACAACTTCATCGAGTGAAGTAGAGCCGCTAAATTGGTCGTACTTTGTATTTCGCTTGCGTTTTCTTATAGTCGATAGCTGATATTCTTCACAGCCAATCAAGACTTTGGCTTTTGCCTCTATATCCGAAAATGTGGATCGCATTGCTTGGATATAGCCATGTAATGATTTATACAGAGCGTATCCTGTATTAAGGTCTTGATCTGACGACAGTAACGAGGCGTTTAGTCGCTTGTAAGCGCTCTAGAATTCCATTCCACGCTATAATCATTATTCCTGTTTCTAACTTATTCATTTTCGAAACTAGTCCGTAAGCTTGATTACGACACTCTACCTTTTGATCGTTGTTATTGGATAAGTCATCCAAAACTCGACTGATAGTGGTGAAGCCACATAAAAGTGCTTTCGTCGCATCAGCTCGTGCGGACCACCTAGTGTCCGATAATCTTTTTAAAATTGGAATATTGGAACCAGCATTTTGTAGTGCTTTTGTAAGAAGACTCCATCCATAGGTTGAAGCGAAAAAAAAGGAATATAGACTTTCAACGAAATCGAAAAAAAATGATGCTTCTGTACAACATTATGCAGCGCACTTTGCAACCAAATTTAATGAATGGGCAAAACAGGGAATATATTCCGCGTACTTATTTACATCCCTAATTCGTGCTTGTAAGCCGTTGTATTTCCCGCTCATGTTGCTGGCATTGTCATAACTTTGACCTCAACTATCTTTGATGTTGATACCTTTCTCACTTAAAAAAATCTAATAAGCTTTGAGCAAGCTGTTCTGCAGTATGGCCTTCCATGTCCAAGAATCTTACAAACCTTTTGACTGGTCCAGATGGCAAGACATAGCGCACTATCAGAGTCAGTTAGTCTACATGCGAAATATCTGGAGTAGAATCCAATGATACTGAATAGTATTTGCATTTCTTAATTTCGCAAATAATTTGGTCCCGTATACTTGATGCAATTAAATGGATAAATTCTTCGCATGTGGTTTTTGACAAGTATGACGTATGTCCTTACCCTTTATTTGCATGAATATGTATGTGTTCGGCCAGAAAAATATCAAATTTAGCTATCAATTCTAATACGCCTAAATAATTTCCATTGTGAGGTGAACCAATAATTTCATCACTACCCCTGAATGCCAGACCTCGCTCTGCTAAAAAAATTATAACTGCAGTAATTCGTTCTAAAAGTGTCCTCCAATATCTTTTTTCGGTCTCTATTTGGCTCACAATTTGAGAATCAACACGCGCATCCTTGTTTTTTCGAACTAACAGTGAAAGTATTGCTTGTCTGTGCGAAGTGCTTTCCTCGTGTCTTTTCAACGAAATATGCGCGTTTTTCCAGTCATCAAATCCGTCTTTGGTAAACCGCGCCGAACCCTCGGAATCCGTAACTTTGCAAACAAAACAAAAAAGTTTTCCTTTAGTTTCCGAATAACACAACCAATCTCGCTCGTGATTTTTATCCGTTAGTTTATGTCTCAATGTAAAAAATGACTTCTGACAGAAACGTGGTTTATTTTCATTCTCCTACATCTTCTCTGAAGTCAAAAAATTACTATTCATATGCTGCACTTTGCCACTTCCTTTTGCAATCCAATTATCTCGATCAAAGTGGTTCGGCCATTCGCCAATGTCATTGGAATATATTTTATTTTCTTTTTCGCTTATAAACGATGTAGTCACATCGCCAGCACGTGATACACTTTCGACCTCTCTTTGACTTGAAGATGAAGCTTCTGCGTCTAGAGGACTTGCTGTAAGTTCAACTTCCTTCTGGCTAGAAGATAATATCCCAGAATTAGGAGGACTTCCTGTAGATTTGAATGCAATGGCACTTGCACATAATGTGACTATATCGGAATTAGTTACAGGTACTAATGAATTTCCTATGGTTTTATAGATATTGGAGATGCAACTTCTTGGTTATCAATTTCATTTTTATTAGTTTCAATATCATCATTTTGAACATTAAAAAACTCAGACAGCTTACGAGTTTTTGATATAACAGCTTGATTCTTCTTTTCTTTTTCATCTTTTGCTTTACGCTTTGCACTTCCAGAAGCATAGTGTCTACCCGTATCTCTAGGTCTGTTGTTGCTCATTTCGATCTGTATAAAACAGGAAAATATAATGTGAAATTGGAACCTGAAAACTAATGACAAAATTCCTTCCCATGACCCATAATACTAATACGAAACTAGACCGTCAATCTTTTAATGTTTTTGTAAATGTAAGACAGTGTGCGAACTCTAAATACAATGACTTTCCATAATAGTCTAAATAGGATTACCGCTTATAAAATTTACGCTTCGCGTTAGCGTTGTTATCCAAGCAAGCACTAAGCAAGGCGCTTTGTTAAGGGGCTGCATTAACGATGAATACCTAACGCGGCGCGATGAGAGTGATGGCGGCATACACTTAAGTGTGTGAAAAAAATAGCGTCTTTGTACTCGCAAAAATAGGCTATCACGAAACATGAAAATAATATTTATTTAAAAACTAAATGCCCAAATAAAAAACTGAAGCATGAGAATTTAGTACCTGATGTGAACCTATAAAGATCAAGTAAGTACTCAAAAAAGTACTTCTAAAATCCCTGCTGTTTTGGTATGCTAAGCGAAAAATGTTAAAAAGCAACTTCGGGAAATAATTCTATCGAGAAAATTTTATCAAATCGTGTTTTAACAATTAAAAAAATCTAACAAATATTATCAAATATCATATAAAAAAAATCAGATTTTTATTTTATCTACAAATGAAAGGAAGTTGAGTTGAGGGGAACTTATTTTCATCAATGCAGCCCCTTAAGCAATTTCGCGTCGTATCGCCCCCAATTAATGTTCGGCTCTAAAACATAGATGTCTCGTTTTTTGATCTTTGTACAGTATGTTGGTATACTTTACTTATGAACAAAAAAGTTAGCTACTTACGTTGTGATATTATGTAGAATTTTACTGTTATAAAACAGTAGGATTATACTAATTTTGTATTAGTCTACCGCGATCGGCAAAACAGAAATGAAAACAGAAAAGCACGTAAAAACTAAGAAACTATATCACGACGTAAATAGTCCGTCAATAAAAAAAACAACAAATTTCACTCTTAAATCAAAAGAAAATAAACTTATGTAACTGTGTTAGGAACGAACGACTGAGTCCACTGACTGTTAAAGTAGGCTTATTAAACTTTGCTAATAGCCCACCTGAAGATGTTGTAATACAACGAAACCTAGTTCGTGGTAAAGAACTTAAAGAAAGTAGAAATAATACTATATCACGTAGTTTCATTTAATTGTGAATAATGAATTTCTACAAAATTAACGCCAAATATATTCAATAGGCTTATCAAATTTAGTATCCATTTTACTATTTTCTTATTGGTAATAATTTGAAAACTATTCTACATGGTCGGGTTATACAAACAGCTCGAATCGAAAACAATATTAGGGGATTCCCCCAGTAAGTATTGTGGTATTGCCAACTTGCAGCATGATAATATACAATTACAGTGTGGCCAACGCTCACTTTGAGAATAGCTAAGGTGTGTGCGTTTCCATTACACGTACACGTCATACTGTCGCAATCATGTTCACTATCTTCTACGACATCTATCTCTTTAAAAGTTAAATACAAAATTTGATATTGATAATCGGTAATAAAATTCTGCTTTATCATCCATTTTTACTTAATCAGTTTCCTACCGCTTTTTTCCAACCTACGGCTGCAAGCAAGGCATCAACTGCATGTCAAAAAAATTATTGGAAAAAGAACCCCAACCTAATTTTTGTTGATTTGTGTTTTTTTTGGGCACAGGCGCGGGGCCCCCCAAGGCGCGGGTCCCGTAGCATTAGCTGCATCCTGCTACACGGCTAATCCGGCACTGTTTGAGGTTCTAGCTGGTCCTGAGAGGCACGCTGATAGCTTTCATTTAAAATTGGTGGTAACACAGCAATGTTTTGTAGCTGAAATTCTGTTGGTCGATATTCCTAATTATACTAAATGTATGCTAGGGTAATAAGTCCCAAACTCAGTTTTCGTGGGCCTTATTACCCGCGGAACCTAATCTCAGAAAACTGCTAATAATTAATTTAAAAATAATCCAAGATGGAATTAAATTAAAAAATATTGAAGAATAATAATATGTTCTAACAGTTTACAAATTAATTTAGGTACAAAACAATAATTAAACAAAGAAATTACCGTTTTAAATCACTAAAAGTTATAAATCCACGTAAACACACTCCTCTTCGTGAGGTTTGGCTCATTATTGTTAAGTAGAGATGAGTAACTCATGAGTGAGAGATATAAAAGATATAGCTCACATGTTACTATCATATCTATCACTCACTCACTTGAAATCAAAATGTATCAGTATGTCACTAGCTCAGGAGTGATCGGCGTCTTTTTCGTTTCACCAAATCAATCATTCCACTCACTCGTCGCGTCTTGAAGTAGATATAAAACTACATATTTTGACATTACGTGAAAGAGAAAGAAAACGATCGAACTGTTTAGTCAAATATGCAACTGGAATAATACGCGAATGTATACGCTGTAATAAAGTAAACTATAGTTCGCTCCAAATATTTGCGTAAACACTTTTTTTGTTTCATTTCAAAATTATAATTTATAATTGTATAAATACGCCAATCTATTCCAATTTAATTATAATAATTAAAGTTATTTTATGTATAATTTGATTTTAGATTGATAGTCCTGAATCATAAACCTGCAAAGTATTAAGCAAAGCGGATACTCTTGTAGAATTTAATTTTATTTTCAAAAAATAGAGTGTAATGTTCAGTCATTATTATTTATCACGTTGTATGACGATTGTTCAACGGTTCAAGGTATGCGTAATAAATCATTTCGTTAATAACTCGGAGTACTGAGATACTGAGCTAGAGATATAAATGAGTGATATATATCTTTCCAATCAAATGATATATATCACTCTTTTCTTTGCACTGATACATTTTGTGCACCTCTGCTGTTAAGACCATAGATAATACACTAAAGTTAAAATGACGGCGCCAGCGACGGTAGCGCCACGCGGACCTTTTTATGTAAAGTGTATCTATATGTACGTAAACTTATCTTCCGTTTAAAATCATTTAGGCGCAAATTTTCAAATGTGGGTCTTATTTCACCGCGGGCCTTATTTGCCGCAAGTACCTTATAATGAATTTAAAACTTATTTTAATAAATAAGCCTCTAAAATAATTTTAAATAATTATGTCTGCCGGCTTTTTTAATAAACTCTTTAAATGTTGGCTTGCAACTTTTGTATGGTGTTAAATAACCTACTAAAGTGAAAATAGAAAAGTGCAAATTTCGAAATGTTTTTCGAATTTTTGTTCGTATTTCGTATTGCTTTAGGATAATAGGAATAATTATATAATGTCCCAAATAACATTGTTATTATTATTATTATTATACATAAAGATATTGAAAAAATATGAAGAATTTAGCCAAGTGGGTACTTGGATGTAAAGCCGGGTGTGGACTACAGGTGGGGATAACAAAATAGATGGCAGCGCTCGCTGCAGCAAAAAAAGGCGCTGTTAAATATTGTCATTGATAATATAATTTACTTACGTATATTGTCATGTTTAAATTTTCGGGCGCTAGGCGTCGCTAAAAGTTATATTTTCTTCCAATTTTGGCGTTGCATTTAGAAATTCTACTTCATCTTTTAAATATATTCCGCTCCGATATCAGATTACATTTTGGCGTAAAGATATAATTACTTATTTGAATATAATTGAAGGAATATATTAAAATATTGCCTTTTTTTTAATAGACTTCAAAAAAGGAGGAAGTTCTCAATTCGTCGGAATCTTTTTTTTACGAGTGGATCAATTTTGATGATTCTTTTTTTTATTAGAAAGAGGGTACCATAGGGCTGGTCCCATATTAATATGATGTTCTGATAATGAGTTCGGGAAATTAACGATGGAACTCCTTACATTTTTTCCTTTACTAAATGTAAACAACTACACCACTTACCAGGTCGGGATCTATGATAAGTTCTGGAGGTGAACAATGGAACTTCTTAACGGATGTTAGTAAATCAACGGTGATTAAATATATTTGCTACTAATAGTTGTTACTTTGTAAAATAACCACTTACTAGACTTGGGCGATAAGAGTATTTTAAGGTACTGAGTACGTCGAGTACGGGTATTATAAAAGATAGTTGACAAAATACTCAACCAGTATGGGCGGTATAATTCCGTTGTTGTTTATGGACCATAGTACAAATGGCTACAGACTTATGGTCGCGGGCGACGTGCAATAGATCTTAATTGCTATTTATTATGAAGGGTTCAATGTTCATATCCTTTATTTTTACAGCTAAAATTGGCGGGAATTCTTATAATTCTATAGGAATTCCCGCCCATATTAAAATGAGAAATTTTTAATAAAATACTGTGTTTCATTTTTCCTTCATACTAACATAAATATTTATGGCTCCAGGTATAGGACTGGTAACTAAATTATTCATTTGGTATTATAATTTAGATAGCGTATTTAAAAAATGAATCACGTAATTTACAATAATCACCATTAATTTAAAAAATTGGATCACGTTATTAAAAAATAATATTTTGTTTATTTTTGCCATGTTTATTTTAGCCAATTCTTTTTTAAAATAATGTAGTAAGATGTTCAAAACAACAGCTTGTTCCTTATTGATTATTAAAACATTTGGATGTTTTCTTAAATTAGATGTAACTGTTTTGAATGACAATTTAGTTTTGAAAATATTGCGAGATGCAAAATAATCACCCATGTGTGTAAAATCCTCTCATATGGCTTTGGACTTTTTTATGGATATAATGACGAAATTAGAATTTAACCTAATTCACAGTTAATTTTTAAATACACTATTTATTGACGAAAAGAGTATCGTACTTAAAATATTTATTTTAAAATACTCGTACTTGTTGTATTGAATAAATATTTGTCCGCAAACTGCGAAGCAAACCGTTGTAAATGCAAAAAAATCACACATTCTATGCAATGTCAAAATGTCACAAAATACGAGAAGAGTGATATATATCATTTGATTGGAAAGATATATATCACTCATTTATATCTCTAGCTCAGTATCTCAGTACTCCGAGTTATTAACGAAATTATTCATTACGCATACATTGAACCTTTGAACAATGGTCATACAACGTGATAAATAATAATGACTGAACATTACGCTCTATTTTTTGAAAATAAAATTAAATTCTACAAGAATATCCGCTTTGCTTAATACTTTGCAGGTTTAGGATTCAGGACTATGAATCTAGAATCAAATTATATATAAAATAACTTTAATTATTATAATTAAATTGGAATAGATTGGCGTATTTATACAATTATAAATTAGAATTTTGAAATGAAACAAAAAAAGTGTTTACGCAAATATTTGGAGCGAACTATAGTTTACTTTATCACAGAGTATACATTCGCGTATTATTCCAGTTGCATATTTGACTAAACAGTTTTTAGTATTTGTTTTCTTTCTCTTTCACGTAATGTCAAAATATGTAGTTTTATATCTACTTCACGACGCGACGAGTGAGTGAAATGATTGATTTGGTTAAACGAAAAAGACGCCGATCACTCCTGAGCTAGTGATATACTGATACATTTTGATTTCAAGTGAGTGAGTGATAGATATGATCGTAACATGTGAGCTATATCTTTTATATCTCTCACTCATGAGTTACTCACCTCTACTTAACAATAATGAGCCAAATCTCAACGGGAGGAGTGTGTTTACGTGGATTTATTTTTTATGTGGAGTGTGTTTACGTGGATTTATTTTTTATGTGGAGTGTGTTTACGTGGATTTATTTTTTGTGTATTTTTATGTTTTTTATGTTACGTGGATTTATTTTTTTACTTTTAGTGATTTAAAACGGTAATTTATTTGTTTAATTACATTAATTTATTTGTTTAATTTTATATTTAGTTTTGTACCTAAATTAATTAGTAAACTGTTAGAACATATTATTATTCTTCAATATTTTTTAATTTAATTCCTTCTTGGATTATTTTTAAATTAATTATTATTAGTTTTCTGAGATTAGGTTACGCGGGTAATAAGGTCCACGAAAACTGACTTTGGGACTTATTACCCTAGCATACATTTAGTATAATTAGGAATATCGAACAACAGAATTTCAGCTACAAAACATTGCTGTGTTACCACCAATTTTAAATGAAAACTGTCAGCGTGCCTCTCAGGACCAGCTAGAACCTCAAATAGATGTTACACCTACTCCAATTTCTGAACAGGTTGTTGACTATGAAGTCCCTACTAATTCTTTAGGCAAGGAATCACAAATAGAATTGCAGTTTGATTAGTTACCCCAATAAAATCTCCAAAACCTTCACCTTCTTCGGGAAACACCGGATTTCGATATTTTCGACACATTATTTACAGTTATGATTCAGAGACAGATCCTAAGATGAATAGTGAACAACAATCCCTGCTTTTGAGTAAGTTTGGAAACGAGTCACTGAGTAGGACAAATGTTTATTTGTCTGAAGAGGAAAGAGATGTTTCTGACCCAAATGATCATAAACCTTTAGCTTAGCTAGGTTTAAGGGTAAGGCACGTAAGTCTCCTTTTCAAGAGCTACTTTCGACTCCCAACTACGCTACCGTAAAGATTAAACCAAAGAGAAACGCAATAAATTACAAAGGTCAGCGAGTTACCAGGAGAACATTTTAACGAAAAAGAAAATAAGAGAATCCAGAAAAAAAATGAAAGAAACTAAAAAAGGACAATCATCTCAAAGGACAATTGGGACCAGTAAAGAAGAAAAGAAAAAAACTATTAGAATAAGGAAATTGGTTTTGCTGCGCCTGTGGAGAAGAACATATTTCTGAGATGCGGCAAGTGTGGACAGTGCAAAACATGGTACCACGAAGAATATGTGGGGCTGACAAAAGAAGATAGGGAAATTTTTTATTGTCAAGACTGTGAATAAGTTTATATTCTTTTAAATTACTCCAAAGTTTTTAAATAAGTAATGTAATACTTGACGATAATTATTGTTTTAATGTAGTTTATGAGAATGAAGGCTGATTTTATTTTATTACATTTAGTTATGTTTGAAAAGAGTATGACTATTTACAATTGCTTTGTCTTTATAAAGCCAGGCGAGCAATAAGGCCCAAAATAGTTTTTTTATGAGGATTACTTTAGAAGATATTTTTCGTTTATTGTTTTATGTTAAATAGATTTCCAGGGACAGATTCCGTTGATTATTTTCAGAAAAAATTATTCTTTTTTTCGGGCCTTATTATACTGTGGTATTTTAATAAGGCCCATTGAAGAAGTTTTTAAAAACTTTAATATTTCTTTTATTATTGATCTCTTATAGAAAGTGATTTACGTTTGAATTTCCTTGATAAATAAATCACTCCTTAATAATCATTCCATATGTTTTTAATTTTAATTAAACCGAATATTCAATTTTAAAATTAGGTGGGCCTTATATGCGTCTTGTATCTTATTTGAATTGGATTTTCATCAATAATTTAAAATATAAAAGTAATATAAAATTATTTCAGTATTTAATAAACTTTGTGGTTCATAATTATTTTAATTATTATAAATTCATTATTGTAATTAATACAGGTTTGATTTTCAGAAATAATTGCAAAACAATATTTTTCCACAGTCCATTAATCCTAAAAAGAAAACAAAATATTCAAAGTCTATTAAAGATATACCATTTCGATATGCGCCTAATGTTACATCTAATAAATAAAATATGTGAAAATTTTTATTTTCAATATATGTGTTTTGGTACATTATTATTTTATAACTAAAACGAATGAAAAGCTTAACAACATAACAATTACAAAAACAAATTTTTACATATTATGAAAATTAATTTACTATAAAATTATCTATTAAACGTATATTTATTTGTATAGAAATGTGAAGATATCTAAAACAAATTATTATCTAATTATTGAAACATACTGATGACGCTGACTTACTGATGTGTATTGTGCTATTTAAGATCTTCATTTTTAGACACACTTTGGAAAAGTTTTTAGATCAAGTTATATAAAAATTCATTGGTTACACTAAAACGTTTAAGTAATTGTCGTCGGTAGGATATCGCATCAACCCCTTTTCAACACTTTTGGTGAAAACGCTTCATTATAATAAAAGTTACTAATTATTTTATGAAAATAATTTTTGCCTTTTTTCGGTACATATCAGGAATCGGAAACATGACCTCTTTCTCCTACAATTTCACGATTCAGGTAAATATAGCATGATATTGGCAATACTGTTAGAATTTAAGGTACGTAATTTGGTGCCAATTAAAGATGCATTTTTGTGCCAAAAATGAGACAAATTTTTATAATTTTCTGAAAAATATCATTTTTTTATCTTTATGCAGATGAGATAAGTTGGATTACGTCATCTGGGCTTAGTATGGCATATTGAAATATTTTTATTTTAAATATAAAAGTTTTTTACTTACAGATGGCGTCTGAAATGCAAAAATTTATAAGAAAACCGATAAAATGTGCTTTTACCACGTCGATTACCAAATCAACTACACGTGCAGACGCGTCAGAAGCAGGCACGGGTAAAGATTTAGTGCGCATTCTAGAAGTGCAAAATCATTAGTCTTAACTAGTGTTTCCGGGTCCGGGATTTTCCCTGAATTTGTGAGGTTGTCTCGTATCCAGGAATGTAATAAGTTTGTCCAGAAAATGTAAAAAAATACGGTAATTCCTAAAAGTTGTCTTTATTGGCATTTTGTAAACATGAATCGGATTAATCACGGAAAAATCGAGGCATAATATCAAATTCGAATAAATTGCAAAGAGAACATAACAAATTCAATATTCTCATTGTTAAACTACAAAACTTAAGCTCCTTATGGCAATTAGGTAAGATTAATTATTGAAAGAGAAGTAAACCTTTACAAATTTCTTTTACCAAATATTTACAGTTTATTAGCTTACAATAATTTGGGTACATGTGATTAACTTAACGATTATTTTTTATGTTAAATTATTATTATTTAATGAGTCAATTACTTTTGTGAAATAAAATTTTTACTTTATATTTTGGTACCACAAGACAATTTTTATTTATGTTTCGTTAAGTTCAAACAAACCTTTTCTTGGTTATAACTAATTTTTTTTCTTGAACTAGTATTAGTTATAGTATATTGGTTTTTACAGTATAGGGTAAATAAAAAGGAATAAATAATATTATTTTAATGATATATTACTTTAAATTTGCCTTAAATTCCACGTATGCGCGTGTATAGTAGAAATGTCCCAAAAAAGGCGATTTTAGAACCAGTCAATGTCCTATTGAAAGTACGTAATTTTATGTAAATTTTCTTACTTGTTTCATACAGTTTATTACCCTTTATATCACTTATTTGTGTTAGAACAAAGAATCGAGCTGCAGAATAAACTCTCTTAGAAATAAGAAATTGTTTGAACAATTATTATTAACAAAACAATGGACATACTCAATTATTTAGCTTTTTTACATGTCTTTAAAACCATTCAACTCGGTTTAAAAAATCTTTATGAAAATAATTTCGTCACGAAATTACGGGCAAACGCTAGTAATATGAAAAGAAGCATATGGCTAATGTAACGCCTTAGACAATGATGCGATAATAAGACAAAAGTAGATGGTATTTGCTGAAGACATGAATTCGTGTTGTAGCTCTCATACATTAAAATAATTTCACACTTTTTAAGACAGATTTGTTTCACTCGCTTCTTTAAGAAAGCCTCGTTCCGTCACATGCTACCCGCATTCGAGCTGATACCTTGCTACCCGCATTCTACTGAAACCTGATTTCAAGCTGATATGCACTTAAAATACGCAAAACATTAAAATTTCTGGACGGAGCGTGAAAAATTATTAAATTGATTCTGCCATTTAATTAAAATTAAAATAGGAAAAGGTAGCTATTAAAATAAGGTTTTTGTATAAAAATATTATTTACAATTTTATTACGTTCAATCATATTAGATACACGTTAACAATTATGTTAGAGCGACGGAAGTAAATCATTAATTACTTATGCTGATTCGATGGAAACGGTATCATCAAAGTTTTCGTCGGATGGTTGTTGTGCTGTGCCTTCTTCACCATTGTTTACCGGTGCGGACGGAGTATATTCAGGAGCAGATGGAGCGCTTCCACCGCTACCTATAATGGGTATCGTCACTGGTCCAGGTCCGTAAGAAGGAATTGAAGGTGCAGGGAAGGCTCCAGGGAACGGCTGAATGATTGTTTGTTGAGGTATAACAGTCGGTGGTGGCAAGTATCCAAGTTGGGCAGCAAAGTTAGGAACTTGATAGAACACTAACGGCTGGTTTTGATACGCTACCTGCAATTTAATTAACACTATTTGTGTTAGTTTAAGTAGGTCTAGTGTTGCAAGACAGAGCTAGTTAGAGTAGATGTTTGTTAAATCGCCAATTAAAATTATACGCATTTCTCCCAATATTATTAATTGATGGGGGGAAACAAATTATAAACCGTCTAATAATTACATCATTAAAAGGTAAATGTATTAAATAAAGCGTAAAGAGCCCTATTGAAATTACTCTCTCATTCAGTAAAAGCTCATGGAATTGATTGCGGACCGAATAATTCTTAAACTTTTTCAATGAGAAACTTCGATAATTAGGCAACTTCATACTTGATCTTATGTAATGAAATAATATTATTTTAAAAATAGTTAATCATTAAATATTTATAAAAAAAATGTTTTCACTGTGCTTTAAACCTATTTTTTTTTATTTTTGTCAAAATTGGCACTTTTCCATCGACAATTATAAATTCCAAAGGGTTCGTATCAAACATTGAGCCAACGACAAAGATGTGAATGAGATTAGGACGTAAAAATAAGTCTGAAACCACTTTAAAACTAAATCCTTTTATCCAAACTGATGAGGAAAGGTCCTAGTAACACTACATGAAAAGAGGACATATTTATTTACCTGATGTGGATATACTGGAAATTGGTGGAATGCCTGCGGCGCATAACCGGACGGCTGAATGCCGTGACGGACGAACACGCTGTTCTCTGTGACGCGAGCAACGGGAGCGTACGTAGGCTGGCGGTAAAGAGACTGGCCAGGCGACACCACTTGCCGTACGATCGGACTCAGCTGGTATCCGTTTAGTCGTGGCAATACCCTGGCCAATGGCGCCGCTGCGTGGTTAACGCTAGCCAAAACTTGATGGCAGCATAACACGGCTAGTACTAATGGAAACTGAGAAAGAAATAAATGAGTTTTAATGGTTGTAAATTTTTTTTAACTAAAGTGATAAGAAAGATCTGTACTCGAGAAAGCTAACTTGTTTACATTAGACGAATTTAATATCTAAGTATACGAATCTATTTCGTCCATTATGACTGATGTCTCCAATCTGCGTTTGCATTAATAAATGAAATTATGTAACAGGCAACTATCATAAAAAAATTATGAACAGTGTAAAATGAAAAAATATATTTATATTTAAAACATGCTAATAGGTTTGACGGTTCATTTTTCTTTCATATACAGATCATTAGACAGAATTGAAAACGACATTCCACATTATTGTTATTCGACTTTTCTTAAAACATTTTTAGAATCTTCATTTAAATTGTATGTTACGCTAAAACCGTAATATTCAATATTTACATAAGCGTCTAAGTGTGAAGTAGCCGAATGAACATAAAAAGTACACACGGTATTAACATATTATTTTAACATATCATCGGATACAAGGTCCTATACTATTGTTGCCACTAGAATTAAAAGTCTGCAGATCTTCATTCCGATATTGGTTGGCATTTTCACTCGATTCCTCTTTCTATAAAAACTACGTGAAACTATCAAAATTTCCTGCTTTCCTCAAATTATTTTCAAGCGCTAAACAGCTTTAGTAGATGAAGTAAATAATGATTAAACGTAAATATGAAGGGGCTGTAACAGTACCCCGAATTTAGAAATCCTAATTATGATTTAGGAAAATAAATTAGGAAATAAAGAAAGTGTGAGAAAAGTTAGGACGGTTAGGGTCCAAATTAGCCAGTCAAGATGGTTCCTGCCTTTCTGACTCGCCAAGCTTCCTAACTAGGAAAGAAGTAAGGAAAGTGTAATTGCATTCAGGACGCTTAGTCGACTTGCGACGAGGGAAGGGCGCGGACATATTCATTGTTTGGTAAAGCGTTTGTTTACGATAAAATGGCAACAAATCAAGAAAAAAAGTAATGTTAAATGAACAGAGTAGGCGCCATTGTAAAAGTCGGGTACTCACGTAGACGTTCGCTCACGGACTAAGTTAGGATCCTGAATCAATTTAGTGTAATAGTCCCTTAAACAAAAATGATTGATATTTTATTTTATTGAATAGAATAATAACATTAAATAATTAGTATAAAAAAACATAAAATTAAAAAGTATCTGCGTGCGTACGCGTGCGTGTGTGTGAGCGAGCAAACAAATGAGCGTATGTGCGGTCGTGAATGCATATCACAGTACAAAAAAACAACTGTTTCCTTAGATTCATGTTAGATGAAATTGGATTTTTTGAAGTTACTCCTGAAACATTTTACCTGTTCTTTTCACAAGAAAGTAGTGACAAGAATCAATTGTAAGACAATTGAAAATGAAACATTTTTTTTCTTGAACCCCTCATCTATTAGTTTTTGTTTTTCATGAAAAAATCGAATAAGGATTCCTCGTTTGTGCAGAAGGGCCTTTATAAGTCACTGCAATGATTAGCGCGTTATGAGTCACACGAAGCAAATATTTTAAAAACGCAAAAATAATATTTTATTACTGAGTCACAAAAAATATATATGAGCGGGTCGCTTTCTGCGAGAAATTATGTGAAGAGAAGCTATACCTCTATATATCTAATGCAAAGTAGATGATCACCTTGGCCCTAACTATCTGACTGGTCAGGGGCTTTAACCCCTGCGCCGTAAAATCGAACTCTTTTATTTCAACATTTATTTGATGCTGCAAAACTGGCTCCGCGGGCTATTTCGAATTGAGTCAATTAAAACAGAATAATTTAGTATCTGTACTAAATACGTTGAACAGATATTAAATTAAAATTAAAATGTGAATTTGCCGTTAATAATAAAAGTTAGTAAACAATTTTACAATTAATTTATAATATTAAAATGGCATTAGTCAGTACTTTATATTGTTATACACTTAAACGATTAATTTCTTAGATAATTTTAAAGGAATGAAGTGGATATAATTTTTTAGATAAATTGTATTTAGCTAAAAAAGACGTTACATATTAAAATATTTTAATATATGCACATAAATTTTAATATTGTATCCGGTCGTGAAACGGTATATTCGTTTCTAATCTGAGACTAGTTCAGCATTTGTATGAATCATATGCCGAAATGGCATATGATGTATGGTTACATCAGATGGTTAGGAATAGAAATGTATGCTACATTTCTATTCCTAACTTAGACAATATGAAGCTTTTCTTCATATTACATTTAAAATTGATATTATAGGATACTGATTTATAAAGAGTTGACAGTATAACAGAGGATTAAACAGGTACACTATAACCGGTGAGCAAGTATCGAAACCCCAACTTAATAGACGGTTTTCATAATTCTTATTTACATAAATAAATACATATTAGAATTTCGTTTAAAAATGAGGTAATTTAATGTATTATTAATATTGGCGAAAGGCTGTATTGTAAAGCAAGAGTTCAATCAATGTGAAGTCTTTGTATAAGCGATAGAAAATTAATCAAAAAGTACGTAACGCAATATTAGAAAAAAAAAGAATTAAAATATTTTTTATATTTAAATTTTATTAGAAATCAATTAAATTTTTATGATCTTTTGTAGCTGGTTTTATTTATCCACTACCACATATCTTCTGCATCTAGTGTTTTTTACTTACTACCACATATTTAACCCATTTAACTTTAATATATACTAGTTCATTGATTCTAATTAAAAATAACTTACAGTCTACTCACTAAAGTATGCAACCAGAATAAAATCTATTTTTTTTTGTAATGAAAGTCCAATTTTATTTTTATATTTTTTTATAGCATATAATGGTCACAATGTTAATAGGAAAGATAAAACCTTCATGTATTACTGGAGCATTTATATAGTACTAACTCCTTAATAAAATATCGAACACACTAATGGCAGCATTAGAAAAGTAACTTAATCTATTTAAATAAGACTCGTTAACCTTTATTCATTTTTTTTAAACAATCAGGCGGAAGAAAAACTTTAATAGTTGATTATGTATTCTAGTTTATAGACAATAAAGAGCTCGATACGATAGACCAATAAAAAATACAAAAACGCTTTTGTATTTTTTATATTGTTCAAAGCGTTGAGTGTTAAAGCGATTGCGATACAACATTAGATAATAAAATATTATAAAATAAGCCATACACGTCACACGTTTTCTCAAGTGAGCCATACCTTCATGTTAATTGTCGCGTATAACGGACGAGAGCACACCTCACTACACCACTTGTTACAGTTCGAGATACAATTGTTGAGTAGTCTCTCTGAATACCACTATTTATATGCACGACCAAACCGATACGATACGGTTTCGGGCAGATACTCTGCTTCGCCTCAAAACCGCTCTTTCACCGTTTTTATTTGATCGCAATTTTATTTTTTGTCCTTTAGATTTATGTTGCATTTCGAATACAAAATTATACCACATTTTGCGACCAATTAAAGCGTGTCTACATTTAAAAAATTAATTGTTTTTTATCTTTAAAATTTTATGAAATTACATATTTACCTTTGTCCATTCACAAGTGAAAATATATTTTATTAAATTTATATCTCACATGTATGCATAATTTCTTTTAACAGATTGCAGTAACTATTGTTTTCATAATTAAGTATTTATTAGAAAATGTGATCTATAGTATTGGAGGATTATTTTATACAAATTTATTACATAATCTTTGTTTATATTAAATAATTTTTAATTAAGCATCCCTAATGTAACAAGGATACCTTGTAATTACGACACGTCTGTCGTTCGTATGTCACACCCTGACAGCGTCTACACAATTTCCATATGCCTAAATTTTTGTAAGTTGTTCTTACCATAGGGATCGCATTTAATACGTATCACGACACTAAAAGAACAACTATTTCATGTACCTCCCCACAAATGTAAGAGAGAATGAGAGAAGGAAAGGGATTTGTTCTTCATATCGAGTGGAGTGTAACTGAAAAGATTTTTCAAAATAAAATTCAGGTTTCCGTTTTTTCATTTTTAAGCCTAGCTTTCAAAAATTTTAAGCCAAATGGCACTCACAGCGCACCCCGTCTCTTTTTTATTTTTAACGGTTGATTTAAAAAAAATTTAAAAAGTCTAGAAAACATACGTGTATTAGAATTCGATTAAAATTAAAATGGTTTCAATTTACTTGCATCAACAATTCTAAGGATTTAAGGCAACTACGGAACCTTATTTTCTGCGTGTTCCACAACCCACTTGCCCGTATTATTTAAGTTTAATGTTAGAATCAGATATTGACACTTATTCATCATTGGATTCTAAAGTTTCTATTGGCGCCCTGTTCAAAGTTCCCATGAAAACGCGTTCAACGATCGATTATTGTCAGTTGAGTTTGCAAAAATTAATTTCACCATGTGGGAAGATTATATTCAAAAATGTTAATTTTTCGGTAAGTAACGCTGAAGAATATTACATCGAATTAAGCTCAGATCAGATTTTTGTTAATTTCTAATTTCATTTTAACTTTTAAATCCTTTGATAGTACATGCTTGTGAAATAATTGTACAATAAACATTAAACATAATGTGTTCAAATATAAGAATATTCTTTTAAGTAACCGTAAATGATCGATAAACTTTTCAAAATATTGTAGTTGATGCAAACCAAATGAAACCGGTTTGAAATTTATATCCAGTCTTAATACCACGCGCCATTATATCAATTTGGGTTCATCAGTTTTTTAACATTTTTGCGAAATCCAACTTGCTGCTTCTAATAACAAGTATTTCTCCTTTTTTTTCAAAAAAAAATTACTGCCAGATATTTTAATCTAGCAGCTTAACAATTTCTGAGCATAGAGCTATACCAATACTAGTCAAACTGTCTTTGTGTACAACTATATTCATTATTAACAAATTTCAAGTGAGTATTTTGTAAAGTACAAGATCTGTTACCTATCCATATTAAGAGGATAAATTTAGGAGAAATGCAACATTTTCATGTTATCATTAAAGTAATACTACGTAATTATAAATAACGACGCTCTAAAGTTGTGCTAATCTATTACAACCTTACTTAGCTGTCATTAGTATAAGTTGCTACTCATAGTGTGTGGTTGGCTGTTGTCATTGTTTTATTTTATAGAAATATCTAACAAAATACTTCTCTACTTTATAACAAAATGTTTTATTTAAACGGCTACCGTCAGCAAAATCCCGGAAAGAACATTTCATTTTTGTAAGTCGGTACATGCTAATTATATTTAATTTAAATAATTTAATTTTCTACGACTTTAATTTCATCATCGTGGTGTGTTGGGTTAATCACAAGGTATACGGTCTTTGACTGCGCGGCGCATACCTTTGGACCCGGGTTCGATTCTCGGCCGCTTGTCAAGCGGGGTTGGACTGGTGTTCTGGTTGGCTGTAGGAGATTGCTCTCGTAGCAATAAGTCTACCATATATCTCAATAATATATATTAAGGTAGATAAATAAAAAAATATTTTTTTTATTTTGAGTTCTATTATTTTTTTATTATTTTGAGTTCTATTAGTTTTTCTATTACTTTGAGGTCTACATTGCAAGAATAATGGCAACATTTAGTTGTACCTGTCACAATCGTACTGTGTCAATAAATGGGACAACACCAAATTGAAGTCTGTATTATATGTTCATATACATAATTTAATATGTTCTTAGATTTGATTATAAATTCTGTCATTGGGGAATGGGGTAATTTGATTCGCCTTAGAGATACTCTAAGACAAACTATTCAAGTGGCACATATATCGTACTCGCTCACTTGTTTTATAAACATACATCATTTTTTATTTTTTTATAACTGTTTAATATATCTATTTACTGTATTGGTCAGTACATGATCATTGGTTATAACAGTGTGTTAGTAAGTTAACATATCATATTCATGAAAAGTTTGTCTCAGTCTATCTGAAAGATTACTTTCGGCTTAAAGCTGTAAATACACAAAACTTTTTATGTTTGCGATGTTACGGGTTAAATACTAACTTAAATACTTAAAAAGTTCATTTGTAAAGCTATTAAACCTTTGATTTGTGTTGTTTACCTCGATTTTGACATCAACCTCGATTTGCTATTTATTAACTTAACAAAGCATTTTCTTTTTTTTAGCAAGGATTTTATTTGCTTTTTACCGCAAAAATAATAATTATCTGATCTTAACTACACTCGACGTTATAAAAGAGCATGATAAATGTGTTTATATATCAGTTTATATTTTCATGTCAATCACAACTCTGAATAGATAATATAGGTATGTATTACATAGTCAAAGGCCGAACCATATTCAAACTTAGGTTTGACATGACAAGTAAAATCTGAGAATTAGTTAATCCGCTTAGTCGAAGTCCCAATCAAAGAGTTTATATTTAAACCTTTGATTTGTTAAATACAATTTTATTTTGTTATTATAGGTTCAATAAATTTAATCTTAATGATAAATTAAAGTCGGTCTTTACAAAGGTACAATATGATGCCGTTAATATTTATATAATATTTAGATCGCTCGATAATTTTCACTCTCCGTTTTTATTTTTCATTATTTCTACATTATTTTCTTCTTTAGCTATACGATAAAATAATTATGAAATCAATAAAGAGCTATAAACAAATATCATTCGTAAGTACACAAAATGTGAATCGGGGTAAAATTTTGTGAAATATTTCTTAGTATGGCATTGATTTGTTTATCAAAATACAAACAAACAAATTGGGCAGAGTGATCGTAGTCACTAAAAATACCCTCCGAATTAGTATGACCATCAGTCCTATACAGTTACTAGTACTCAAATAATGAAATTGTTATTTGCCTATTACGGGTATAGGTAACCATTGATGCAGATAATTAAGAAAAAAAGCGACCATTGACATTGATAAATAAAAAATAAGCAGTCTAGGTATATTATTACGCTCTACTACCGTAAACAAGAACTAGTAAAAAGACCAGTTCGTTAATATATGCAAATGTTAATGGACCGTTACTGCTCGCACAATGTTAATGCTAACTCATTGTGTTACATAATTCAATACGACCTGGTCTTTGCCCTTTGAAGTTGTTAATTTTGTTAGATGTGGTGACAAAGAGATCCCAAGAATAGGCAAATAAGAGACTTAAAGTGACAGTCGTAGAGCAATCACCTTTTCATCTTTTTTTAAATCCATTATGCAGGTATATGGCTAGTATATATAATATTACTAAAAGATAAGGACTTCAGAATAAGCGTTCACCTGTTTTACTGCACATTTTTTATTATGTTCATTGCATTTTAATAGTGGTTTAGAAGGGGTTAATTATAACAATAACGAACTGGATGAAGTCTTATGGGTCACTGTATTTTAAGAATGTAATGATCGTTTAGAATAAAACGACTAAAGTATGAATGCACCGATTTAAATATAATTTACAATTTAACATATTATCTGTGTGCTCTATGACATGGCTAACTTATAATCGTTGGCCGAATCAGTGATAATATGTGTTACCTACTAAATATAATTAATTCAGTTACAGTGTAAATTCACAGCAACCTATAGCGAAGTCAGATTCAGAGCACGATACTTTGAAAAAAAAATCGGAATATGGTTGTATCAGGGACACGGCCGTGTATTTTATGTAAATACATGTATGTTAACGGGTAACATTTTTTACGTTCCCGGTAACATTTCACTCTATCATAATCTTGACAAGAGCTGTCGATTAAAAATTCAAACGACCGCCGTAGCTTCTCCGAGTCAAAATTTACACCAAACGGAAATTATGTAACACAGAGAAACCACCTCTAAATAGCGGCGCGTCCCCTTCCTCCGCGCGCGATGCGTCACAGCTCCCACTCAATATAACGAATCCTTTTATTCTTTAACTATGGAGTGGTATAATTAAATATTGAATGTAGATGGTAGTTACGTAGCTGCAACACCAAACTCTATCGCCTCCCACTATGAAAGCAAATTTAAAAACGTATTCAGGTAAAAATTGTTCCAGTAAAAAAAATCTTAAACGATATCAAAAGCATCCTGTTTGTTCTCTACCTAACTCTATTTTTACACTTATCGTAATACAGGCACATCACTTTTTGTTTTGAAATTGAATTTTGTAGTTTTGTTAAAAACATTCATTAAAACCTTCTTAAATTGGATTAACTAATAAGAGTTGTGTGTGTTGTATTCTCTTGAATAGAATTAAAATTCTATTTGTAATTGAACTAGTCGTCACGCGCGGTTTCAGTTGTGTGGTCAAAATGAGCATTAAATATTATTAAGTGATGTTTACTCCTCAAATGTGTATCGGTCGGAACAAAAATAACTTACCTTGGCTTAAATTTTAAGCTGTCTCAAGTTTTTAAGCTTCCGCACTCAGTATGTCGAATAAGCGCACACAAAGATCGATTGAAAAGTTCGCGGTACTGTATACAGATATGATTTTGGTAATGAAGTCGTACTAACTGTTTGTGTTGTAATTTGTTCACAGCGTATTTATTTTTATGTCATTGGAGTCAAGCGACAGCTTCCTTGAATATGGAAAAAATCAATTAAACTGTTATTTAAGATAAGATTAACCCTGAAGTAGATCCACGAAAATACTAGGAGAATCTGCTTCGTCGTATACAAAGATGTCGGTTGGGAAATATCAGTTGAATATGAACGGTGTATGCAGATTATTGAAGATAACCCTTACCCTAGACGACCGTCAGCTAAATTAAAGAAAAACGACTAGGAATCAAAAGGTCATCATGAGGAAAAGGAGTATATTTCTCTGAATCATATCTGTAATTTTTATTTTTGGGTTAAAATTATTCCCACGCCCTTGTTCACCTGATACAGCACCGTCTGTCTTTCATTCTTGCTGAATATAAACACAAATATTTAGACAAACAGAAATTTACAACAAATGAAGAGGTCGTAGCTGTAGTCAACGCGTATTTTAGTGCCTCAAGGAAACCTTTTTAAAAGTGGTATAATGGAACTGAGCAAATGTATTGAAATAGATGATGGATATGTTGTTAAATAAAAAGAGTTTTGAAAACACTATATTTATTTTCAAATGTTGGCCGTAAACTTTCTCTTGTGCAATTATAAAAAAATGGTTTCTTTTGATTTTTAAACAGAAACCAGATAATATTCTAGTTAAATAATTCTCAGTAAAGTTCCATTCAAATTGAATCAGTAGTTCTTGCATGACGCTTTAACAAACATAGAGATAGATAAATAAAAAAATAGATATACTTATAGACAAAAACCCCTTACAATATGTTTGATAAGATAACAGCTAGTCTAGGTTTTATATATATATATATATATATATATATATATATATATATATATATATCAATATAATCAATATATATATATATATATATATATATATATATATATATATATATATAACATTTTTAAAACCTTTTAACTCTTTGTAAATAATTTTTAAATATCCTATGGAATTTAACGAAGGGTTTCTATAAAATATGAAAAATTTGATAATAAATATCAGAGCATTCCGAACTTGCCCAAACTAAGGTTGTGGAGTTGTTTATATTTTCTGAAATATTTCGTGCAGGTTAACCGAAATCATATTTCTATCTATTAACATATAATCTATTTGATCTAAATTTTTTCCGATTTTCCAAATATATTTTCAATCCTTTTTTACATTTTACAAATACATTTTTACCTACAATTTAAGGTTATCTACGATCTAGGAGAATTTTTATAATTTTTGTAAAACTTTTTTCTATGTACACGTTGGACGAATAGATATTTATAACCATCCGGAAATTACAGTTTTATGACAATCTATAAATGCTTTGTCATCTCGTGACCTAGCTCGAGTATTGCTTCAAGGATAATCACATAACATTAAACACGCCTTTAGGCATCTACAAACATATACAAATTTAATTTGACAATGTGTTTTGTAAGTATGTTACATACCCGTGGAAAGGTCAAAATTAACAATCAATACAGGATTACGAGTACCCACGCATATAAATCGGCTAATGTAGTATTAGGTAGACACATAATGTATCTAAAATAATAAATTTTATATGTTATGTTAGCATAGGCAATTTTATAAAAATTTCAATGGTAATAAAAATGTACTGCATTATCATTATTAATATCTATTTGTAAATCTTGTGATACTATTATCCAAAAAAAATTAATAACGCATACTATCCAGGACTTTAATTATTATTTATCCAATAGTAATTGATCGTGATTTCTATCCAAACCATATTAATAAAAAATGTGTCTTGAAAGATGCTGAAAAGATTAATAATTTAGGTGTACTAAAGAAAACAATAATTATTATAATGAAACTGAAAGCGGCAAAATGACGTAGACTTCATGTTCCTTTTGTATCTGTTCCACTGACCGAGTTATTTGGCGCAAGCGCTGTCTGTATTTAGAAATGTCAAATGTTAAACTAAGCAACCGTTTAAGACTTAATCTTGGTAAAGTTTTGTTTACGGCGTTTAGATATGTATAATTAACGCTGTAAGTAACAATTATGCAATATAAATTTTCTACAATGCATGTTTATATTATAAGAATAATTTATGTAAGCCATAATTTCAAAGTAAATTTGTTTTAAATTCCTATTTCAAAATTGAGCAAATGTTTACCGCCAAGTTTTTATTTATTTACATTATTAATAAACAAAAATATAAACATAAATTTTGAACTATGGTAAACGTAATAATATGTTGCTCTGATAAAAATGGCAAAAAGCTTTACGCTTCCATTAATACCATTGTAAACTAAAATAACTGTTACTATAGTCATATAATGTTGAAAAAAAAATATAGTGTCATTTAAATCTGCTATTTGCCTTATACCAAATTATCATTAAACCAAATTACGAATATTTATTACGAAATTAATGCAAATATGTTTCACATATATTGGGCTCATCCTAGGTGAAAAATAATTTCAATATATGAATTTATTATCGTATAATATTAGTGGAACTAAGCAGGCTGCGGCCTAAGATCATCTCAGTCGCATATTTGTAATCGGTGTCACAGGTAACAACAAAATATTTTTGTATTCATTATTTAGTACGGAAAAATATGTATACAATATATATTTTTAAATATTGTTTCATATATTATTTTAAGGTTAATACTTGCCGAAACTTTTGTTCTACGGAGTGATTACGTCAAACAAATTTTATGTATCAATATATTTTGAAATTAATTTTGTTCTATAGTGTAAATATATATATTATATTAGATCCCTTCAAAGCAAAGTATGCGTTTTTCCCGCAAATTTACTTCATTGATTGTTGTAGTTTTCTTTTGCTTTTGGTAAGGATCCATATTTCAATTTAAATACATATTAATTTGACCCTTAGAGGCGTTGGTGAGTTTTATTACAGTTTATTTTATATTTCTTATTCGCATTTGTGTTCACTGGACATATTCCGTACAATTGTAATTCATGCCTTAGATCGTGTTATTCCACTGTATAAAATATCATCAATATGGTAATATTTGTTAAATCATCAGTTTATCAAAATCGCTGTATTAGCACAAAGACTTTTACTCAGTTTCGGCTGAAGAAAACTACATTTCACGACTACGAAATTCTTTACCGTTAATAACCGTTTTTAAGACAAGTTCCATTACCCTCTAATCTCGTTCACCGGAATGTGACACTGTAATGTAATAAATGTTGTGTATGTATAATACAATTAATATTCGTTATATTAATTTTTTAAAGCTTATTCATTATTATTATATATATTTATTTATTATTATATCATTATTTTATCCATCTAAAGATATGAATTTCTCTATTTTGAATGTTTTATACCGTAGCCAAATGTTAAAAATGAAATTACTTTTGCTACTCGTATTATTCCATGTTTGGGGTTCTAAATCATTTGAAGATGTTAGAACTTATAATGGAATTGTTTATAATTTTTCCATGTATAATTAATAATTAAACAATTGCATTGGAAAAATTAAAATTTCTTAGAAATAAATAATTCCACCATTTAACTGTAGATTAATATAATAAATAAAGATAAATTATACAACGCTATGTATTTGTTTGCATAATTTTTTTGTAATATTCTCCCGTGCAGGGAAAGCAAAGGGATCTATCTAAACTCACACAGTCATGAATGTGAACAAAATGATTTCATTTAATTGGTTAAATCGTATTGTATGGGGAAATCACGTGTGCATGTTCACTATATTTTACCTGCCTTATCGTCAATATACGAGGGGGCGTTTTTAAGTTATCTTTATAATCCGTCAACATTATCCCTTCTAAATCTCAAAAGGCTGTCACCATGATTTTTCCAGTCGACTGTGACGTGACACCTTAAACTTCTTGGGTGGTGGTGTGCCTTTTTTGTGCCACGGCATTGAGTCTTGTTTGGACTCAGGTTCATAATGATGACCCAAGTTTCGTCTCCAGTAAGAATTCGACTCAGTAGTCCATCCTTGTCTTCACTACAGAGGTCCAAAAACGTGCGAGAACACTCCACGCGGCGTTGTTTTTGAGGCGGTGTGAGCATTCTCGGCAGCCATCATGACCTTTGTCGTGCCAAGATGATCATGTAGAAAAATTTTAAAAATTGTTGTATCCTATACTCCAACCATCTCTGCAAGCTGTTTCTTCTTTAGTCTGGCATCTTCCAATACTATTTTTTCAAGTTTTTCAATAATTTCCGGAGTAATAATTTCGATCGGCCCACCGGGGCGTGGGTCGTCTTCAAGCGAGTTCTCTACTCTGTTTAAAGAGACTATGCCACTTGTAAATCATGGTTTTACCCGGGCAGAAGTCCCTGTAAACGGTTCTTTCAGTATGGTTTGAACCAACTTTCCTTGCTTGGTAAGGAACTTTATAACGGCGCGGTACTCGATTCTTTCCATAGTTCAGACTTTCTTCCAGATTGAGTTGTTTGTTCGACAATAGTTCAAAGACTGATGATACCATTATGATAAAACTTGGTATTTCTGTTAATAATGAGTTACATAACTAGCTATCATTCCGTTAATCTCCTTTACTAATGGCCTACTTTTCCATTTCGCGAACTTAAAAACTCCCCTTCGTACGTACGTAATTTTTTTTTGTGCTCACATGCAGCACTATACCTTTCCAATGATATAAATTTCTTTCCCCTACTTTTATAATAAATACTAAAGTTACAATAATTTTCAACTTTCACGTATTAGATGAATTTCTGTGAAGCTGTAGATAACTCTTATTAATGACTTTCATATAATGTTTTGCGGGTAGAGAGAGTAAAATTAACCGGAAAGCCATAGCAATAAGTGTAAATCTTACAGTTCGATACATTTTATACGGTAAAAAATATTAGCAATATTTTTAAATAGTTTAACAATAATACTATGTACGTTTTAATGCGATGTTTCAATAGCAAGATGCATAATTTTAAACGCGTTTCTCTCAAAATAACATTTTTCGAATTGGCTTAGAGCATAACTCAAAATATGTAAAATATTTTTCAGTTCATTCCCAGTTCGATTCAAATTTTAATGCAAGTTTTAAAAACTTGTTACGTATAGTTTTATAAACGTAGTACACGTTTATAAGGAAGGTTTCCACAAATATCAATAGTTTGAATTTTCCCTATACAATTCTACTAGTATGCTAATGATGAAAAATTTGTTATTTTGTTCAGAGTCAAAATTGTCGGTACTTATCGTGCAAACTATGAAGCAGTATATACGTGATACTTTATATGATTTTATGTAAGTTTTAAGTAGTATACGTGATACTTTATATGATTTTATGTAAGTTTTAAGTAGTATACGTGATACTTTATATGATTTTATCGCTGCGATTTTGTTTTATATCAACCCAAAAAATCCTAAATGGGCTTCAAGATATGTTATATAAAGAAGAAATAAAAAAAATTAAATCCGCGTTTTTGGGTAATTAATACCTTTATTTATAACAAATATAATGCATTTATTTTAAATACTGGTTCGGTGTATTTTATTTAATGTGTTAACGATGTCTCGGTAGTCTCTTTTGCCCTAATAAATCTTGAATACAAATCTGCAATATTTATTAGCACTTATAAACTACATATTACCTATCATAATTTGCATTTCCACTAAGATGTAAAGATGATATCTCATTATAAAATCACTCATATTTTGTTATTAATATAATGTAAACTGAAAGCTAGACAGGAAGCTGGTAAACTAAAGGAAGTGGCGAAGCAATGACATTATAAACAATTTACATTTTTCTTATTTTCTTAGGTTATATCGATTTATTTGAAGTTAAACCTAGCCCGATATTTACCTCTAGAACTCTGATTGATTCTATAGTGCGTGCAGTTGTTATATCTAAAATGCTTTTAACATGTCGGAGAGAGAGAAACATTAACAGAGAGAAGAAAACTTTAAATTATCAGTTGATCGATGTGAAAGGTTCTAATTTGTTCGAATCAGGAAAATCATAAAGTAGGGTTTCACAGTAGCCTATACCTCTCGAGATTATTGATGTCAATTTAACTGAAATAATTTAATTTTAAAGTTATAATTAGATGCTGCTATATAGAATTTTTCAAGAATTTTAAATCCACGTTTGAACAATTAGAGAAGGGGAAGAAACGCGTTGCCCGTAAATTTGAATCTTAAAATTTCGTAAATGGAGCTTAAAAATGAAAAATGGCAAATGGCAGCTCAATTTCATTTTGAAAGCCTTACGTTGTGATACTCATTCTACGGGATGCGTGAAATTAACTTTTTTTATCATCACTTTACTTTATAAACATTTTCTTTTAACATTCTCACATTTTAATTAATATCTCTATAAGAAACATCTGCTTGCAATATTTTATGCACATAAAAATACTGTATTTACTATATTTTTATATGCATAAAATGTTTCCTTAAATACGAGTATTAATTGTGAGGCCGTGAAAGACGGATGGACATAACTAAATTATAAGGGTCCATTGTTTTACTATGGAAATCCAAAAACAGATTTCAATATGCCTTTATGGGAAATGAAAAACAGCGCCGAATGAAAATAAAAATTTCAGGGTTCCGCAAGTTTGTAAAAAAAATCCCTTTTAATAAAACATTCGATGCCTTTTATACAAGAGTTAACGGAGTATATCGTATAAGTTTGTAAAAAATCTATATTGCCTAACTCTATATCAAGATTGACATAAATCGTATTCTACAGCTTTTTCTTTGCCGCCTGTAAACGAAATAATATTTATTGTACCTGGCGTATTCGTGATCTTATAATATTTAGATTTTGTCACTATGTTCTTAATCTTCTCTTACATCATTCCTATTTCGCAAAGTTTTAATAACTTTTGACATTGTTGTTTAAAGAGTGATAGCGTGGCGACAAACATCAAATGCTTCGTGTCACGCGATTCATCATAAAGTTTTTAACGTTAAAAGTTACAACACGCACCTCGCTGACACCTTGCTGTCATTAAGTACTTGATAAAGAAAGTTGGCGAAGTTCGACTGAGAAAGTTTTATGTGATAATTAACCGAAGACTTCGAAGGAAGACATTTCACTCTCAACCTTAAATAAACGGTTCTATTTTTTATGAACAATAAAAATATTTCTTAAGCAATTGTCACTTAATACAATTAAACGCAGTTTTGCATCGTCGTCGTATTCATAGTATTTTAGTGACAAGAGTGTTGATACAATTTCCTTAAGTTTATACAATTTCTTTAAGTTACATCGTTGAGGTAGTTTTTATATATAAACTAGCTGTGTTTAATGGTTTTGCTCGCGCGAAATTCCGAATAAGAATTTTTATTCACATATGTTGCTCTTGTTATATACTATTACCATACCAAATTTCACCAAAATCCATCCAGTAAAATTTGCGTGATTGACGCGCAAAATAACATACAATTTAATTTTTAGAAACCAGTTTCCGGCTTTTATTATCATTTTATACGCTAAATCGATAACTCTTTTTAAAGTATTTTCCATGCATAGAATTTACTCTGTTATAATTTTATTATATGTATAGATAAGAATAATTATATCGATCGCTTTTTATCATTGCTATAATATTTGCGGTACGTCATGATAATAAATGTTTGAATTATTATATTTTTGGATAACAGTTGAATGCAAGTGAATTTATTAAATTTGCAACAAATATAATAATAATACTGTTAAAAGAATTAAAACTTAAATAATTAATTATGTTAATCCAATTTAGTAACAGTCATCGCTAAAAACAAGCGCCCGATTTCCTCAACAGTTTCCAATAAACTTTACTGTAGATTGTTAGTTTAGTTTTGTACTGTCAATTCTAAGACTTTCTTCATAACATAGATATACTTGCGTATGATTGTGAAATGGAATTATCACTTTTAACAGCTTGATATTGGCACTTAATTATCTAGATAGAAAAGACATAAAGAAGATCAATGAAGTATACATATCATGTAAACATTGGTGAGGTTCGTGATGCATAGAATATTGATATTTCTTCATTAGAAAATTAGAAAACACATGTCGCTAGTTTGAAACAAATGAATTTGAAACGCGCCAATTACGCTACATGCCTCCATCTTTGCTCAAAATTGTCATGGAGGTGTTGGTGCTTTCTCGTTTCTGTTCGTTTGTGTCATATAAACTTACTTCGCTCACAATAAATTTTCTAACATTTTAGTGTTGTTCACACATTTATCGACCGTTAATCGCGATATCCAGCTGAAGCAGCGGAATAATATGGATTAATTGATATTTCTAAATTTAATTTCAATTAAGAAAAAATTAATTTTAAATTCTGTTTATGGGTACAAATTATCTACACATTTATTATCTACATTTACGGGTACATTTATTATCTACATTTGATACACCAAAGTATCTACATTTAATACAGCAATAGAAAATGAAGGAGTAAAGTTTATATAAAAAGATGATTTATTTAAATGTAATACGCAAGGATTGACGCAGTGTCTTTGGACACCACATTTTCAAATAAGGTAAATTTTGTATTGACAGAAATTATTATAGTTTGAGTCACTAGAGAGATATATTGACAAAAGATTTCGAAATGTGTTAAACTTTTTGCCTGAAAATAATGAATATTCGTTAAGTAGTATACATTTTGTTAATTCAGTATTATGTTGTTTTATTAAATAAAATAAGCGACAGCCTCCATTAAATCGGTTACATGATTGCTTGAAAGAAAATCTCCATATCGAGGGAGAGCAATGTAAACAAATATATTTGTGGATATAAAATGATTTAAAGTTGTTTAAGTTAGAGCTTGACTTGTTTGAATTAATAGAATCATAACTAGAAATGGAAGGGTTTCTTTAGCTTCTACCAGATATTCACCACTTAAACCAATTCTTAAATCTCCGTAGCCACAAAACTGTTTACTGTTGCAAAAGTTTTTTATAAAAAAGTAAAATCGATTACGTCATTGAAGCGCAGATTTATAAGGAAAAAATATTCCGAAAATTACCAGCTTCCCTTTGTCTATTTTCAGAGTGAAAAAATCCGTGTCTTGTTATATTCAGAGTGAAACAACACACACATACACACACACACACGCACACGTACTAGCATACAGGCGCGCACACACATGCACACACACAGACAAACACGCACACACGCGCGAATATATGCGCGCATACACGCGAGCTCACTCGCGCGTAAATTTCCATTTCATAAATACACCTATTATTTTGTCAGTTAAATTAATTTATTTAGTTATTGTGATGTCCATTCCCTGTTTGCATTCTTTATATTAATTTTTTGTTGAGTGTTTTTTTGTGACTTAAAAATAATGAGAGATTTTCAAATTTAACTTTTATTGAAAAATAGTATAATTCTGAATGTCAGAAATTAATTTTAAAAAATTAATTTCTGTCTGACAAAAAATTAATTTCTGTTCTTAACAAATATATTGTACACCATTTAATATGCAATCAATATTTGCGATTAACCGGGAGTTATATTTTGAATAAAATGTTTGGTCGTCCTTGGTGGTAATTTCACTTTTTGTGTTTCTATAAACGAAAGAATACTAATAGAAAACAAAATATTTAATAAAAAAAATAGTGCTATAAAAATATCGATTTGAAAAGTGTTTTTATTATCGTCAAACTAAAATTTATAACCTCTATATGCAATCATTTTTACTTATTGAATAATTTTATTTTTTATGTAAATTCCTGTACGTATTTACATTTTTAGTGTTTAGTGTCACTAAGACATCAATAGAATAGAAAAAAACTCGGAAGAATAAGGTAGGGAGAATGTGTTTTAGGTAGAGAGAATTTTATATAACAAAAATGAATTTTTCAATCCTTTTTAAAAAGTTTACCAAAAATGTATTTTGGAATGTATTAAAAATATACATTGAATTGATTAATATTTTCTCAAGAAATGAGTAACTGACACAGATTTGCAAACGAAAATCAAAAGAAAGGTGTTATGTGAAACGCATAATATAACTATACTCTTTTTTCTTTTGGATGTTAAAAACAATAACACCAAAGGCAGACCTATTTTTAGACCTTAACTTCACATACTTACACTTCTTTTTAATATATTTTAAATTTGTCTGCTCACGACCTCGGGCTACGATCTGAAAGTCCACTTACCCTACTTATTCCTAAACATACCTCTACCACTTCCAAAAAATTCTTCACTGTCCAAACAGCAAAAATTTGGAATCACCTGGAACCTAACATCAGGAAAATTACGTCCCTAAATATTTTCTAAGATCGAGTGGAAAAGTACAGCCTCTCTTGAAACCTTTTCCTTTGTGCCCTTGTCCTTTCCTGTCTTTCCTGTCCCAAGTCATGTCAATAGTTTGTTTTACTTATACTTTTGTATTTTTTAAATTCTTTTTTGTCTAATGTACTATATAAAGAATTTTCGTTGTAAAATTTCTTACAGTCTACAAACTAAATTTCAATACCAATTGTTATGGCTGACTGGAAGAGATTGCTCATGTAGCAATAAGTCCGCCATACGTATACATAAAAGATGATAAATAAATAAAAACTATTTTTATTTTAAATCCAACAATCAAACAGCAGTAGGAAAACACTTTTCTGTTTCCCAAGTCCCAATTGACACGAGGCGGTGAGGGGCGGCAGGCAGGTGTCTGCGAGTTCACGCGACACTACTAGCGTCACTCGACATATGTCAGAGCGGGCGGCAGCGACGCCGCCTCGCAGTCCGGCTTCGGCTCCCGACACTATCGCATGAGCGTCGCGACGCTTCTGCTCCGTCGCACTTTTCACGTACTCGAATAAACTTATTTCTTCCGTGATATCGTACGCTCGTTGATAGTGACCGGTTATGATATATGTGAATGAATTGTTAATTACATATATGTATACTGTAGTCAATAATTTCATGATTGTTTAGTGGCATGGTATGAGAAGAAAATATATACGGCAAATGACCAGTCGTTTGTATTGACTTTAACTGGCTTCTATTTACAGTTAGTTATTATCGTTATCTGGGTTAATATTCATCAAGCTTCACAGGTAAACGTTTAAACGGTCGTAGGTTAATTTTAGTTTCATTCATTAAACATTCACCACGATTAACAAGGTTTTGAAATCTGTCCAAAAATTAACATTAATCCTGTTTAAATTACTATTTTTCAAACGATGTTTATGTGCCACAACGCGTGTATGATTTATGTGATAATTGTTTCAAGGTTTAAGTGTCCATTGAACATGAATGCAATTTGATCCTTTCTGTTGTCTTTAAGAGAAAATTTGTTATGTACATACAATACATAGTAAATATTACTATTATCCAAAAATGGATAATAGCTTTTGTATTAAGCAATGACCTTTTTGTATTAATGAAACCGCCTTTACTCTTCCTTTCGTTTATAATGCATTTGTGTATGTTAATATTTTGAAATATGATACAGACTCATTAAGACTGGGCTTCTGTAGAATTGGCACGGGAATGAAAATTTGTAACAGAATAGAAGTTGTTTTCCTTGGCACTGTCATAATATTTATCCGTCCATTGTCTTAAAGACGCTAGTTATACGATGTATCTGATCTCGTAATATCAGCATTAGTTTAGAACATCGTGTTTCGACGTGCCTTCACTTTTATTTATTTTACATTTAACAGGTATACCTATAGATGAGCTTATTTTAAACATCTCGACCGATTTAAATAGTATGCTAGTTAAATATATCAAATGTAGTTAATTATATATAATATGTCTAGTAGTGTCATAGTGTTTCAAAGACTTAGTATTTAATATGGTATTTCATAATACGCGTTTTGAGCAATTTATTATATTTTCTTTTTTTTAAAAATGAATTGAGTCATAGAAGGAAAACCCTGCAACGTTAATACATATACGCGCCAATAAACGATGCTCGCTATGATATATCCCACACGTGTTTTTTTTATGAAAATTTTACCTAATGTTTATACAATAAATAATTTTACGAGTTTGTTTATATTTCTTGTATTTACGCTAACTTTTCTGTACCTAGATTTTAACGTGTATTTCAAATCAATGTAAACAATCAATTTATAAATGATTATATAATTTGAACATTAATAAATCTCATGTTATAGAAATAAATTGTGTACTCGTACAAGAAATCATCAAGTTATATAAACATTACAATTCAGTCTTCAGTTATATATAAAGATACATTTCTTCAATTATTGCCTCTGAATTCGTGAAGATACCTAAGTTGATTTTTTTAGGACCAATTTTGGGATTTCGTTTTACTTTTGCGTTGCGTTGTTCACGACATTTTTTAATCAAAAACAGAAAATTTTGGTTCGAGCGCATGCCGCATTTTAACTGATTCTTCTATGTTGTGTAAAAACAAAAATGTTGTTCTTTGAGCCAATCGTAGGAAAGTTTGAGCACCGAGAGCATTCTTCGCACATCCTCTCTGCATTGTTTGTTTCAGCGCATCGCTTGGCAAGGTAGCGGGCGGAGAATGTCGGACGAGAGCGCGGACAGCGTGTTCGAGCGACTGCGGCAGGTGCAGCAGCGCGCGGGCGACGCGGGAGAGGGCGCGCGCGCGCTCACCTCGCGCCTGCTCGCGCGTACCCTGCACCACGGTCAGTCAGATTCAGATTTTTCTTCTACCCTGTCTTTTAGGAGAACTGTTAAGATCTCAATTTATTGCGACACTAAATAATCGAGACGGTAAACTTACATCGATAACCAGTGTCGCGTTAGAGGAATAACTAAGTACTCAACTGATTGGTCTGCTTTTTTATTAATATTTCGTTTTCGTGGCGAGTCGATTAGCGTGGAGAAAAATGAACTAATAATTTTTGGAAAATGAGCTAAAATTTATTAGTAAAAATCCTTAATATTCCCTTAACATTATTTTTATCTAATAATCATAATTTCGCTACAATAGGTTTTGTTTAACACAAGTTAAAAACCTGTTATAATTTCCCTAAAATGGGTTTTGTTTAACACAACTTAAAAACTTGTTATCATAGTTTCCCTAAAATGGGTTTTGTTTAACACAACTTAAAAACCTGTAATCATAATTTCCCTAAAGTGGGTTTTGTTTAACGTAAGTTAAAAACCTGTTACCATAATTCCCTAAAATGGGTTTTGTTTAACACAAGTTAAAAATCTGTTATCATAATTTCCCTAAAATGGGTTTTGTTTAACACAAGTTAAAAACCTATAATCATAATTTCCCTAAAGTGGGTTTTGTTTAATGCAAGTTAAAAACCTGTTAATTAGGAGTGCATGTGTACGTAACCCGCGCAATACGAGGGTTCCGTACACAATTAGGCAGCTATAAACATTTAAGGGTTTACATAATTTCTATTAAACTATTTACAAATATTAATTTTTCAATAAATTTTTTCCATATTTTTTTTAATAATAATAAGACTGAACGTGACTGGCAGGGTAAATTTAAATCATTGGCTTAATACCCACTGGACGAGTAAACAAATTTATATGAAGCAAATAGTGTCACAATTTGAGGGGCACAAGGGGATCGTACTCGCTTCTCATTGGCTAACGTCGTACACTTATTTTATTATAGGTCATTAATAGGTCAGCTAATGCACTAATCACGTAAGCTTTAAATCGTATTAATCGCAGCTGTGACATTATCGATAAACTTTGTTCGATAGTATTTAATAACTTGGCTGCGTATTATCTTACTATCGAAAATGATTGTCTGTAATGTGTACTTGGTCCAACTAAACTTAATAATAATTCAATGTACTTGAAGACATTCTGTAGATAGTAAGAATGATTTTTTCATCACTTGCTTAAAATCTCCACCATTTTTATTGAACAATCAAAGTTATTAGAATGAGCAAAATATCGTCTTTTCGTATTTCGTATTAACTGTGAAATAAAAAAGAATCGTTTTCATCGTAATTCTAAGTGGACTAATTCTGTAGGGTTGATAAAGATAAAATTTGTCCAATGTAGAAGAAGTTTATAGAAGCAATAATTTTTATCGATAAAACATCAGCGCTTAGTTTATATCCCTCACTAATATCGTAAAAAGTATACGTAAATTTTCATTACAAATAATAACTATTGGCTTTGAAATAAATGTTATATACTCAAAAATGAAATATTTTGCATCTTTTTCTAAATTTGATGTCCCACTATGATTTCTGCACCAATGATTTCTGTACAATTTGGCATTTTGTGACACGATGCGTTCGCGATTGCAACCTATATGCAACTGATATATCAGATTTTTCGAAAATAATGCATATTTTTTGCCAAAATATGGCCCTTCAGTCTGACGTGCACACAAATTGTTAATATGGCATTCTTGTCGAGATTTCGTTTAACTTAATAGAATACGTTTCCTATAACCGTGTTGGTTATACATATCTAATAAATTATAGCAATGTCATCAATAATTGACGCGATCAATCTCTGACATGGCGCACACTGCTGTCGATAAAGACGAATCACCCTAGTTGGCAATGGAGCGCGCACTGCTAATCGGCTCGTCCGATTTTAATTACTTTATATGCAATCAGCTTCTTCCCGCAACTTCGTTCGTGTGTGTTGTGTTCTTGTTCATATGACACATTGTTTTTGGTGTGGGTTTTTATTTTTTAATATTTTTTATTGATTAGAGTTTTTCTATACATTAAGTTCATAGTTTTATTCCTTTATGGGTTTATAGGTGCCCATAAGAAAAGTACTCTGAACTTTAATCTATTCCAACCATACCGACCGTTTGTCTTTATTTATTTTGAAACTGTCTCTGGTCTTTATTTGTTTTGAAAGGAAATTATGATTTCCTGCATCCGCTGGAAAGCGAATGGTATATCGATTAGAATCATTGGGACACGCGGGATATGTGCTTCGGCAACGCCAGCCCGCCAGCATTGCAATCGCGGCCTACGGCGGTGCTGGCGGCGCGCTTTTTGTATCTGGGTCGACTGTGCGGTTGGGGTCAGGAGAAAAGGGCAGCAGGCTCATTTTAAAAAGAAACATTCGGATGATTATTTTACAATATGGAGAACCCGCTTTGTTACCTCACACATAAAATTACACAATAAACTGCTGTTGATTAAGACCCTTAACTTTCCCTCTTTAAATTACCACAAAATTTAAAATGACTTTAAATTACAATACGGTGTATTCCAAAAATCTAGTGAAATATAGATTTTTTTTCAAACTTTTATTATTTCGGCTCCTTTACCGCAACCCCAGTATATAAAGCTGGATAAACTGTAACCTACTAATCTGTGAAAGAAATTTTAAAATCTACTGAGCAGTTCTTAAGATCACCTCGAACCAACAATATTTGTATGGATTAATCAATCGCGTTTTTTATATAACATCACTGCTCGTTGGAAGATGTCACTTTTTTAAAAATCGACTCAAGAAGTAAAATCACTTTCCTTCTCGGTACGGTAATCCGTTACCGGTTTGGTAGTAATATTTTTTCGCCAACGATTATAGGTTACCGCTATGAACACTCCAACGGTGACTGACAATGAAGCTACTCCGAACACGCTCAGAAAAGGAGTAAAATATTTTCTGCATTATAGCCATTCGTAAGCTACAAACCACTGACTGCTATTCTTCGGGGTCGACGTAAAACTGAAAGTTCCTTAAATCCATGTGCACAGAGTGGCCCATGTCAGAATAGTACTATGCGGCTGACAAAAAAGTGGCATATAGCACTGTTATATACTTATCACCGGGTGTGGTCAAGTCTCGGTCACGACAGAGCGTGTGTAATTATACTGTATCATGTGTATTTAAACTAATCGAATTATTTAAATTATTTGTTACTAATACTCATATTATGAACCTGTTGTTTATTTGGCCAAAATGTAGGTGCGTTCAAAACGCAGTAGTTCAAAACGCAAACGCAATGTCCCTCTAATTTTAACACATTATTTGAGACGTTCTATATTGTTTAAATAGGTGTAGTACATCGTTGCCAAGCATGGTCGAAGAAGTGATTTCATCTCCTTCGTTTTGTTTTTCACAATACAATTTACTTATTTTTGAAGTGAAAATTTCTTTGAGCGATTTTTGATAGTGAAATATCTTATGGGTTCGCGTCACCTATATGCTAATGTTAACAGTACATCTGTAGTTATGAGTATGACGTGTTGTTGCGCTTGGCCAGCAGTGAAAGCATATACACACACACAGATATATATAACAATGAGTATTTCATAAAACAGATTTCTAGTTATTCAATAAAATTTTCCTCACGAATTTTAAAATTAAAAATTCTGTAAAATTATATAAAACAGCATAGTCTTAAGTTTTGTTCTTTTGTCAACAGTTCTCATTAACTACCTGTGTTTTGTTATAATTTTTATCGTCCTCTCTTCAACAAATATATTTTTAAGACGAGCTGATATTTTATGTAATATTTTCACCCATCTCTACTCTTATATTCAAATACGGTGTGTAACTTCGTCCGCGTGCCACAATAAATGATTACATATATAATAATAAAGCATTTCACTACTTTTCATTCACAATTAAATGAAATCACATTTATAAAAGCGTAAGTCGTAAAAGGAGAAAATTTTCCAACTGCTTGTTTCTCCTATGAAATTACGTATTTTCATACTTATCGGGATGAAATTCTGAAAAACCCATTCATAGTAGATGCATGTATCCACTATGGATGGGAATAATACTACGTTTGCTATATGCATGTCTGTCTAGTGCCAGTGACTGAAGCTAGGCGGTGATAATATGTCAGTCAGATTTGATGTTTGTCACAATTCACTCTGTTTCATTATAGTAAAATTTTATAAGCGAAAATTAACTCAATTTCCTTCTGGTCCAATAGCTTTTCATTATCATTTTCACCAAAACTTTCATAGTTGTGAATGGATCATACTACATTTAGATGACTGTAAGTAAGTCCCTACGTAATGTAATGCAATTTTTTCATGTATGTTTTGAATTATATATTTACGATGCTAAATTATTTTGCAAGACCTGGATAACGTACTTTTAATAGGACTTATTTAATTTATGTTCATCTTCAAAATAAATTAAATAATTGTAGTAACAGAATGATCATTTTTGTATTTTGTTATTTCCGATTAAAAACTTCCATTTTTTTAAAAATACAAATTAAACTATTACGCATTTTTGTTATGTATAAGAAAAATAGTGATAATTGGTTAACAAAAAGTGAAAAAATTAGCAGAATTACATATAAATACATATTTTGTTTTGTTGGTTAATTTTTGAAATATGTTGAATATATTTGGCGTTAATTTTGTAGAAATTCATTATTCACAATTAAATGAAACTAGGTGATATAGTATTATTTCTACTTTCTTTAAGTTCTTTACCTAGGTTTCGTTGTATTATAACATTTTCAGGTGGGCTACTAGCTAATCTTTGCTAATAGCCCACTTGAAGATGTAATACAACGAAACCTAGGTCGTGGTAAAGAACTTAAAGAAAGTAGAAATAATACTACATTACGTAGTTTCATTTAATTGTTTTAAAATATGCTTAGATAAGTTAATTGGGTCAAATACATGTGTTGGAAATTCATACAGATAGGCCTACAATTAAAAAGAAACTGTTTTTCATTTCTGTCATAAATCATGTTTATACATTTTTTGGCAATTCATGTAAAACATCGTTTCCCATTTCCAAAAATCCAAGGATTATGAGTAAAATTAGCTTCATACGTGGGTAATGTGTCACGCTCGTAAATGTTACCATAAAAGATAACATTAAATTGAGTTATTATATCTCGATCTATCATTACGCCCTCATTAACAACGTCGGCTGCGATAAAACAGAGGCCCGGATTCCGACGAGATCGCGCTTCACCAACGTGAATGAACTTTAGTAAAACCTTTTATGCAACGATGTCGGCGAAAAAAAAGTTAAATATGTAGAAGGCAGACTCGCGCGTTTAATGTCCCGCTCCGTGTTCCTTTTCGCCTTAACTTATTGCGCACATGTTTATTAATTACGATAAAAATAAAGCAATTATTCCACAATGGCTATGAATGGGATGAAATTATGAAAATATTATACAATAACTCGACCAATACAATTATTTTGTCATTGTAATCAAATAAATAAAACCACATTACATACATATAGATAAAGTCGGCAATTTAATCCAGATATAATAACGAAGTAACCGTTTATCTCAATTAATTTTAGCAAACCTCAAAAATTTTATCACGTAGTTATACTAAGCCTCTATATTTTGGAATACTATTTTTCTGTGATATTGACGTGAGTCGAATATGACAAGATATTTTCATTCACTACCGATGTGTCATCCATCACATTCCCAAATGTAGATCAGTTCGGTATAGCAAAATGTATGCGTCCAAGAACTCTCATATATTTATCTGGGACAAAAAGGACACGGATCGAGACATTTTTCCTTGCGCCGATTTTGAAATGAAAATGAGTAATGTTATATCCTTTCGAAACTCGAAGCAAGGGAAGTTTACTAAAGACGGAAAAAATATTGAAAAGTAGCCATATTGTCTTCTAAACAAGAATTTGAAAAAGTCAACCCTTTCAAGCATTTACTTCCCGCTTTATATTTCGAGCACTTCGGATAATTAGTAGATGGCATAATATATTGTAAAGTGGAATTTTCGGTGCGTTAAAAATATGATCTTTTTAGATAAGTATATTCAAAATATGACTATTTTTGTTCGGTTCCGATATTTGGAGCGATATATATATATATATATATATATATATATATATATATATATATATATATATATATAAAATGTCACAGACTTACGTCATCATGAAATACAAGAAGAATGTCTATTTAAAAAATCAGTTAACGTTAATATAAATTGTAAGCATGCATTAAATTAGTTCGATCAATTTACGTAGAAATACTTAGTCTTAATAAACACTCATCGTTTGACCTGTGTGATAACACTTCCGCTACGAATTCACTTTTATCTCAATTCAATCTTAGCTTAGCAACTTATTTCTGTTTTCTTTATAACATTTCAATTAATAATGAGAAAATGTTTAATAGAAGTCGCACGTATAAAAGTTATAAGTCTCTAAAGGCAACAGGTGTGTGGTGTTAAAATATACAAAAATTTCGCTTTTTTTCGTACAAAGAAAAAGATGCCTTACGATATAACATACAATATTAAAGACTTAGGTTACTGTAAATTGTAACACTGACTGACATGGAAAACATCAAATCTAAGTTAAATACCAATAACTAAATTGTTTTCTTCATAAATTAATATAAAATAGTGATAATTTCTTGTAATGTATAGACAAATTGCAAAACAGTATCGTGGTAGTGTGCGAGAGTACAAGTCGATATTATCCGACAGCACTCTTCGTGTACCTTTACGTAATCAATGTGATGGTTATATAATTCACATTAGCTTAAATTACTGTAATCGATGCCGGATTATTATTAAGTTGTATTACTTTGAGACTTCTCATGCACTAATCAATGACACTGATCCGTAACAATTGTTTTGTCACCATAAATTATCTCTTATGTAATTGTTTCTTGAAGTGTTAATAACTGAATGTCGTTACAATTTGTTCCTCTGTCGGAGTAAAAATAAAATGAAATATATTGATTGAGTGATTGATTTCGAGACAATATATCGGTCATTCTTCCTTGACTCGTGTACGACTAGATGTCCGACACTTACTGCACATGCAGAGACATTAACTGATCCTGTTACATTATCAACAATCACGAAGCAATTTGATTTAAATGTCAATTTAGCAAGCTTAACCAGTAAATTAATCGTTCGTACTTCATCCATATAAGCGCGTAAAAGACGACACACGAGTATTAACATTTCATATGATCTTGTCAATGGGTCAGCATAAAAGAGCGTGCGGGGCTTATATGTGAAATCGCTACATAATGTCGTTAATATCTCACGAGGCGGCTGGTCGTGCGATTAAGATCGCAGGACGGGCAGGCGGCGCTGGGCGGGTGTCCGGAAGGCCGCGCAGTGGCATTTTATGCATTCGCTATACAAAAAGTGATCCAATTAACCTTACAAATGCTAAGGCCGTCTTTCGTTTATATGAAGCTGCGACACAGATAAGGTTCAATACGCGTTGTATGTACAAGTGATTTGTTTAGCAGGCCCACCCATGTCGTGCGGCGGTATGCGATCGGTATTTTGATTGACCTTCGTATTTCATGTGTGACGCCTTTTTAATTATAGGTTGACACTAATGTAAAATACGATCCCGATAGTATTAAGAAAAATTAAAAGCCCAACTGGGCTTGCGGTCTCGCGGTACATTATTTAACAAAATTGTATGAGTAATAGGAAAATAACTGTGCTTTTATTTTACCACGTAGAGATAAAAACAAATCTTCCCGTTTTTTACCCAGTTAAATATTCACTTATTTTTGTTGTTAATGTATTTAATAGAAAGGAAAACAAATCGGCCAAATGCGTGGGCCGCTCGCTATTTTTTACCCGAAAGTAGTGCAGTGCACGCATTCACTTTAAGATACATAGTTTATATTCGTTGATATTTACATGGTTTATCAGCACAAAACGATTAAGCTAATTGCGACAAAATTATTTTCACAGTCGTAAGTTATCTTCACCTATTGCGAAGTTTCTATCGAGTCGATAAGCGCAATACCATAGTTGCCTATCTTTTTAATTTATCAATATTAGTGGATCGAAATAATTTTGCATTGAAGTACTTACTAAATTCTGTTGTCCTGATTTCTTTCAGATTTTTGGCAAACGTGGTTAACAGTTAGGAAGATACGTTGTTAACAACTTTAGAGATAACTATCTCGCGGTGGGGATGCCATACGAATATCAAAAATATACTTTCTGCTGAATTAAAAAAAATAAAACCTTTTATTGATAAAATGTAATCATACCCAATTCGATATTGGCCAAGTATTTAAAAAATAGTATTTTTTCTGAGTAGTTATGTAATTCTGCTACTCTTATTTCATAATCTCATCACAATCAGCCTTAGACTGATAGATATGTGATGCTGTGACATATGTGTGAATAGAGTAGCATGACGATACGGGTGGAGGAAATTAATAGACGAAGAAATTAACGGTTCTGATTTTGCCATTTTTGCTACGGAACATTAAAAACGGGAGATCTGCAGGGATAATTCAGAGGACAAATCCAGTTCGTATTTAAATGATTTTTAATTGTATTAAACGAATATATTCTTTATTTATAAATGAACATAAAAACTATAAATACTAAATATTAGGCTATTAGGAAGATAATGAAGACTACTTATCTTTATTAGCAGTCTGATTATGAAAATGTAAACTCGACTGGTTATTAAGCCAACGATATCATAACTGTCGTTTCAAAACTTTAAATTGACAAATTTGCGTCTGTAAAGTTATATTCATGTTTCACTAATTTGTGATTAGGCTCTGAAACTAGTCCGCCATTACATGTACAAGCTCGTAGGCCGGTTTTATCGTTACCGCCAAAGTTAAACTATTACGCGCTGCCGAAGTATTCGCTAATGTCGCCTTTGGCGAACGACATTGGCGAACGACTTTGGCCACGCGAGTTGCTTGCTATTACGTTGATAAATCTCGTGACCGTCTTATACTGTGATCTACCATTACTTACCGTATCGTACTATTAGCTGGAGCTTATTAGAACAGACCGTGTTTCCTGGTAGATTTGCGAATTAAACTAGAGCAAGAGGGCCGTGACGGTACCTACGTATCGAATAATGTGTATTAGGATCATTATTTTAATACTTGTGCGTCACATCCTGCTTTCTAATATATTAAAACAAACGTTTAATTATTTAAAAAATGGAAATGTTTTCTTTTACAAATACTTATGCTCACATGTATGAATTAGTAAGCCGTGATGGCATCGGCTAATCTCTTGTATTAGAGTATTATTTAAATACCTGCGCCGTATCCCATCTCATGTATTAACCGTTTTAGTGCTATGGTTTTTTACTCATATATACTTAAAAATGCCAAACAAATGCTTTGTTTTTGATGTCATTTACCCTTGTCTCGAAAAAAAACTATCTCTTCCAAATATTATCCAATTTTAATAATTTTTTCGGTGTTTTCTTAATAAAAACTTGTACAAGGATAATAAAATATAAAGAAAATTATGGAAATATATATTGTGAACAAAAATCATAACAAAAACTGAAATCAAGGTCACATCGTATTTTCGCAGACCGGTACATCCTCCGTATCAGCAAAATAATTGTTATCGTCACTATTATCACTATCACTCAAAATTTGCATTACGCCAAATTGTGAGCGCACCACAATGTCACTCCCGCTATCACTTTCTTCACAACTTGAAAAAACAATCATTTTTACTCAAATTATTTTCGTATTCCGACATTATGGGTTAAACATTTTCTTTTCCTGGATCCTTTTTATACCGTAATTACTAATAATATTATAATTCGAACTTTATTTAACACGTAGAAAGATAAAAAATTAGCGATGCGTACCGCTCCCTAAACAGCAACTGATTTCGCCAACGCCATCGCGCTTGTGGCAAATTTAGTTAGTACGCACACGAACGCGATGGCGCTCGTCGGCACTCTAACGGTTATAGCAAAAACCTAATTATTTAAAAAATGGATTGTTTTCATTTACAAACGTTTACGTACACACATAAATTAGTGGGCGGTAACGGTACAAACCGATTAATTTTAGTATTGAGATCATTATATTAATAGCTGTACAGTACCCTGCGCCGTAACCTGCATTCTCATGTGAATCGATATTTATGAAAGGCTTCTTGTCGCAAAAAGTAAACTTTTGGGAATTCAAAAAAAGTTTTTATTTATTAACTTTTTTATTGCTTAAATTTTTTTATCAACATTTAGGACTCTGGAGCTGACAATAATTACTTATTTTTATATTTTTCATTTATTATTTTGGATTGAAATAAAATTCAAAGCAGCTGACAAAAGACCTTTCATAAACCAAAGGATTTTAACTTGGAAAAATGGTTATTTTTAGATAATTAAAAAAAAAAAAATATATATATATATGTGTATATATATATATATATATATATATATGTATATATATATATATATATATATATATATATATATATTATATTTATGTATGTTATCAACTTTTTCACTAAAAAGATTAAATTTTATTTAAAAAAATGGTTAAATTTCGTGCTACTTAAGAGTTGTTTCTATTATTGCTTTCTACTGTAGGCCAATTAAGCAATTCATTGTAAAACCACACGTGTTCTTGAGGGACAAATTGAATTAAGTTTCTTTAAATCCTTCATTTTTCTATACGAATCGGCATTTTGGTTTCATAAGCTTTTTGTTGTTAGAGAAATGGAGGATTGTTCAGCAAGATTTGGACTAGCCAATATAAAATTTTGCAGACGCTTCCATAAATAAAATTACCTTTTTTAGATTTTTGAACGTGAACTCGTGGTAGAAACCTATAATGAAATATTACTTTTTTCCTTTCTTCTGATTTTTGCTTCCTTTGAAATAGTACTACTTTTATAAAATGTAGGCCACCGATTTTGTAAATCTCAATTGTCACGGTTTCCTTGATTTGTACATGATAGTGTTATTTCTGTTACTTCTTTCATCGCATAGTATTGGTCACGTTCCCTTAAGTTTTATTTTAACAAGGTAGAAGTCCGTACCTATCACACGGCGAACAAGAGTGGCCCCTTATTGTAAGCCTAAATATAACTTTTCAAACCTTCTGCTGTCTGGAAGATGTAATAGAAGCCTGATAATTGTTTGATTTTTATTTTGACCTGTACAGTTGTCACTATATCATTATTAATGTATTTCATTATATAAAAGGGCAAACTTCATTACTGCCCTTTCCGGATGTCCCTTGCATAAAAAGTTGCTGTGTCGTTACTATTGTATATGCCAAAGGGATTAAGCGATAGTTACCTAAGATAATATATTTCCTGCACTGGAATAATGGGCAACGATATATTGACCATGTAATCGAAACATAAAAGCATGGTAATATCATGTGCTGCACAATATTCGTTAGTACCACGTAGTGATGAATAAAATTTGTTGCTCCGCCTCTTGTCCGCAAGCAACTACGCAACTGCAACCCGTTTAGCTGTCTCATTAAGCTGTGGGTTTTATATCCTAATATTAAGCTCCTCACATTTAAAATAAGTGTCCATTTGGGGTATTCCAAATCCATAATTAAAATATTCTTCTAAAGTCTTATAGTAATCACTAAACTTTACGCCACATTTTTTACATTGCTCTTCAAATAAATTATACGTTTTCTTGATATCTATTATTGCATCTAAGTATATTATTTCCTTGAATGAGTAGTGTCTTGTTTTTAGTGACAATGATTAGATGTGTTGTTTGACTTGATCCGTATAATCTTGTGAAAAAGTCCTGCCTTTGTGCTGTTGTCCTCTTAAGTCCCTAGGGGACTGAAATTTCACAAGTAAATGTTGAAGTCGTTTTACTTTTTCGTCACTAATAGCATATAAACTCAAAAAAATCTTTTTGGAAACCTGGTTTTTTTTCTCCCGTAGCAAAACATAAAATTTAAAAGAACTCTGTGTGTTCGACGAAGTGCTTAGGCATACAAAACTCTCCTTCTTTTGGTTGAATGTTCATCTAGATCTTCTAATTCTAATTGGCTGTGTATCTAATAAGGATTGATATAAAAATGTCTTGTTCATTTTGGTTGGAAAACATCAGCCCTCTACGTAGCATGTCAATTTGGTCCTCTTCTCATAATTTTTCAAAACATTTCAATCTGCGCCTAAAAAAATCGAAATAAGTTAGACCCATCATTTTTTTAAAAATTTGTTTGATGATATATTTTTGTTTCCACAGCTTCTTGGTAAGGCTATATCACATTAAATTTGGATGTAAAACGTTCAAAGGAACGAGTACTGACAAAAGCATGAATAGCATATAACTTATTTCGATTTTTATGATGTGAATATAATATGACTAGAACCCGATAGGTTTTAGGGCCGGCATTACGGTATAAAACTTCTTTGACGATGATCTATTATTTATTTAATAAACAAAGAATTTTTATAGTGTAATGCTAGCCAAAAACAATAGATTTGATTACATGACTTCCATAACCTAACCTTGTGTTAATTACTTTATGTTTCATACTTAAATTAATGTAACTTTACGATCATGGTAATCCTTTTTTGCGTGCGTCTGCAATATTTTCTTTGTAATTAACGTATGCATCACAATTGATTCTCGCGTTTTTAATTCTATTAACTTTGTGTTTTTCGGGGTTACGAACAGCTTCCTTTCGTTTGGTTTTAGTGTCTGTTTCAACCAAAGTTTCATTATCATTTATGCCATTATTTCAAGATAATATAAATCAGTCTACAATTTCAAAAAAATCTTGTATTTAAAGTTAAATTCTTATAAATAATAAATTTCAACTCGCAACAAATCAACTGAGAATAGATTGATCATTAAACAGTAAAGATTTGTCAACAATCAGCTGGCCCAGCACTGCTGTCAACTTGCTTTATTTTTTCCTTTCTTAAATAACCAGAAAATACAAGTGGCAACATTAGAACCTAGGCAACATGAGTCCTTTCATAAGCAACGATAAGTAAACATATGGAAAATATATTGGAAAAAAAAGTGAGTTGGGCCTTTCATAAATATCTGATTCATGCATTAAAGCAAATGTTTAATTATTTAGAAAAAAATGGAAACGTTCTGTTTTATAAGTACTTAATGACACACATGTAAATTAATATAGTTAATTAATTTTGTTATTGGATGCTGATTTTTTTTAGATTTTTTTTATCACAGGAATGAACGACAATAATTTCACTATTTTCGATCAACTGCTACAGCATAGCATCGTGACGCCCAAAATGTTTAATCGATCGTAACAAAATTTCTTAAGCAAACGAATTTTATAAAAACGGAGAAGAGTGCGAAGTGAAAGAATAAAAGGTTTTCAATTTGTTTATGGTCTATTTCAAATATTTTCAGACGAACTTAGTAAACAAATAACATTTTTCGTTTCTTCTATATAAAATTCTTGCTCCGTCACATGGAAAGAAGCATTGAATGGTGAAATCAACCTCCAGGCTATTTTTATTTTAATGTTTTATATACAAAAAGCACAAATTTTTAAAACCATTCATTTCATTTAAATAAAGCTAAAGCTGAATAAAAACATTTCATTTGAGTGATGTAACAATAAAGGTTCGTAATGAGTAGATTAAATTTGGAAAGTATTTATACTTTAGGGAAACAAGAGAGAATCAAGTGATTTGAATGTACCGTTTCAGAAAAACTAAAAAAAACGTCCTTTTTCAAATAAAATGTGATTCAGATTAAATCACCGTACAATAGCGTAATTATTTACGGTTAATTTTATAATGAGCATGTTGATTTTATAATATGTAAACTGATCGAGTTGATTCATTACTAAAAAGGCGCGTTTCTTGACTTCACAATGCGGAAAATAGAACTACAATAATATGTTGTTAAAAACTCGTTCTCGAATGGCAGTATGACATTTCGGAATTTAATCACTTGTTACCCTCCATTAGCAATCAGGCCGACAACCTGATTGATAGAATTTCAGACAGTCGACAGCCAAATACTATACCTAAAATTAGGATATCGAGGAAAAAGAAAAGCCTGTTTGGCTATTATATTTGTACTGGCCACCAAAAGAAAAATAAGACAGATATGTTAGATGCAGGAATGTAAAAATAATTATGTAAATAAGGAAAGCAAAAAGAGAAAATTATGTTATTTAAAATAATTGGTAACATTTCTGAGATCAATGCCGAAGATGACTACCGAAATAATATAGAATGACGCACGTTTTACAACATGTTGCTCAGAATGTTAAAAGCGGATCTATCTGTAATAGACATAATTATGAAAGACGCTGTTACGATTGGCTCTAACTTTACGATACGTTACGAGTGGGAGAAGTTCCAAAGCTTTGGAAATTTTCAATCATTGGAAATTTCGTATCTCCATTGGTCATTTCCAAAGCTATTCTTGAAACATGCAAGTCATTGGGTTATGTTCTTCAGGATTATATGAAGGTAAATAAAAATCGCTTTATTTTCAGTGATTAGTTATAAAGAAATAAAAAAAGTAAAGTCGCGTGTGCTTTTAAACCTCCCCACCCAAAATAGTCAAAATCAGGGGACGGTGACAAAGTCTTAAGAGTCATGAAACTCTACTCATATAATCCCGAATGAAGAGCGAACTTTTTTCAACGATAATTGTGATAGAAAATGCTTTTGGAATTATGACCAGCCGATTTCATCTCTCTCGTAACTATTATCTATTTGAATCATCCGGAAAGCGTGTCCTATTAGTTTTACTTGCTGCTCTCTATGGAATTTTCTTGCAGAAGAAAATTAGTTACCCTCTAATAGAGAAAAAGTGGAAAATTTCTCTATTTACAGAATAACAACGAACAAGCGTATAAATATATACACAGAAACAAAAAATATTAGGGATGGTTTTGTATATACAACTTAGAGAAAATCAGATTGCATCAGCAAGTCGGAAGAAATTTAATTTCATTGTGTTTATGAATATGGTAGTAAATAAATTCTATATTAACTCTCAAAATCTATGTTCTTCATATCTGGGACTAACCTTTCTCTTGTTGAGGTAAAATGGTTGAAGGTTTCTCTGCTATGCAAGGATGACATAGCGTGAAACTTCGGAAATGTCGAAGTCATTTCCGGAATACTTAGATTTGATTTTATTTAGTTCTTTCCTTGAGTTTCACTTTATTGAATTAACCTTTTTCTTTACATCACCTTCTTTTGCGTCAGGTTTTATCTCTTTAAAACCTTCATAAAGTTTCTTATAAACCTCAGCTTTCTTGTATTTATTTGAATACATGCAGGGGACTAGAAGTGTTTCACAGTTTTGGTAATGTTTCTTAGAACTACATAAGTTTTCTTAATTATTATGATTGTTAATGTCACCAGTTAAAAGTTAATGTCATCCAACTCATGTCATCAACTGATGGAAAGATTGAAAATAGACACTCCATGATTGAAATTCTCTCTCTTTCAACTCTCATTCAACTCTTCTATCAACCCTCATGCAACTCTTTTGTCAAACTGACAATACAATTGATCGTGTAGAGTGCCTTCAAGACTTGTCAGCCGTTTGCTTCGTATTATGTTCAACTGTTTTCGGTCTTTTAGTAGTCAAGTAATATTTCATTATTATTACTTAACTACTCAACATAACTTACTTGACCAATCATTAAAATATGAAGGTTGTATAAGTAATTAATATTTCTTATAAATTCTCTATTGTAAAGTTTTGCGCGTAATATATGATTTTGCGTGTAATATATGATTAACAAGCAATTGGATATTTGACAATGTTTTTTACTTCAATAATCTTAATTCTGGAGTGTGTGCTTATGAGGAATGAAAAAATTTTGAACAATTTTAAAAATGTACCGATTTTCAAAACTTTAAACTCGACCTTTACACAAGGTTGATAATGCAAAATTATAACGTCACACTTGTGACGTACGGTACGACGTGTGGTACGTTGGTTATATTCCTCAACAGTAAACCAGATGGCAAGTTATTCCCTATAGTCATTTTTAAATTTGGAATCAAAGTTATTGAAATAGGAATGAGCTATTTATGTTTCAATAATTGTTTTTGTTTTGTTCATGACGTTTCATTAAAAATAGCAAGTTAACGCATTGCCAATTGAATATTGTTGTAACAAATTCGCTAAGTTGATGAGTTTCTTGTAGTAATGCACATACAGGTTTGTTTGTGCATTTGAATACCAACATATAAACTTTTATTTTCTAACCTATTGAAATGCAAAAGTTAGCAATTACATTTTAAGCACACGGTATTACAGTGACTTGCACAATGCATACATCGTAATTAAAGCCGCGTGTCGGTCGGTACCGATCTCTCCCCGAGGGTGCGCCTAAACCACCCTCCGACGCGCCTTACACTACGCTACTATTCCGTAGTATTGATTACGTAGACTCCCCTAATTAGTGGAATGAAGCATTCAATGAACTCGTATGAACTCGGAAATGCATTAAATTTAATAACAAACGATATGGCTCCGTCGACCCGCTTTTTCACTTTTGTTTATTTAAGCAGAAAATGTCCGAAAAAATAGACGCGCCACGTAACGTTGACCGTGTCGTAAGAGAGGACTAAAATTATGCGACACGCTTTTGTGTAAGACGTAGATGAACCAAATGTGAGTAATGAGTGGGTTGACAGTTTCTAGATTAGAAAAAATAATTTGTAACCATTTTTATATAGTTAACTTGACGTTGTGAAATATATTATGTTCGTTTAAGATGTTTAAGGCGAACAGTAAAATATGTCTGGTTTACGATAGTAATATCTCGAAATATACATAATTAATATTATTAGATGTGCCACGACTTCGTTCGCGTGTAATCAGGAAAACAATTTTTTTGTTTTTTTTTCTCTTATATGTTGCTCATGGGTATATACTATTACCATATCAAATTTTATCAAAATCCGTCGAATAAATTTTGCGTGATACGCACTCAAATTAACATACAGGCAGATCAACAAAAAATCTAAATAAATACACTAAATCAATCACATTTTTTAAAAATATTTTCAGTGTACAGAATTCACTGTGTTACAATTTTGTCTATTGATTACACATAAAGTCGCACCTAGTACAATTTGTTCACTCAAATATATGTATATCAAAATTGTTCAGTCAAATAAATATATCGAAGTTTAGACTTTTTATATTACTTAATTGGAAGCTTATCCAGTGACGGATAACATCGAATATTCTATAGAATGCGCGAAAAAAAATCGCTCTCATTTTATATCTAAGTATGGAAAGTACCTTGAAATTTTTTCTTTTGTTTATATCAAAATATTAATTGAGATCTCCATTGAAGCATTTAAGTCTTCAACTGTAAGGCTGTGACAGGCGGACGGACGGGCATTATGGAATTATAAGGGTTCCTTGTTTCAGCTAATAATCAGCTATAGAATGAATGAGTATGTTTTAAATTTGGGTTAGGGTGATTTTTAAAAAATCCAGCGCTTACCGATTTTATTTCACAAAAAGGAAATTAATATCTCGTATTACAAATACAAGGAGTATTTTACATAATAAAGTACAAAAATATACTAAAATGTTAAGTATTTCCTATCTAGCATGTGTTCACATCTAGCATGAAGACAATTTTCAGATACACATCTTTCAGATTCTTTCAGTTTGCACGCTTATTGTGACTATATCTTGAATTTCTCGCGTAAAATACCAGATTCAGCGGCTTCGGATGTAATGGTCTCGCATTATTTGCTGAAAGGTCAGCAACTTAGAAAAGAGATAATTTTTAAAAAGATTTATGCCAGTAACTTGAAATCATTAGAATTAGCGACTGTAGTAGCTTTTAAGAAGCTTGATGCAACGTGAAACGCGGTTATGGTTCACTCCTGATGATTTGTTAGTCAGTTTTTTCCCTCAACAGTATAATATTTTTCAGCGGACTTAAGAAACATCTGTCGCAACAGTTCTTATAAGCTGTAACGTTTGACTGCTATATATTCCAGCTGTATCTTATGATTGCTACGAGGAGATAATGATAGATGACAATATGATTTTTGCGACAGAAATCCACAGTTGCATATATACTACAAGACGAGTGACTGTCAAGAATTAAAAAGAAACAGTAAAGAGACAGATTACTTTTTATGAGTTTGCTATCGCAATTCATTTTTTTTTATGGAAGTCGGTGAAGCAGTAGTTAGAAGTCCTTTCTGCTCTTTGTTTTGTACATGAACACTAGCGGAATTTACTATGTGAGTGCACTGTACAATGCAACGATTTTGGTTCCTTTCAGTACTTAATCTTTTTACACAGCGTTTACCTTTATTGTTTAATATTTTTGGTAGTTAGTTAAGTATCATAGAGAAATTTGATCCATGCATATAGTTTTTTTTTCCATTAAATTATGCAAGTTTCTTGTGAATGCACTATGCCTGTGACTTTTTAAACCCTTATACAATTTAATTTTACAAAATTTCTTGACTAGCCGTTAACAGCAATTTTAATTTTCTTTGTTAAATTGATGTGCTATTTTATTTTTTTAGCCAATTCATAAACTAAATTGCCTAAAATTCGCTGAAGATTTTCCAAATTGATTTTACAAATATGTCCAAGCAAGTCAAGCTCTATTTGCGTGGTAAAGAAACATATATATCTACCTAAAATTGCAGTACAGCTTCTTATTTCAGTCTTTCTCAGAATCGATTTTGGCATATCAAGTTTTTCTAAAACTTGACGTTTGCTTGTTCGTTCTATTTATATGTATTTCGTGCTTCTTCCATCGTACTCGGATATACATTTTTCTTTTTCGATCTTCTTGTTTTTTAAATTACAAAAAAATAAAAACTAAATTTAATTATACAAAAATAATTATACTGCCGAAAAGTAAAAAAAAATATACTAAACTTAAAAAATACAGTGTAATATGTATAAAAAAAATTATACTAAACGTAAAAAAATACAGTATGTTATGTATTAAATAATATAGGCAATTAATATTTAATTTTACATCTAAATTATATTGGAAAAAAGTTTTTTTTGACATGTGCTATATTGCGCTATTTTACGCGATAGATTTTAGTATTTAGAGCATTGAATTAAAAAAATCACTCCAGTGACAAATAAACTAGTAATATTTTACCTATATTTCTGATATTATCTGCTTTTCTGCTTATTTGGAAAATTTTTAAATATTACAAGAAATTCCTTATTCTAACTCAATCGTCCGAGTTTATTTGAAAACACCTGTTGTTTTTTCTATTAGCGCAAATGAGTTGTCGATTTACTGTTGACATCTAAAATTAGCCGCAAACTGTTGCACCCTACTTCAAAACTAAGAACCATTTTTTTATCTAAATTGTCAAGAATTAACCCGTTTACATTTATCTGTGAACACAATTATCTTGTTCATATATAAAGTCAACCGTAAAATATTATATATGCTTCATATTAGATCTGCGTACTCTTACAAGTAAATACCATACACTCTTCCACAGACTACTCAAGTTGTTGACATTGACTTGTTTATCCACACTGAGAGGGATTTTTTTCTAAAATCGCTTAAATAAAAAAATACATGCTGCTGTTTTTATTATATGAATGAAAGTGATAGTAAAACCTTATCTGCTAAATAACAAAGCAAGTTTACAATTAGAGGCCAAAGTATAATTTATATCGGTGTCATTAAATTAGAAGCGATGTACATTACATTTTTGTTGCATTATATTATCGACTGACGCCATAAATCACTAATCATTCTTTCTTTGGTCGGAAGTTAAGTTCTATTATGTATTTCAAAATAACAATTTAGAGGATACAACCGTTCTGCAGTATGCCCCTTAAGCGTACGCTCAATATTGCGTGTGCAACGATTACAAATTGAACTTAGTTGTGACTAAATGATATACACGTTAATTAAATTTTGCGGTTAATGAGGCGTATATATACAAAAAATATATACACGTATGACATAATTTCTTCTTTTCCCTCGGCTTCGTTTTTAATGGACATGTCTTGTAATACTCTCACTAACTAAGCCACGCAGTCAACACGGAATAACTTTTAAACTTAATTTTAAAAATATACAACTTTTAGCTAAAACTCTTCTTTTTTGTAGAAATTAAATTAAATTTTGAATAACAGTTTAAATTATACCATCTATCATAATGGTTTTACAGTATACATACCGCATACGGTCTTTCGTCTATATTATGTCGACGACGATGACAAACTAAGCTTACGTATAAGTATTTATATATCCGATAATTTATTTTTCACTAACGGCTTCGCTTCATGGGACATACCTTGCAATATCTTATATTTTGACTAAGACACGCTATTATAATATACTATACAACATTTAATTGAAGTTTAAAAAAAATTTCATCTTTTATCTAAACTTGTATATGTTCCAGCATATACAAGTTTACTTAAAGTCGACAGGACACCTGCCGTTTGTGCTACACTCTATATAACATTTAATTTAACTTTTAAAAAATGTTCATCTTTTATCTAAGCTGTTCCAGCATATACAATTTTGCTTAAAGTCGACAGGACACCTGCCGTTTGTGCTACACTCTATACAACATTTAATTTAACTTTAAAAAAATGTTCATCTTTTATCTAAGCTGTTCCAGCATATACAATTTTGCTTAAGGTCGACAGGACACCTGCCGTTTGTGCTACACTCTATACAACATTTAATTTAATTTAAAAAAAATGTTCATCTTTTATCTAAGCTCTTCCAGCATATACAAGTTTGCTTAAAGTCGACAGGATATCTGCCGTATGTGCTACACTCTTGCTAAAATTACTATCAATGTCTTATCTTCACATCGTTTTTCAGAGCGTTATATTATGGAGATCTCTTTTTCTACAGAATTGATAAAATAAACAATTTTTTGTTTAAATTACCCTTTAATCCCAACTCAACCGATCACATAAAATAAAATGCGTTTCGTAATTTTAAAATATAAACATATTGATACAGGTGCAATGTCTTCTAGATCATAATTGAGTCGACAAGACTGTGTGGTAGACAGTAAACAAATTTAATACTTATAAAGTTACTAAAAATGTAATTACTAAAAAATTAAGTTTTATGTTGTAATTATTCTAAAAAATTATGAGAGAAAATATAAGTAACTATTAATGAAAATTAGCATTGTGAAAAGGAAGAGATAAGAGTGATCTCTTGAAAAAAAGTAGAATTTTTTAGAATTACTAGAAATGCGGACGATTTTCAGTATTATCGAGAAGAAATTCTTAGTATTCGGATCTACTTGATACCGGCTTTATGGTTCTATATTCAGGATTATTTAAATTGAATCATTAAAAATTTTGTTTCTATTAATGTTTAGCACCAGCTTAATGAATGGAGACTAATTAAGTTTAATACTGGTTAAAACAAAGGGCTTTGTTCTCGAATCAAATAGGTATAAATTTATGGGTAGACAGAAAACATAGTAAACTGCATATAATTTTCACGTCTGTATCCGCCCAAAATTATAAAAAAACCTGTCGCACTACGAGGGTTCCGTACATATTTAGGCACCTATGAATCTTTAAGTGTATACAGTTTTTCTATTAAATTATTTACAAATATTCACTTTTTACAATGTAAATTGCCTGCCTGAATGTATTGCCTACAATCTCTTTCACAGGCGTAAAATATTATTCATATTTAAATAATATTATGAGATCTAGGATAATCGTATTGTTTTCCTGTAATCTTCTATATTAATATTAAAATTATGAAAATGTTTGTTTTGTATTCTTCAAACAATTTCCTTTTATATAATATGCAAAATTTAAAAAAAGATTTTGGTACTTTATTTACCCTCTTTTTAGCTCTGACATGAATATTTAAAAGAAGTTCTAGAGCAAAATATGTGGTATAAGACATATAGTTTTCCTACAACCCATTGCGTAGGCTTTTTAAAAACCTATTTTCTTTCGTAATTTTGAGTTGTGTAGTTTCGGAAATAAAAGAGGGAGGTATATTTTTTGAATATTTTCAGTATCTGAAGATACCTTCATCTACCTAAAATTATGAAAAATATATTTTTAAAACTTATAATTATTAGTCCTTTTAAACGATACCCCATTAAACGATAACACTATATATGGGGGAAACCATTTTTTTTCGATTACTTAATTTCCCCAGCTAAAATTTCGGTTATGTTCCGGTTAATATATTTTGTTACTATGCCAAATTTTAAGTTTCTAGGTCTAGCGGTTTCTGAGAAAAAAACGGCTTGGACAAGCAGACAGACGCGTGATTGATTTTATAAGAATAAAATTAGTTTTACTTTAAGAAATATTTGTAATAGTTTTAATATAAAAACATTAATTTAATTTGTGCCACAATAAAGAAAAACAGTTTACAATATAATCACATCGAATTTAATATGAAAAACAATCTAAGCCCAAGTGAAATTTCGAAAATGCATCTATTGTAAATTGCATCAAACTGTTACTCTTCGCGTAACTGTAACGTATTTACGTACGGAGTAGGCAGATCCGCGTGGCCAGTGACCTTCAGGGGCGCGCGCGTCACGGGCGAGCTGCTGCGACTGATAGCGAGTGTCAATGTCAGCCAGCGGCGCGGCGTCGAGCGTTGCGAACGCTGGCTCCCGTCTATTGCTTACGGCAACTGCTGCCAATCGCTGGTGCGTTCAGTTTGGCCAGCCAACTGTGGAATGTTATATACAACTATTTTCTTTTATTTTGATCGTTATTAGTTTGTTATAGATTTGGGTAAAAAGTTGATATATATATATATATATATATATATATATATATATATATACACACACACACACACACACACACACATATATATATATATATATATATATATATATATATATATATATATCCAGGCAGAATAAGAGGAATTCCGGCAATTTTAATCCGGTTTGACCCCAGTCTGGTATACGAGACTTGCGTGACATAAACAATCTGCCCACAACTATATATCGCTGTTCTATTTTGTTATTTGGCAGTAAATTGTAAATGTTAGCGGTCGAGTACATCCCGGACGACGATAAATCTTGTTGCTTTCGTAAAAGCATTAAGTAAGCCGTCGTTACATATAAAACATCTTATTAGACATTGCCTCGCTGCATATAAACATTTCAAACTCTTCCTTACTTTACATTCATCTATATTTTTTTATAATATTAAGGTTTTCTCTCTTCTTTGTGCCAGTGAAGGTGGCGGTGGCAGTCCCTTGTCTTCTCATTCCAACGTTAACTTGAAATACATGTGGATTTGGCGTAAATCTTAAAATGTTCATGTAAATTTCGACTGTAATGATATTATAATTTAAAACTTGAATCATCAGTGGGAAAATAAAATGGATCAAATGCATGTCGAAACGTGTATCAAGTTGGGTTCCGTAGTTGCTTGTGCGTACTGTTAATACGAGATAACCAAACAATTTAATTTGAAGTTCTAATGACATGTTGGTGTCCAGAATTTTCGTCCGATTTTTCAAACCTATGTTTGAAAAATGGGGATTGCCCGCTTTGAAACTTATTGTTTCGTAAACGTAGCTAAAAATAAAAAACAATAATAATAAAAACCACAGTTTCCTTTTTATGATACCCTACCCGATGATAAGTGTTAAAAATATATTTTTTGTCCGGACTATGGTGAAAAAATTAAATATTTTGCCATTTATTGATATCTGTATATGATTTTACATTGGTCTAAAACTGTAGAAATTGTGAAACTGTCATAGACAGACGGACGAACATGACTAAATTACAAGGGACTACTTCACTTCACTACGGAACCCTGAGGAAAGTCGAAAAATAAGGTATCCTTAAGATTGGTAGACAAATTCGAATGAAAACTTTGGATTACTGTTATTCCTTCTGTTCATTCCTTCACCTAACCTTATACGATTACTTTCATTTTAATACATATATTTGTCATATCCCTACGCCAAAATTTCCAATTTTTTTAAAGAAAATTTTCTGAAAGTAATCATTGATAAACCAATTGATCAATTAAGTGCATCACTAATTGCGTAATTCATAAGCGCTCACATCGATGTATGATGATTCTTAAGAATGTCATCGGAATGGTTATGGATCGATGCAGAGGTCAAAATATGAAAATAAATTAGAATGCAGTTCTAATAGCTGTGCCAGTATGTTGGCATCTTAGCGATGCTGGGGCTACATAGCGTTCTATTCATATTTGTATGTTGTCTTCTTGAGTTATGCTGCGAACGTGTCTAACATGCCTTTGTAGCGTGTACATTTGTTTTGTTCCTTAAAAATGTGCATACTTACACGTCAATTAGAAAGTAAATATATTTAAATAGAATATTATACTAATTTTGAAATATGTTATCCGCGAGCCTCTAGCTTATTTACAATATTTTCTTTCATTATGTAAAAAAAGGCTGTATGCAACAGAAGTAATAGATTTTAGTTCGCATGTATAGCGCGTTGCGGTTATTGGGCTGCGATCACTTTGCTCACAGCCTTAAAAGGACACTATAATGTGTTATCAATTCCTTTAGATGCCTAACAACAATGACAATGTACAACTAAATAAATATTTATGTGCACTCGACATATATGGCTGACGGATGGGTTTATTTATAAAGGCAGAGTGGGATAACGGGGGGCATTGTTGCTCGTGTGCAACATAAATAAAAAAAGTTTGTTGTAAACCGCATTTAACGCACATGAATGTTACTGGTTAGGATCGAAGGCGTTTTATTAGATTAATAAGGATAGGATGATGAATGAGTGAAGAATTTTATAAGCTGGAATGTTTTGTGTTCATTTTTCATATTCCGTTGCGTTACGTTATTCCGTTATACATTAAATGTGTACCGCCTAGGTTCTGGTCAAGATATATTACCAGAATGGATGCGACCCGGTAGACAACGAAAATACTACAATAAAGACTACGATCGTATCCCAGATCAGAAGGATGAGCACCGAACACTGACGGTACGATATGCGTCAAATTGATGTCACTGATAAAAGACCCTAAGGATTAAACATTAATGGTGTAGACCTATTTCCTAGACTGAATATAGAGGCACACATGATAAAATTTCGAAACGAGTAATAAAAGACCTACGAGCGTTTAATATTCGGTGACTAGTAAATTTGTGATTATTTTTAGTAAGCAACGGGGATTAAAACATTTATTAAATAAAGTAAAAATAGTATAATGTTATGCTAACTGAATAATTGCAGAACAAAAATAATTTATTATTATAAAAAATAATAATAATAATCACACTTCTAAGATTAAACTGAGCAGAAGAAATGTCAAAAGCTTTTCATACCAAATTGAGTGATGCAACCGCGCAGGTGGACGCTTGCGCCACATGAAATAAAAAACGGCTGTCAGAGATTGCCCTAATAGCAGTAAGTCTGATATCTGTGTATATTCTGTACATTAAAGTCTATAAATGAATAAATAATTTTTTTTTTTAATTTTAACTTTAACACAAAATAACATCCAGTTTCAGGTTTTATTATATTTCCGAGAGTTATACGATATACCAGCATTTTAGTGAGGGTACTAACCTACACCGCGCCTCTACAATAAACTCACAAACATAAGCAGTGGGAAAACCCACACAAACCCGGCTTCCGCTACTGTGTTTGAAACATAAATGCTGTTGGATGTTGCTAAGAGTTAATATTTGCTAATAGCCCACCTGAAGATGTTATAATACAATGAAACCTAGGTTGTGGTCAAGAACTTAAAGAAAGTAGAAATAATACTATATCACGTAGTTTCATTTAATTGTGATCGAAATTAAACTCGACATCAACGGGTTGGCGATATAAGCATTGGATAATTTCATAAAGATCCAAAGCTATTTTCGGTCAAACGAGAAAGGAGTTGTATCTATTAAGTATTTTTTTATGTAAGTCATAAGTCTTTAAAACTATCTAGGTCCTATCATCATACACATATACTGAATAATTGCTTTCAAGATTATCTGAAATTCTCCATAATCTTTAACCCTGGTGTTGTCTTGTTCCATCTTGTACCTTATTCTTAAACTAAATACATTCGTCTGGATCATTTAAACAAACACACAATTCTGTATCTTTTAATTTTACTATTTTGTTATTCTTCTGCGATTGTAATCTTTTTGAATAACTTATAATCATTACACTGAATACTTTTTTATTGCTCCTATATTAATAAGCTTCAACTTCCCTTAAATAAGTGTATAAAGATTTCAAGAAATATATATTTTTATAAATGAATTTAATGTGGCAATCGAATAGTGAAATGGCAGGATGACAACTTGTAAAATGGTTTCTTTATTTAATTACAATTTTAGTGTATTTTCCTATTCTAGCTGCCAAACGGCTAGAAAGGCATATAATTAACTCGCAGAAGCGCGCCAAACAAGAACGTATACTAACAATATTATTACAGTTCGAATTCGGTATTTTATTGGATGTTCTGAAGCTATCTGAAGTTAGTAATTTGTTTTTGATAATTCGCAGCGAACTGCTCGTATAATATGAATATTACCGTTTCCACGTCCGTCCCTCAAGGTCTGAACATCATAGAGCGGGCGCATTAATATAAATTATTTGATAAAATCGCAAGTTGGCATGGCCACTGATTCGTTTTGACGTGTATGAATTATGGAAGGCGCGTAGCGGTATTGGATGGAAAAGTGTTGGGGATTTGTTGTCATTGTACAGGTTGTGCTTCGGACGTATGCTGAATTTATTTTGTTGAAAATTGCGACATTTGTATGTTGCTGGATTAATTAGGTCTAAACAAGAATTAAGTTGAAAATCGATTGGGTTAAAATTTTAATTTCTAGGGACATAAAAATATCCTATATTGTTATCGATATAAGAATGTTTATAGAAGAAAAACTCTTTTGCGAACCGCTATTTTCATGTATGCTGTTATGTAAGTCTATTTTTGAACCGCAAACAAGAATATGCGTATTCGCTTTCTTGTTGCTTTTTATGGCATCGATCGATTCTCTCACAATTATTTTATTACGAAAGTATATATCTTGTAACTGTATCTTGTATAGTTAGGCGATCCTTATTTATTTTCTCCAAAAATTGGGCTAACGAGCTAAAAGTTCAATTTTACTCTTAATTATATTATTTAAGTCTGATTGCGAAGAATTTCCTGAATATTTATTTAAAAATCCTTTTTTTTTACTACGCAGAATCTCCTGATGAATAAATTCCTCTCTAAAAAATTTGTAAAATACTTTATTAAACAAATACAACAAAACAATGATACAACAAGACAATACAAAAAAAAATGACAAATATAGATATGTTAAATATGACTTAAAAATGGACAGCAATATGAAAATTTCAGCTACTTCTCAGTCGTAAAAAGATATGTCTTACTCTGTTGCCAACTATCAAAAATGTATTAAAGCTTTCCACATTATTACATACAGTACACAATAATGTCCCAATTCTTGATGGTTGTTTGTTCCATCAATATATAATTGGATATTTATAAAAATAATTCTGAATGATCAGCATAGTATTAATACATACATATTATTATCTTTTGAAATAGAACTCGCTAGACATGGACGAAAGTATTGACAGACATGGACGAAAGTAAGTAAAAAAGTATACGTTCAATGTAATGAAAATAAAAATTGTATACAGAGTCTTGAGGATTTGAAAAAATAAATTTTGTAATAGCTTTACCTAACGGCATACTCAAAAGTAGTAGATAGATAGTAAAAATAAAGGAATATGGGTTTTCTATTCAAATATCCTTTTTCACTCGCACAATGAATATTCAGTTCGAACAAAAGAAGACACGGACTAGTTTTGTGGTATTGATTAATTTTAAACGTAACGTATGTAAGTTAGGCATGACTCAGAATATTACACGATGAAACAAATAATATGCAAATATATGTAGGTATTTCAAAGCGGTCAAGTACTAGTCGAGCCACACACAATAAGTGTTTTTTACTGGTAAAACCGCATCATCTTAAAATTATAACCAATCCCTTAATGATAAGATGATAAAAAAATTTTTGCAACGCTTTTATTAACTCATCTGTCTGCGTTTTGCAATAAAAATAAAGTACTCTTATCAAAAACGTCACGTTTATTCTGACCTCGGTACTGAACGCGTCTTAGCATTGAAAAATACACGGAATTCGTATGTATAAAGTGACAAATACATCGTTATTTCAATGTATAATAATATTAATTCATTTATGTTTGTCAAATTCTGCGATTAGCTTGTTTAAATTTGGAAAATCCGTAAATTTTGTTTGAATCATTTTAAAATCTTATTGACTTTTTTATCTCGATAAATTTTTAACATATTTTAACACGCCACTGGTGATAACGTAATGATAAGTTTTAAACTTATAATGTGATCTGGAATCACCAGTGATTCAACGGGTTCATTGTGAAGAATTCTTCCATCATTTCCGACTGCTTCCCTCCTTTCGTAATACTGCACTGCCTTAACCAATTTTAATACAATAAAATTTAGCTTAACGTCACTTGTAGTTTTCACATATGAACTAAGAGTTTGAATAAAGTGCCCAAATGCAGAATTTCGTACCTTTAATACAATAAATGAAAACGTAACACCCGTAGAGGCCCATTGTAGTTGCCGCGAAGCGCTCGGTCGTAGCGAGGTGCGCGTAGGCCGCGTCGCGCCGCCGCCCAGCCGGATATTGCCGTGCTGATTGCGATCTCATCCACGCACGGCCTCGTAGACTCTACGCATAGTAAGGTTAGAGGTACAAATTAAGCTTTGATATTGCTGCTTCCTATTTTAGTTATTGAAGTTTTTTTTAATTAAGTTATATAAATAAGCTTTTATATTTTATTCCAAGATTGTAATAAATTTAAAACAGGACAACATTACATGTTTAACCAACGATTTAAAAGCGTTTCTAGAAAATATCTTATCTTTATGCCATGAGTGTTTTGGCAAAAAGGTTGGAGCTACTATTCGAAAAACGTAATGCGCCATGCCGGTTATTTTTAGCCAATATTTTTTAATCCTTCTGAAATTTATACTATATATAGTCAATGTATACATACATTGACTATGTGCAAACGACTCGTTTGCTATAAATGAAACAGATATGAACATATTTATAATTAACAAATACTAAATAAAACTCAATACAGGGAACAGAAGAAAAGCAAAACTTGTTAAATACGAGTAGCATTCGCACTACGAGAGTTTCATATACACTTCTTCTTCTTCGTCGTCAAGTGTCTTCTCCTCGTCAGAGGTTGGTAGTCATTACGGCTACTCTAATTTTGAATGTAGCAGTTCTAAAAAGTTCGTCCTTTTACGTGCATTCATACCATTCTCTCAAGTTGTGCAGTCATGATATCCTTCTACTTACAATATTTCTTCTGTCTATACCAGCATTGTGTACCATTATCCTCGTATTATAGATCGTTTATATTGTGATTTTCTGTCTTTAATTATATCTATAATTTCCATGTATTTTTCAATTCTACTTAAAACTTCGATGTTTCTTACTTTGTAATTTGTTTTCAAATTGCGTACATAGTTAGGCACATAATAAATATTTAAGGGTGCATTGTATAAACTGTGTACAAATAATAATATTATTTTTCACCACTTAAATATATTGCCCGGTATATCTTTTCAAGAGTAATCATATCATGAATTTCCCAGAAACTATGAGATTTTGAATAATTGCTTAATTTTCTGATCAACTTTGGATGGTTGATAGGAGGACGAGCATTTTTTTACCTTTTGAACAATACTCAAGAACGGACTTAAATAATATACTAAACAAAAAATATTTTTGGATTCTTTATAACTTTCTCTTTCAGTTGCTTCTCCACGTGGTTTATAACATTCGTTATCATCATCAGCCTGTATATGTCCACTGCTGAACATAAATATTTTCCAAGGCACGTCATCGCATACGGACTTCCGCCTTTCGCATCCACCTGCTTCCCGCATATTTGTTAGATCATCAGTTCATCTGGCTAGGGAGTGTCCTGTACTGCGCATCGAGGTTCCTGAATACCACTCGAGAACTCGCCTATCCCATCGTTTAATGGTTCTTCAGCAAATATGACCTGCTCATTGCCTCAACGTGTTGATGTTAAGCGCTATATCGACAATGTTGGTTCTTGTCCTTTCATTTCGGATTTTGTCCTTCGTAATTTTTACATAAATATGTTAACTATTGAAATATGTGTGGGCAAATATACTTCATCATATTCCAAATGTTAAATATCGTGCTGAAACGGCTTTAAAAAAACGGCAGCTACTGACGGACTGACGGAGGGAGACATGTGTGGTCTTATAAGGGTTCCGTTTTTTCCCCTTTGTGATACGGAATGACAAAACAACTAGCTTTTTATCTCGCTTAGAAAATTAACATTACGGAAAATTTACCACGCAGTCTACTGAATTGACGGGTTTATGAGAATAATTTCAAAAATCTTTATATTTATCTAAATAACATTGTGAATGGGCTAAGCGTTTCCATCCAGGTATTACTAAAAATAGAAGAATATGGCTCTATTTAGAACACCGAAATTAATAAAAAAAATATAATTTTTGTCTTTTACTTCAGAACATGAAAATTACGAGAATTATTTTAATTGAACTTACTAATTATCGAATTAGACATGGAAATAATATGTGGGATAAATATGTGTTTGTTGTCTTTCATACGAAAATTATTACTGTGTGGATTTTAATATAACTTTCAGTAATCATTAGCATAGTGCGACAGATCATTATACACATAGTAAACACACAATCATACTATATTAAAAGCGTGTTGACTAGTAACCAGTCTGCAGTCTGCATCCTATCCGAATAATCCCTTGTAGTAAACCTGTAACTTTCAGTAAACATTAGCATAGTGTGACAGATCATTATACACATAATAGATGCACGATCACACTATATTAAAAGCGTCTAGACTAGTAACCAGTGGCCAAAGTCTGCATCCTATTCGAATAATCCCTAGTAGTAAACCTGTAACTATCAGTAAACATTAGCATAGTGTGACAGATCATTATACACATAGTAGATGTACGATCACGCTATATTAAAAGCGTGTAGACTAGTAACCAGTCTGCAAAGTCCGCATCCTATCCGAATAATGCCTAGTAGTAAACCATTCTAGTAGTAAACCTTCAATAATCATTAACATAGTGTGACAGATCATTATATGCATAGTAAATGCACGATCACACTATATCAAAAGCGTAAAGACTAGTGACCAATCTACAAAGTCTGCATCCTATCCGAATAATCCCTAGTAGTAAACCTTCAGATTTTGGTTAACAATTTTTTTTTCTTTTCGACAACTTAATTCACATTTTTTGAATAAAACTCATGAAAAAATTGCTGTAAAAGACATAATTATTTATGTGTATACGTAAAATTAAAACTAAATGTAATTCAGCTAAGCAACAACAAAATGCGTCATCCAGATTTGATAAATAAAAACAATATTCAATTATTTTAATATATTTCTGTATAATAGATATATCGATATTGTCGAAATACTAACGAAAGTTTAAAGTCTTAGGGAAAAAGGTAATAAGAATTTGGTTAGTATAATTCTGTAACAATAAAATATTTTTAAATATTTCTCCATTTGTAACATGTTACATCATCTTATAACATATAACAACTTATAACGTCTCCATTTGTAACATGTTATAACGTTGTTATACTATAAACATAAAAAATAACGCTCATACCATTTTTAATTTCATGTAAAATGATTTAGTTCAAGGCACTCTTAAGAAAATTAATTCGTCTACTATTTCCGTCAGCTTGCACGGCCATCCAATGACACTTGCATATTTTTTCGGGAAAGACGTTTGTTTTGAATTCACTTTCGATTTCGTCGCAGTGGGGTCGTGCGCTTCTACGATTAGGCGGTGTTTACCTACGTGTTAACCTACAATTATTTGATGCAACATTGTTATTGGCTTCTATTGGCGGCGCTCCAGAGGCGGAGCGCGTCACGCTGTTGGCAGACGCTCCGTCAGCCGGCCACGCTCTGCACTCAGCGACTAGGGCGCGTCCGTAAGTTCGCGCGGCTTCTCAAACTTTACGTTGTATAATGTATGAATAAATGTAAACACGTCTGTTCAATATGAAGAAGATAAAAGTTTTAGCATATGTTTCACGGCGCGATCGTGCTTCATCGCATATTGTTTTGAAAAGCTGTTTGGGTCAATGATGAGTAAACTAATTTAGTATGGAAATGAAATTATGCAGGAAACGTCAAGAATTTTAATGAAATATCTGTGTATATACATGTATTTCATTCTATCCCGAGGTAAAGAAAACAGGGTTGGAAGGTCGATCATAGAAACTGCTATTTCATGTGAATCCTACAGGTGTACCTGTATAATTTAGATAGTATTTGTCCTTCGCCCATATATCTATCCAGTTGGTGGTACAGTTACGATTCAAAGCTTTGTTATAAAAGAGAGATTTAATATAACTGTTAAACAGTAGATTAATTGATAATTGACATTGTATAACTTTGTTGTAATTTTAGTTTTCGGATGCCAAAACATAATGATTGTAAGGATTGCCTATAGACCAGTCCGCTTAGTACGTTTGGGACACAAAAAGGGTCCCTTATTCTATTAAGAAAATAAAATAAGTATATTCTCTAGTTTACTAATTTATTCCGTGATTCTATTCACCGTGAAGATTAAAAACAATATTTAAGATTAAAAACATTCTAAATTATAAATCACGGGTTGATTTGAATTTTGTATTTCTTACATTGGCTGCAAGGAATTCTCATAAGTTTCTAATTTTTTCGGTTCCGTACCTCAAAAGGAAAAGCGGCACCCTTTTAAAAATTACTCACGTGTCTATCTCTCCGCCTGTCACAACCGATTTTCTCATAAACTGTGCGACATAGAATCTTGGCATAGTAATACGCCTTATTAACACATCATTTAACTTTTTTGAGGTATTCGTAGAGAAATTAAAAAGGGTGCAATTAAGGTACACATTTCTTTTTAAATTTTATGTATTATTTGAAAGGGCTTATTATGCGGAATACAAAAATATAATTTTGTCAGAATTTTAAATTGCATTTTAAATAAAAAATATTTAATAAAGGACATTCTAAAAAATATGCAATAGAGAATTTTCCCCCTTCCTTATTTCCGAAACTACTGAAACAAAAATCATAGAAAAGACAGGGTTGATAAAATCTGACCAGAAGATTGTAGGAAAACATTAGCGATTATCCCAGATTTTAATTTTTTTTTATTTATGCCTATGAAACAGATTGTAGGCAATATATTTACGTTGTGAAAAATTTATATTTGTAAATAGTAGAAATACTATGTACTGCTACTAGTACTTTACAATTTTTTGTTTTTTATAATAGTGAATACCAAGTGCAGAATATCATTATTGATTGCAGTATAATTTGCTACAATTTTACAAAGTTTTGAGATCACTGAACTGAAACTTGAACAAACGAAAGTGACATCATTTAGTCATTCTATTCTTAACTAAACTTTTTATAATGGCTAATTGTTATCGCTTTTTTAGCGTGTCGTTAAGACTTATGTCGACATTGCGTCCATTTTACTCTTCCCCTTATTTATTGCCAGCCAGCACAATTTATTAATAAATATAAATAACTTTCGATGTGCATTTTCTACAGGGTAATGGGATGTTTGTTCAATTATTGCGACCTTGGCTTTGCCAATAGTCGTTCGATTGGAAAAATAGTCATTACTCACTGCTACATTTTTTTGCTTTAATTAGACAATAGTTTTCTACTTTATAAATAGAATTGTTATATTATACTATTTACTAATAAGTAGAATTGTTATGTTATAGTATTTACCATTATAGCTGCTATTCTTTGTAACTCTACTCGCGTCAATGTAAGTTCTGATATTGTCAGATATTTGTTTACGCTGAAAAGACCACGGGTATATAATGTTTGGCAACTATTCGTTTCCCTATAAATCCTCAATGTTATGCATAGATGTTTTGTTTTGTAATTGCAAGGAAATTAGGAAACCAAACGTCCGTGTACACATTTTCGTTAGAAATGAAAAAGTTTAAATTTGGGATAAGTTTAAATTTTTTCTATTCTAATGAATAGAAAAACTTATAGAAATTTATATGTTTAATTGACGGAAGAACATTTTCCAAATTGGTAACTTGCTTCGTTTTGCAAAATAGCAGCAATGAGAGCTGGTTCACTTAAGTGAACCTATCGTTCTGCTATAAGTCTTTAAGTGGTCTACAATTATTGATCCCTTCCTTCAGCGGTCAAAGTGGACGGTAACGTTCACCTTAGCTAAACTTTGATAATTTCGGTGCCTCATATCTAGTCAAAATTGACACTTCTTCCATAATAACTTCTGTAATAATTAATTAACGATTATGCTAATAACTTAAATAGTATGTATCCGTTACCGCTATTAGCATGTATTAGTCATAAATTCATTAAAATGTGTCCATCAAATATTTTCATAGTATTCGATTCGCCACAGTCGTTTTAATAGCTAAGAATCGCACGATTTTCATAATTTGATCCGACCATCATGTGAGTGGTCAACCCCGTAGTGGCTTTCTATCCAATATGCCTATGATAAGCAGCTAAACGAGAAAGGCGCTTGGTAAAGTTACGCGGTTAATATCTATGTTTTATTCGTTTAATACAAAATGTATCTTAAAAGGAAAAAAGGAAGCCTTATACGTTTTCGGTCTGTCTGTCTGTTTGAGAAGACCCTTTCTCTTAGGAACGCGTGGAGGTATCGAGTTGAAATATTAAATAAAAAAATTAATAAAAAATAATATTAAATAAAAAAATTAATATTAAAAAAAGATATCAAATACTTAGGTCTATGGTTCCTTAGAACTGTAAAAAAAATCAAGCTTCGAAGCCAACACTATCAAAAAATACGGCCATTTATGTCGCATATTTTGACGCTCGCAAAAATATCAAAACCCAAGGGTATTTCCCGTTGACTTAAAGTTATAAAATTTGGCAAAAAGCAAGGTCACACAGCGTAAGTAAAGTAAAAATGGAACATCGTTTATTTGTAGTTATGTCACCTAAAAAAAATTAAATATGCGCATGTGAAAGATATAATTGGCAATATATTTTCGTCTAAAAAATTAAAATTTTGTAAATAGGTTATTAGGATAATCCGATGTATCATTAAATGTTTATAAATGCCTAAACGTGTACGGAACCTTCGTAGTGCGAGTTTCATTCGTGTTTGACAGGTTTTTTTATTTAATGTCTATTTAGGGATAGTTTACTAATGGCATCCTCAACAGTTTAATTATTTATTCATGGACTAATCTTGTAATGTAACTGTCTTTGACAAACCATCTAATATAATTACTAAATATATACTTTCCCGGACCTTTTTCATCTATTTAATTGTAGTATACAATTCTTTCAAATAATATTTTAATTGGTTATGATGGTTTAGTTTATTTAATACTTCAATGGTCCGACTTTACAGCAGAAGACGGGTTACTGGTATTGCCTCACATACTTTAAAGTAAATTATCGTACATTATTTTAGACAAACGTATTTTATATTTTATAAGAGCGATGAAATCCTTTAAAATACTTTATTTTTACATTTGTGTTAATTTATTTCATTTTCAACCATTATTCGAAGTTTGTCGCGCTTTTTAGAGAAATATTTCGATTTAGATTAATAAACGGAAATTTCTGAATGTAACGTAATGTAGATAATTTAATTAACAGACTATATTGCTGTGACCTGATATAATAAGGAGGAGTGTTTCTGGAAAAAATGTGTGTAATATACATAAATAGTTTTCAGGGAATAAGGTATAGACTGAACGGAAGTTATCAGCATGTAAAATAGTTTTTTTTGTGACATAAAGAAAACGCAGGATGACAAATTTTTTTTCATAGTTTGGAACTATTTACTTAAAACATATATAGACTGTACATATATATATATGTATATATATATATATATATATATATATATATATATATATATATATAAATAAATAACACCGGATGCAAAACTATAATGTTTATTTGTTAGATAAAAAGGATCAGTCTTCTAAAATATTAGGAATCGATGTCATGAAGAATATAATAAAAATGCGGCTCTTTGTCGCCAATAGTTAGCGTTGGAAATGTCTCAGGAAATATTTCAACAAATTAACAATTTTATAAACTAACAAAACTTTAAAAAAAACTGGATCTATCTCTTTCTGATGCCCGTAGTTAGATTGAAATGAAATATTTTAATATCGAAAGCGAGAGCTATTGTTTTTGTTTTATTAAATAAACAGACTTTCGAACTAACACATGACAAACATAAGTTCTTTATGTTTTTCTTAATTTCCTTTTAACTTACGTAAAGTATGTAACGTTTTCTTGTAGCAAAGTTCATTTTTATTTTGTTTTACTTAACAATTTTATGTAGCATCTTTACTCGTTGGTATGATTCGTTACCCATACTTTATAAAAACTCTATTTATATAGACTATATGAGCTATATATAGTAAAAGTTTCAGCTCAGTCGGATAAGTTGTTTATCCGCTTCACCAAAAAAAAAACGAACAAAACTTTGCTGTTTATAATATCAAAAAATAAAAGAAATCGTTTTAGGATACGCGTATCTGGTTAGAAATAAAAATATTTATTAAACTTCTCTGTAAACTTAGGGTACAATATTTTTAATGTATACTGGACAAGTTGTAATTAAAATAAACATACCTTAAATACTATAAATTACATTTTAATTAATGTGATAATATTAGTTGATAATATCATACACTACAGGAAAAATTTACAGATAGTTTAATTAGGTTAAAATGAATTGTTAGTGAAGCTCTGAAATGATAGTAAGATGGTACCATCTTACTATCATTTCACGGATACCTCACGCAATATCACACGTAATATCACAAACGTATAATGTATAATAACATACCTGGTTATGTTAATACAATGTACGCATGTGTGTGTTTATGTACGTATATGATAGACACAGATACACAGGTAAATAACGGCACACCATCAATAGTCCGTTGGAATACCAAGCGATGTCGCACACCTAAAGTGACAGGAGTCAAGAGTCCCATCGTGTGGTTACATAATTATCTTGAATTGTAATCCGAAATTTCCGCACAAAGTAATCGTTACGTTGTTTTTGAAATTTTAATTGTAAGTATGAGTAATTTTTTAAAAGTTTTGCTAAGTTGAGAATTCATTGACAATTACTAGCTTAAAATTCAATACATCGGACAATCAACTGACAAAATGTTTAAAAAACCTGTCAAATACGAGTGGAGCTCACATTGCGAGGGTTCCGTTAATTGCACAAGTTTAAATATTTAGGGGGTACGAAGTGTTTCTGTTTAACGATTTATAAATATAATTCCATTTTTCACCTTATTATAATATTGCAAAGTATACCTTTCCAAATCGTAAAAATATTGTAACGTTCTCCAAAACTATAAGATCTGGGATAATCGCTATAGTTTCAGGTCAGATTCTACCAACCATATTTTTTCATGAGTTTTTGGATCAGTAGTTTTGCACCAATGAAGGTGCGGGGTGGAAATGCACATAATATTGCATATCTGGAGGGTATGCCACTAACAATTCTGAATAAACGCTTTTGAGTTCCTTGTAATGATATATACAATTTTTAAAAATTCTTCATTTACTTCCTCTAAAATAATCATACAAAAGTTTTAGAATATTAGCTACTCCAAAATATACCGATTAATACTGTACCAAATTTCAAATTTCTGCTCTCACTGTGACAGATAGACAGACAGACACGTGTCCGATTTTATAAGATTTCCGTATTCCCTTTTATGGCACGAAACCCTAAAAAGTTTTTTTTTTACCTCAAAATGCTATAACGTTCTTAATAAGATGTTCGCTGATAACGTTCTGTGTCTAAGGGCTGCTATTATTACTAAATGCTATTAATAGGAGGAGATGGGCGGGCGGATATTTCTAATTACAAGCCGAGGCGGAGATAGCGCGGACGGCTGAGACGATAATAGGCGGTGATGCATGGTGATACTGTATACTAACGAGGTTATAAATAGGTATAGTGTAGCACATAAATGTATATCCTTGACGCTAACTGCGACTGTTGTGGAATAAACTTCAATGATGGCACTAGACATAATGATAACACTTACATTCTGTTACAGTACCCTATTATTCTGTAAGATTCTCCTCTGTTTCCTGACATAGATTATGCGCGTCGACAATTGGAGGTGCTTATTAATTATATTCAATTTTTCTAATGTAAGTTTATTGTGATACGATTACGGTACTTATAGATTTTATTATTTGTGTTCTTACTTATAATCTGTATAAACACATGTAATAGGATGAGAGAAACTAAACAATTATTGGAGAACAAAAAATAATCATAGAGGTTTCTTACATTATCTAAATAAATGATAGTTTTAGCATTTAGGCGTTACCTGAATATACTCATAGAGGCTTCTTAGATTATCTAAATAAACGATCGTTTTAGCATTTAGGCGTTACCTAAATATACTCATAGAGCCTTTTTAGATTATCTAAATAAATTATAGTTTTAGCATTTAGGCGTTACCTAAATACACTCATAGAGGTTTCTTAGGTTATCTAAATAAATGATAGTTGTAGCATTTAGGCGTTACCTAAATGTACTCATAGAGGCTTCATAGATTATCTAAATAAATGATAGTTTTGGCATTTAGGCGTTACCTAAATATACTCATAGAGGCTTGTTAGATTATTTAAATAAATGATAGTTTTAGCATTTAGGCGTTACCTAAATATACTCATAGAGGCTTCTTAGATTATCTAAATAAATGATAGTTTTAGCATTTAGACGCTACCTGAATATACTCATAGAGGCTTCTTAGATTATGTAAATAAATGATAGTTTTAGCATAAAGGCGTTACCTAAATATATTCATAGAGGCTTCTTAGAATATCTAAATAAATTATAGTTTTAGCATAAAGGCGTTAACTAATTTTACTTATAAAGGTGGTCAAACTATTAAGTGTATAAAGTAAGTAGATTTGGCCTGCACATTAGCTCGACTCGTTAATTATTTGTATTAGTTATGGATCTTACTATTAAGATTATTTCTTTAAAAAAACATATCGTTTCACCAGATTAGCATTTTCTGAACTACCTTCTAGCTTTGAAACAAAATCCCTTGGCAAGTAGCCCCTTTTTAATGTAGTATGATAATATACTGTATATAATTCTTTATTTTCAGTAGAATAAAATATATTCAAGTTAGCCCTTCAGATGTTTATTTCCCAAGTTCTCTTGCAAAAGTCTCACAAAATTAATTCCGTTATAAACCTAAGAAAAACTTCGCAAACAAAGAGCTTTTGTTTATTAACATTACAAAGGTAAATGACTAACAAAATTCTTGAATGCTTATAATATAAATTATACACTTTTATTAAACTTTAAAAGTTCCACCCGCTTTTATAACTTCTGAGACCCATTAGACTTTAAAAATATGAGAAAACTCTAACGTATGCAAATTACTTCGGGGCTTAAAAGTTATTCTTTTATGTTTATACAATAGAGGAAAAGGAACAAGTACGAGAAAATAGGTTCACAAGAAATCTGAACTTCGATTTTTACTTACGAAGGTAAGACCATTCCAACTTGAAAGATAACTGAGAGTTCTCTCTTCATATACTAGTATATTGATCGCTAAAATGTCTAAACATTGATGTTAAATCCCATATGTGAGAAGAAATTGGTTATTTTCTGTTCAAAAAAAAATTTAATAACAGGTAGATAAAATTGGAACCAAAATTTTGTTCAACCCTTATTAATTGCATGACTTTTTATTTTTACTTATGTAAAATATTTGGTGCCTATTTTTAATATGCATTTATATGACGGAAATAATGAATATTTGTTTAGTTTTTATCAATACGTATCTTTTTATTATGAAAAATTATGATTAAGAAGCGAGTTAGGAAGAAATTTTAATACCAGAAGTTATAGAAATCATGTCATTTACGTATTTATATAACTCTTAGTTAAAATTATTTGTTTTATTTTTAAAACTGAAAGTTAATTATCAAAATTATTTCTCTTAAATTGAAATGCCTCTACAATTTACTATATATTTACAATTATAATTCAACTTTAATCTGATAAGTTTTTGCGAAGCTTTCCACTGATTGGGTCCCTAAGTCACTGTCTCGAAAAAGTAATCTTCATTGTAATAATCTAAACTGAATTATCTAAACTATAGCTTTAAAATGGTCTCATGTTAAATAAATATTTAAATTGTATAAAATGCTCTAATAAAATTATTATAAGTGACTCGAAATTACTGTTCAAGCTTTGACAATATAATTAATGTTTAGCACTTTGAGTTAACATATTTATTATTCCGTGGCATTGGTATTGCGTGATGTCTACTTTGACCCTTATTGATTACGTTGATTAATATCAATGTCAAACAAGGTTCGAAGAAATCTAGTTTACAAACTGCGATGGAAAACATGTAATAAAAATGTTTTACAAACTATCATATCTATCGCTAAAAAAGCGTTATGCTGCAAACGCAACCTACTCCTTATTAAACTTAAGTAGGTCAATTTAAAAACCCCTTATCCGTATCATCCGCAGTGTCTATATAAACGCTGTTAGTTTGAACAGTTGCGTGCGGCATCCAGGTCGTTTGGAAATTGAATAAGGTACCGGAAATGAAGCCGTGAAGTCGCCGAGGCAATGGAGGGGCGGTGAGAAGCGGCTCGCGGCACGCGTTTCCTTCCTGTTAGCGCATTGAGAGCTTTTATGTCTTTATTACTATTATTATTATAGCGATTTTACATTAATTTGTCAGATATTTTTATATGTTTATGTTTTAGTAATTTTAGCTAGATTGGTACTAAATAATGATATTTATTTACTCACGTAACCATTCAAACATTATAAAAATAGAAAAATAGAAGTTTACAATATTAGGCCCTCCTAATAATTTTTTTTTGTTATATAGGTGAATGCATATTTCATTCATAAAAGAAATAGGACGTTTGTTAGCTAACTGTGGACGCGTATTTATGACGTGGAAATAGTCATTATTTTTTTTATAGTCCAGCTAAATTGGACTTTTTCTGCACGATTGTTACAATGCATTTTTTGACGCTATTTAAGGGTTGCATCCTGAGTAATTTGCCATGTTGGCGCGGTTTAAAAAGGTACGCTAAATTCGCCATCTTTGCGAAAATTTTCAAGCCATGTCTCAAAAGTTATTAATCTTACAAAAGAATGTTTAAAAAAAATTAGAGCAAATTTAATGTACTGCTATTTTCTTGCACAGTGATTCCTACTCTTATTCACAATAGCGTTTCCAATAAGGTTGAGTCATGAACTATCAGGAACTAAACTATGTTTTGTTTAATAATTTCAATAATTCAACAAGAGAAACAAACAGAAAGACAAACCGACAACGATATCTGCCCTCACGCGTGCGGTCGGCATATTCACTCGTAGTAGAGCTTCCCCTTCCGCGCTGCTATCCTCTATATATTTCGCTCGGTCAGCATGCAACTCTGCCACTTCTCCCAAGTGTTTTATATCTTTTTTTTTAACATTATTTAAATATAGAATTCTTTATTTTTTTTACTTTTTAAAATTACTTTGTTTCAATCCCTAAAAATAAAACAGCCCCTCCCTTTTGCAGTAAGTTCAAATTGTTATTAATGTTATGGGATACATTTTTTAATAGTATAGTGCAATTGGCACCCACCCCCACTTTTGATGTTTGGTGGAGTAATAAAGTCTAATTTTTAAGATTTTTTCCATTGCTTATACACTATTAATCTAGCCCACATGCCAAATTTTCCACTTTCTAGAACTATAAATGCTTTTTCACCTATAAACATTTTCACTCCCTATTTGAACAGTTGAAGGGAGAGAGTTTTGTTTCATTATTTGTACGAGACTCCATACCAAATTTTAGCTCTCCAGGACTAAGGTAAATACCCTAAAAGTTTTGATTATCATCACAGTGAGTAAGTGATGATTGATGATTGTTGATTTCAATCAATGAAATTTGTGAGTTTATAATAATAAAGGTAACATAGCTATACAAATAAAATTTGGTACATTACATAAGCTTGGTAACTACATTCTATCTTAGAGATCTGAAATGTTATTCAAACCGAAGTTACGGGTCTTAAAAAATATGCTGTATCGTTTTGAGAAAGAGTTATGTCACCTCGACTTGGCAGTAGCGCTGCCTTGCCGTTCCTAAATAATACATTCTTGCGTTCACATTGCACTCGTCTACGAACGTCACCATCTTTGTGTTCCGTGGCAATTTTTTTTAAATGGAACACTAATGGGATCATTTCCGTATCCGTTCATCTATCACAGGCGATTTTCACAGAAATATAGTATGGTGGCCCAATTATAGACGTAAAATATTTAAAAAAAGATGAATTTTGATTCTGTGAGTTAAATAGGGAAATAAAAAAATTAATTCTTTCAAGGTAGCATACATATGATACATTTTTTCGTGTATTGTTTTAAACATAATTCGGAAAAAACGCTTAAAATGGTTTATCTTTCTCCATTTCACCAGAAGGATCACGCAGAAAAATGTGGAAAAATCAGGATTGAAAAATTCCAGCACGATTCATTTTTATAAACATTATAATTTTTTATTTCTAAACCATTGGTTTTATGGAAAAAGTTTTTAGACAAAAAATTTTTCTGACGACGTCATAAACAACTTTTATCCTTACGCGTTTTTCAGCATTTTTTAATTTAGCTCAGTCGAAACGTTCTCCACTCATGATATGGCATTGGCGCGGTCAATGCTGATAAGCCCCTTTTAATTGCAAAATTGGAGTATATTACTATTAATATTAAGTGGGGGGTTGATGATACAGGACATTAATTGTGCAAGTATAAGTTTGAATTTGACCGATTTATTTACGTTAGTAGATAAGACTTGTACAAAATAAGCGAGATAATAAAAAACAATTTTCTCAATGAGAAGCACAATACAAGGATATAAGAGAAAAAGAAACAAAAGTTATAGGTGCTTTATAACGCTCCCGTAAACCGAAAATGCAGTGAGCTACGCATGGGGTCCATGACAAATGGATAAAAATTATAACGCGTCTAAAAACAATGAAAAGGAAGAGGAGGTCAGAAAGAACAGACACACGATGGAGCTGAAACACGAAAATTGCACTGTAGACAAAATGGTAGCGCTGGAAAACGATGGGGAAGCATGTATCAGAGGTAGGTTCATATCTTCAAGACTGATGTAAATATAAAATAAATATTTACATCTTATAAAAAAATGTAATAAGATAAAAACCATAAAATATAAACTTAATGGCTCAAAATTTTAAAGTAAATAATATAACTAATAACTATAAAACTATATATTGAGTGATAGTTCTGTAACAAAGAAATCGTGATATTTCTTGACAACATAAATATGTTATTATTAAATAGTTAAGTTTCATATTATATACGAATCTATAATTTCCGATCACTACAAACGTAACGCAGTCAAATTCAAAATTTATTTATTTTAGATTCTTAAAAGCCATCCAAAGCTTCTTTCGACTGCATCAGCTTCTGAAATGTCAATTCTCAACTAAAAGAATAAAACTTCTTATTTATAGAACCTTTATTGGACGTAGCTTGACCTATGTTTTCGAAACATGAACACATAAAGATTGATGAAAATCTTAAGAGTACCTATATGGTAGAATTAATAAAAACGGGCCGTAGCGAAAAAACTAAAGTTTTGAATATTGCGAATTATTTGCAGAGCCAGATGTTAATAAGGATATATCGCCTGGATTGGGTTGATATCTCGAGAAATAACGATGAAAATACTGTCTAAATAATATTTCTGGCAAAACCTTGTGGGACTAAATAGTAAATATATTCAGTTATATCGCCTAGACTGGATTGTTATCTCAATAAACAACGATGAAAATACTGTCTACATAATATTTCTGGCAAAACCTTGTGGGACTAAATAGTAAATATATTCAGATATATCGCCTGGACTGGGTTGATATCTCAATAAAGAACGATGAAAATACTGTCTCAATAATATTTCTGGCAAAACCTTGTGGGATTAAATATTAAATATATTCAGATATATCGCCTGGACTGGGCTGATATCTCAAGAAAGAACGATGAAAATACTGTCTAAATAATGTTTCTGGCAAAACTTTATGGGACTAAAAAAGAGAGAAATCCAAACTACGGTGGATTAACTTTGTTGAAACAGACTTCAGGGAAAAGAACAGGCTATTTGACAACATCGGAAATCTATTACAATTCGTGGTCATCCTATTAGATTATAACACAAATAAGCGTATTTTTCTGTATTTTAGAAAAAATAAATTAACGTTTTGTGAAAAAAAAACGCAAAGAATTCACAACATTTTTTGAAATTCAATCAGCGTTGCAAACGCCTGTTATTGGTTGCAAGTCAGATGACGTCAAACGCGAGTACACAGACCGATTGTAATTCGCAAACTAGGTTTTGTTCCTGGTGTTAACTAAATCTTGAATCTTTTAGTTACATATTTCGTAAAGTTTCCCGATCTTTTTTCATATACCTTATTTCTACTTTAGTAGTTTAAATATTAACTTTATTGTCCTGAATGTTGGTATCATGTAAACAAAATGTAAATTTTGAAATTGACAGGTTAAAAAGAACATTCAAGTTTGGAAATTAAATTTACTTATATTTTTATTATAAATAATTAATTATGCTTTTAATTGTGTAATAAGTGTTTAATGATAAGGTTAAAACTATTCCCTCGCAAAAAAGTCATCGAGTATGACATTTTTCATCACCAGCTCCGGAATTTTTTTAAATATGTTGTTTTTAATGCATATTCTTTCATATCATATCAAAAATTTTAATTTAGATAAATACCAACAATTGTCTAAATATCATTGGTTTTAAACTGCATTCATACCAAAATTTGATACTCTTGTTCTTTTGGTTTATAGGGATTGATATCAGTAATAATATATTTAAAACACAAATGTTACTTACATCGAAATGATCTTCACACATGAAATCATTTGAGTGAGCTATAATACTGTTTGGATATATTCGGGCTAATTATAGTCACATTTTCGTCTTTTAGAATTCGTTGGCTTTGAAACGAATACTTTGTGTGGACTTTCTATGGACGTATTTGTACATTTATATGGTATTTGTATCGTACTACAACACACCATTTATACACCATTTTAATATGAAAATAAATAACATCTCCCTTCAGCGAGCAGGACTGTTGTTTGTTTACTGGCGTGTGACGTCACATGTTAAGTAACCAGCCGCCTTTACAAAAATTGCGTTTTTAGTGTGAGTTTGGTAATTTAAACTTTAAATGTGATTTTATAAGAAAAATACAGCATATATTCTGGAAATATAAACGTAGTGTGCTTATAATGCAATACAGAACAATTTAAAACACTTTTATAATACAAGTCAAATAACCTATTGGAAAACAGAAATTATTAGGGAAAAGAATCGAAGAACAAAAAGAAAAATTACCTAGTCTTGGGGAAAACGGTTCAAAAACAAGGATTTGATCCACTAAGTTCCACCAAGCTAAATATTATAATGATGATATGGTAATTAACTTTTTTTAATATCTACATTCTGTCATTTCGATTTTCTACCAAATTCGCGATCGTATTCGTAACTGCGTGCCATATTGAAATAAATAACGCCTAAGCTGGAATCAAATAAACTAATAATTTTACCCGAATTTTTATGGACTACGTGAGACGTATAGACATATATACCACATAAACTTAATTCATATACGCGAAAGTTTTAATAGCAAGAAATGAACTTGTACGGGTATACAAGGTTTGAGATGAGAAAAGTATGCAAACTAGCAATATAAACGTCAAATTAAATTGAAATGAACGAGGAAAAAAAAGTAGAGTAGGTCAATTGCCTTATTTTAGAACAAACAACTTTATATATGGTACTAGCTGTCCATCTCGAATTTGATCGAACAAAAAGTGACCGCCATGGTCAGCGTTGCAAACGCCCTGTTATTGGTTACAAGTCAGATGACATCACATGCAAGTAAACAGACCGATTGTAATTCGCAAACTTGGTTTTGTTTCTGATGTTATCTAAATCTTGAATATTTCAGTTACATATTTCTTAAAGTTTCGACCTTTTTCATGTATCTTGTTTCTAGCTGTGCATCTCGAATTTGACCGGATAAACCGTGACCTTCATGGTCACTTTTTGTCCAATGCATTTTGTTTTTTGATAATTAAATTATTTAAAGTAACAAATAATGTCGTTAATGGCCTACGGAGAAAATAACGTACATATTTATATTATTCTAGTGGTAATATTCTAAAAAATTAACTAATAGGTAATGTACCTTCGGTAAAAAAATAACAGCGTCATCTGTTACTGCCTGGGTTTGGTCAATTATGACCGAGTCTTTGTAATTTTGTATTTTGGCTGCAGTTGATGTATTAAACTTGGACAATAATTTCCATTTAACATTAAATTGGAAACGTGAAATCTGTCCGCCAGTACAGTGATTTTTTACCAACGTCCAGAATAAATGTAAAAATTTTAGATACCTAACAAGAAATCACATATTACTTATAAACTGCAAATATCTATCTTATTTCGTTCCGAAATAAGAAGCCTCTGGCATTGGGACAGATAATGGATGTACAGAAAACGTTGATACAACAATAGGGTCTTGTACGGGCCCTTCAGGTGCGGAAACTTAAAATTTTCCTCAAAAAAAAACGACACACCTAGAATGGTTATTAGGTCTAAGACATCCCCTCCACTTGATTTTAATCAAAATATTTAATTAAATTCCAGTACAGCGGAATGTATTTATAATCGAATTTCATTAAATAAAATATTAAAATCAAATATGTGTACGGTATACAAAATAATAATACTTTTTGGAGACTAATTTTGACTATCGTTGCTTGATAAACATCTTAAACACTTAATTTAAGTAAGACAGATATTGGCTTAATTCCCTCTCTATGTATCACGTCATCTTTAATTTCTCCTTTTCTTTTTTTCGAACATAACGCAGCTAAATAGCTTTACGGCTTAGTACAAATTTACGAGTTTATAGCCAGACGTATTTCAACAACATATGCATGAAGCCAAATCGTTTCATCTTCATGAACGTGCATCGTGTCTTTGCAGACTGCTTTATTGCTAGGGTTAGGTGACGTTATTGACGTGACTCTATTTGTATGTAGGGTATTGCTTGTGCGTGTGAGGACGTCCGCTGTCCTTTACCGCTGAACAGCATGCCATGATAACGGCAGCAACAGCCAGCCTGCGTGACCGCTGCGCCAGTGTCTCGAGTTTAATGCGTTCGTCGACATCGGATGGACATTTTTTGTTGTTTTCTTCACACGGTGACGACAGACTAAAATCGTCCCAAAAGATAAATTGTACAAATTAAAATATGTCGATGGAGACTCTAATTCTTGTTTAACTGCAGCGATTGAACAGTAAGCACAATATTTATTTGGATTGGAAGTGAACTTTGGATCGGAAAATATTCGCATCACACTTTTATTGGATATTTTTTCCATAACCTCCTAGGGTTTTCATGTTCTGAAATGTCTTCTCGTCAGACCAATTGATTGGAACATTGTAAACAATAGCCACATTAATTATTTTAAATGAGAGGAGGAATGATTTATTCTGTCCTTTTTCGTTTTATTTTTTAGAACACAGTTTTTAGACTGAATTTTTTTTAGATATTAGGTTTTTTTAAATTTAAAGTATAAATTGAGGATTTTTCTTTAAATCACTCTCAATAGTTACACAACTAAACTGGGATATCGGGCTAGCTAAGTCATTGATTGGGACGGGATTCGTTACTGGAAACTTCGGAAATATATTAAGATCAGAAAATGAAAGATTAAATTATAATTAAATAATCATTTATATGTGCAAAATATAATATTTTAATTTTCAAATTAGCCTATCTATGTGTATATATATATAAATATATATATATATATATATATAGATTTATATATATATATATATATATATATATATATATATATATATATATATATGTATATATATATATATATATATATATATATAACGTCAACAAATTAATGGCATTCTAAAGTTTCACCTTATGCTCGCAAGAATGTAGTCAGTTCAATATCCGTTTCTATACGCTTATTATTAAGATATAGGAGTATTACGGAATATCAACGATGAAATATGTGTTGACCTTTACATATAGTTTATTAAAGATAACGGTTTTGGAAAACAACAATGTGAAACCAAAAGCAGGTATTTGCTATAGAAAAGTTATGCTGTAAATTTAATGGAATATTAAATGGGTTGTGCATTTTATATCACTGCCAAAATAAATTAAAAATGTTGAGGCCGTAATGCATCAAACTCGTATTTTAAAGTATACTTCTGATTACGAAATGATTAACATATTTTAAAGAGAAGTTTGATGAAGATTATGATTTAGTCCAATAAAATCCATAAAATTAATGTCTACACGTCATGTGTGCGACTCAGTTATTTGTGCGACTTCATTCTATTCATTCTAATAGCTCCACACTGAATAATAATGTACCTGTATTTATTTAACTCGCATCATATTTTTTAATAAACTATATGTTTCGATATTGTAATATATATATATATATATAATACAAAAATTGATAAAGTATATGTGAATACAAAACTATATACCTCGCGTAGCCAACTTTAATATGTTTTAAAGTCGTATTTTTAGTGTCGTCAACATGTTTAATATATATTTTGAGTAAGTTTAATCCTGAAGAAACTATAACGCATTGTCTTGTTTGTCATAAATAGGAAAGTCTCCCCAGTAGGTACTTAATTCCAATTTTATCACTTTCCCTTATGTTAATATTTATAAATTTTCTTCCCCATCAGATTATTTTTTTAATTTTAATTCTCTTTTAATTGCTTGCATTCTTAATTTTGTACATTTAATAATAGTTTAGCTATCTCGCATTTAATCATCGTGGTTGACTGAAGGAAATTGCTTCCTAGTTACTCGAACAATTAAAATATATGGATACATAAATGACAATCTACATGTACTGAAAACTGCGCTTATGTGTAATAAAAAGAATTACCTTTCAGCCATGAATGAATAGATACACCTGGCATAAAAACGTAATGTCGCAGTGACACATGTAAACAAGGTTTTTTTTTAATTTTAAGTTTGAATTGGTTGTGTGTTCAGAAATTGAACGTGGTCGCGTTCAATTATTAAACGAATAAGTGAAAATAATATCAAGGTGAAAATTTACTTTTTCCTTCTTTCTATATTTTAAAATGAAATTTTCTCATGTGAAATTTATATTACTTGATATACCACAAGAGTAAGTAAAATAGCTAAATAGAGGTACATTTACACTATCGAGGAGGCAGTATACGCTAATAGCCATATACGGCTGAACCGATCTAGTGTAAACTAAGTATCTTCGGCCGCCGGATAAGGCCACCGGTGCACACAAATCAGCAACTTCACGGCTGCCACTGTAACTCTGCCGCCCGGTCATTTCACAATATAACGGATGCTTCACATTACGCTGTTTACTCATTTTCATACACTCCTTTGAATTTCCACCTTATTAATAATTCTTCTATATTGTTACAAACAATCGACAATTGTGTACTAAACTGAACGTTGCCGACAGCTGAACTCCCACGCTGTCAAGTTCATCATATCCGGTTTCAGGACTCGGTCACAAACTCGAAAAAATGGCAAACACGGACATATTTTGTTTAAATCATATATGGTCGATGTAATAGAGCCTATGTAACGGGCTTTCAATGTCACATAACGCAGCGCATGAACACGTTAATAATACTTTGAGCCCTCATAAAACTTCGAAAGAATTACGAACTACAATCGCTGTTCCTCTCCTTCAAAACTATACGTGAGACACTCTGAACATAAAGGATGTTGAAAAAGGTAATATGTTTACTTTATGTTAATTTTTATTAAGATAGAAAAATTCTAGTGTCATACCGGTTTTTAGTTTGCGATGTAATTTACGATGTTTGATGCAGTTAGTTCACATTTTTAGAGATTTTCAAACTAATTTAAAATTGATATTATATCTGATAGTCTAAATGATAAATTAAAATTAGTTACTTGCAAAAGAAAGAGATCTGAAGTTGAATTAAATATTTTTTTTTGACAAGCATTTAACTGAAAGATACGAGTAGATATGATTTGCAGAAAAAAATAGATAATATATATTCTATTTAATTGAAAATTAGCTACTTGCAAAAGAAAGGGATCTGAAGTTGAATTAAATATCATTTTTGATAAGCGCTTAGCTGAAAGATACGAGTAGATATGATTTGCAGAAAAAATAGATAATGGTATATTCTATTTAATTGAAAATTAGCTACTTGCAAAAGATAGGGATCTGAAGTTGAATTAAATATCATTTTTGATATGCGCTTAGCTGAAAGATACCAGTAGATCTGAAGTTGAATTAAATATCATTTTTGGTAAGCGCTTACCTGAAAGATACGAGTAGATCCGAATTTGAATTAAATATTGTTTTAACAAGCACTTCACTAAAAGATGCGAGTAGATCTGAATTTTAGAAAAAGTAGGTAAAGTCTAAGGTATTACTAAAGAGAGAGAATTAAAAATGTTTTGGCAAGCATTTAGCTAAAAAATACGAGTAGATCTGAATTTCAGAAAGTAATAGATAAAAGTCTACTGTATTTAACTGAAAAGTAGTTACGGCTAAAGAAAGATGTGAAGTTTAATTAAATTTTTTTTTGACAAGAATTTCAAAAAATCTAGGTAAAGTCTAATCTACTTAAATGAAAATAGGTTACTGCTAAGGAAAGAGATCTGAAATTAAATTAAATATTGTTTCTGACAAACACTCAGCTAAAAGATCCGAGTATATCTGAATTTCAGAAAATATAAGTAAATTGTAGAGCTCACGACCGACCGATACTCCCTAAGGTACCGTTTTTGTCCGCAACGACCTTCGAGATATAGACAGCGGGCGCCAGACTATCGGTTTTTAGTGTTACTATAATAATAATGTATGTATGTATGTGCACTATACTGCTGCGAGTCTAGAGTGGATTGACCCAGACAACAAAGACAAATAACTATCGTTGCAGTCAAAAGATTTATGTTTTTCTGCGTTTTTCCTTTACAAGGTAATTCCTTACTAATACTTTTAGATGAACGTTTTTACAATTATGAGATAGGAGAAACTTAACATGTATAAATATAAGTGTTCCGATTATAGCGAATCACACCCTTTGGAGAGTACTCGGGTACTTAGTAATATGATAATTGAAGTTGTATTGACATGTAAATACCAGTACTTTAACCCAAAAAAGCAGAAAACGACATAAAATAAACATTATTCTGCATTACACTTATGCTTCAACAAAGCAAACTCAATAATTTTTTTCTGAGATATGATCCACAATTAAATGAAACTACGTGATGTAGTATTATTTGTATTTTCTTTAAGTTCTTTACCACAACCTAGGTTTCGTTGTATTACAACATCTTCAGGTGGGCTATTAGCACATATTGTTGTGGTAACCTAGATTGTGGTAAAGAACTTAAAGAAAGTAGAAATAATACTACATCACGTAGTTTCATTTAATTGTGAACAATGAATTTCTACAAAATTAACGCTAAATATAGTCAATAACTGAGATATGATGTTAGGACCTATTTCTGGCCCTCGGCAGTGTGTTATTAGCAAAATATTAATGCGTGCTTTGATGATAAGATTTTAAATTTGATGATTAAATTTTATCCTGTAGTTCAGGGTTTTCCAACCTTTTTTTTTGTTGAGGCTCCCCGGGCTATAAATTATATTTTCATGCCCCCCCTTTACTTTTTCATGCCCCCCCTTTGATTTAGTAATTGGTAACTGAAGTTTGTAAATACACAAACTTACTTTTTAACAGTGAGACACAATAATTTTACACACTCAAACTGATTTCTCAACAAAAAATGTACACCAAAACGTCAAATTTTTTGCAAGTTTGTGGTAATAATAGTGAATATGATATTTAATTTCATTAATTTTATGCATGTAAATTAAACATTACATTGTAATGTGATTTGTTAATGTTGTTTGTATATTTTTTGTTTTTTCTTTCTAAAATGCAAACGCCTTCCGCCCCCCTTGGGAGACACGTCCCCCTGGTAGGGAACTCGTGCTCTAGTTAAATATTTATATTAGAATAGTTATTGGCTTGTGTTTAAAAAATAAAAATTTTTGTTAATATCTTTTTAACATAATATCTATATACAACATTCTTACGAACAAAACACATTCATATATCTAAATACGTGTATCGTAAAACTGGAAATAAAATTTTTGGCGCATCAATCTTACTGAGAAATTATACTTCAGACTTACGGAAGTTGCATGTATTTCGGGTGGACACAACTCAATATTTTGAACTGGCGTCCTTGGGTGCGGCCGAGTACAAATTAATAAAATTACGCAAGTCTCGGCTGTTGCTGATGCGATAAGTATTTCTGGACTCCTTTATTTTTGTGTTCGTTTTAATTCGCGTAATAGCCGTTTGCTCGTAAGTTGTAGGAGAGTTTAATAATTCATTTCGAGCGTCGCTAATGATGAGCGTCTTGGCTCAGAGCGTGCGGCGGATACGCTCTGTGGGCGGTGTCGGTGAACGGCAAGAACATGACAGGGAGACATAATGTAATAGCATCTCTATTGTTCGCTGGTGTCTGCTTTTTGATATAACGGATTTCTAATCCAGTCCACTCCGAGAGTACAAACAATTTTTGGTTATATGTTTGTTTGGTTGTAAACCTATATGCTTGTATCAAAGTGAGAAAACGCTACGATGCTTTATTGTCGATACCATGTCTTTTATCGTTACACGTATGCAATTTACATGTGCTGCATGAAGTTCAGATCTACTCGTATCTTTCAGCTGAGAGTTCGTGAAAAACAATATTTAATTCAATTTAAAGATCTCTTTCTTTTGCAAGTAACTAAGTTTCAGTTAAATATAGTGGACAACAGTGTATATCTTTACGAGCTTCAAATTAATCGTTTGCTTTAGCGTTGATTAATATAAGGGCGTATATTGAAAGATTCTTTCGCTTTTATCGGTTTTACTCTTTCGTAACGCAATTTATTAACTTTAAAAATGTAATATATAAGACAATAATAATTTATAACGACAATATCAGTTAATTTTTAACTCTCCACGTCCCCAGGAACTAATAGATATTTAACAATGTATTTCTTCTGCTCGTCTGGAAGTTACAAGTCTTTTTAACCTTTCGTAATGTAATTCATTAGCCAAATACGTTATACTAGCTTTTACTGCGGTTTCACTCGTGTGGTTATTGTTAAAAACTTATAGGAGGAAATTAAAATATGCATCACCATCTAGAATTACTAAGGCAGATTAAATAATAAGTCCTTAATATTCCATGACTTTATAATACAAATGACAATGAAAACGAAAATATTTCCCTCTAAATTAGTGATGAAAGGGAATGATTATGTTGCTCTTTTATATTGCAGATGTAGTTTTTCCAAAAATCATATCGATCCATTGCTCAATTTGTGTACTTTTTAAATTTCAAATAAGAATGTTCTCGAAGGAATGAAATTTCCTAGGCTAAAACTTAACCCAAGTCATTTTCCGGTCCGCCAACTATCTTCATGCAAAAAATTACGCCGATTTATTGCTCCGTTGCTTCGTGAAAGAAAGACAAATAAACAAATTTTAATATTATATTGGGATCAGATTTTATTTCATAAAAAGTGGCTTATACCATTTTTCTGCCTACCAACTATCTCTTTGCAAAATAACGTCGATTCACTGCTCCGTTGAAACATGAAAGAAGAACAAACAAACGCATTTTCGCATTTTTAATATTAGTTAGGATTAGAATTGATCGACTAAATTGTAAATGCCTTCAGAGCTTTAAAAAATATTCTTTGATACTTATATACTTTTGAAATCCTTCCATTTAAAAAAAATCGAAAAAATTACAGAATATCAATGGAAATTATTTTGACTATTATTAAATATTAATTTGAAACGTTACACGTCGTAAATTATTTTTATTTCAACCGATTTGGTCTAGTTTTCATTTCAAAAATTTATACAAATGTAGATAATCGTTTTCTACGCGTGGTTTGAATAAGGTCTGGTTTTTAGGACTAACCATCTGTTACAGCCGATTTTTTGAAACAGTGGAAACTTGAAGTGTACAGTGGAAACTTGAAGCTTGCCATATGAACCTACATATTTTGCGACAGATAATTTTTTTTTAAATATTCATGTGAGCGTTAAAGAGAGAGTAAATAAGCAATAATTTTTTTAAAATTTTATATGTCATGTGGAATACTATTTGAAAAGGCTTGTTATAAGGAATTTCAAAAGTATATTTTTTCATAATTTTAATTTGCGTGTTTAAAAATCCGACTAGAAGTGTACAGGAAAACTATGGGGAGAAATTTATATATTTTATAATTTAATTTAATATATTATAACATTTTGAGTTATTAATGAATTATACACATATTTATATAAGATTGAGGATATTTGTACGCAGAATATTATTTTGATATCTGAATGTTAGGATACAAGTTAACCTAATACTTAAAAGACTCACTCGTTTTATCTTACTATGATTTTTATCCTCGTTCTCCCCATAGTATAATTATACTAAATATTATATATTTTTTAAATATATACCATGTTTTTATGCGTGTGAGATACACAGTAGACAATATATTTACGTGGTGAAAAATCAACAATTGTGAATAGTTTAATGGAAAAACTGTGTACACTTAAATGTTTATAAGTGCCTAAATGTTTACGGGATCCTAGTAGTGCGTGTTCTAGTCGTAGTCGACCGTTATTATTTTATTTGCAAACGTCTCTGTGATATATCGTTTGCCACTCGAAATATAAATTCTACTCTACTTACTTACTATTAACTAAAATAATTTATTGTAAAACTTGCGTTCACGTTCGAATACCAAGCAAATTAATCAGACGTCACAAACTATTATCTCGGCTAACTCAAACGTTGAACTTAAACTGTTTCGTTATCGTCGATAAATTTGCAGCGACAGACGACGGCTGTCCGCGACGTAAATAGTGGTGGGCGCTATTTCGGCGGCGTGTGCGCGATCGCGGCCGCCGTAAGGTCACGGCCTTATGCGGGCGGGCGGGCGGCCTGCCATCGTAAATACAGTATATGGCCTATTTTTGACGGTGATGCATGGTATGACCGTTGCATGGTTGCTACGTAACATCGAAGCTTTGTGTGTGTTATTTATTGCTGCTTTGAACGGGAAAATGCAATTTCCTCTAGGAAATGCCATCTACTGACTGTTTTTGCCCAAGTTATTATGTTAGTGTTTCGTAGTAAAATTGCTTAAACGGAACACATATGGAATCACTTCGATGTCAGACCGCTCGCTTCTCTGTTTGTCTATCAAGGCGATCTTTCTAAAATGTTCTTGTTCGGTGTAAAAATTTTAAATTTAGCACAAAGATAGAGTATTGTGACCCAATTACACACGTAAAGTGTAAATATAATTTAATTTAATAATAATAAATAATGTAGTTCAATTTTGATTCTGGGGATAATTTAAGGGGTTCGTACAGGGTGTCAAATGAAAACTTAATAAAGCACAAATTCAACAGTGCCGTAAGACGTATTTATTGGTGAATTTCTTCAAATTTTTTTCAGGAAGAACGCTTAAAAATTTCTTCCCCACACTTGTCACTAAAAGGATTGGTTAAAAATATTTAAAAAAATCCTAAACATTGAGAATTAAATATAGATTAAACCAAAATTATCAGGATCGAAAAATTCTAGCACGAACGGTTGAACCACTGATTTGAGAGAAAAAGTTATTCGATGTACGGAACGTTCACAATGTACAGAACAACTTTTGTCCATACAGGTTTTTGAATTTTTTTTTATTTGTGCGCACTCCGACTATGCGCAAGTTTGCGTTCGTCTTTGGATGCTGATTTTTACTTTCGTTGGCAACCAAAGTGGATAGTAGCGTTGCACATAGTCGATGTGCATTATTATTGTTAATGATTTAAGTGGGGGAATGATGGCACGGAACGCTAATTGGGCAAGTATACCTTGCACACGACCAATTTTTTTTCTTCGGCCTACGTTGACACAGCGTGGTCTGTATACAAAGCCACACTAACTGAAACTTATTAAAAATTTGAAACCTGTAGAGATATTGGAAAGAAATAGCAGAGACCTAAATTAGAAGTCGGCTTGTTAGTTAAAACTGTTTATTTGATCTTATCGTTCACGAATTCATTTAATTTGTTCAACTAATATAATTGAATAAAACAAATTAATAAGAAAACGTTTTGTTTTACCTTCACAAAATATAATTACTATTTTTATACTTGGAGATAAAATTATGAAAATTTCGCCATTATTTTGCATTAAGAATGTGAATGGGGTTGCTATCTTTTTAAAAAAGGTTCAAATAAACTTTTGGACTGTATTAATAATATTTCTATTTTATTAATAAATATTATAGTATTATTTATTAATAAAATAGGAATATTATTAATACAATCTACTCGTAGCTTCACGCTTATGTAATCTATCAATTAAATGTATCTATTTGTTTACGTTCGAAAATTTCAGCTCATTCTATTTTGACGTGTTGCAGTTTCTTTAAAAAACGCGACCAACTTAGGAAAACGGTTGAAAATGGTAAATTAATAAATGTATTGTAGCGTACTTTATCCTTCTTAATACATACAACTCAATGTAACTATAGGTTGTGTTAGGAAATTTCAGCACATTCATTGTTGATGTGTTTTCAGTTTCTCTGAAAAGTGCAACCAACTTCGGACAATAGTTGTAAATAGATACATTAATGAATGTATGTAAATAATGTATTTTATCTTACTTTATCCTTCTTTACACATAATACTCAATGTAAGTGTAGGTTACGTTCACAAATTTCAGCTCATTCATTGTTGATTTATCAGTTTCTCTGAAAAACGCAACCAACTTGGGCAACGGTTGAACATGGGAAATTAATGAATCTATGTAAATAACGTATTTTAGCGTACTTTATCTTTGTACATAAAACTCAATGGATGTATAGTTTACATTTGACAATTTTGATGTGTTTTTTTGTTGATGTGTTTCCAGTTTCTTGAAAAGTGCAACCAACTTTGGAAAATAGTCGAAAATAGAGAAAATAATAAATGTATGTAAATAACGCATTTTAGTGTACTTTATCTTTCTTTACACATAAAACTCAATGTAAGTATAGTTTGCGTTCAACAATTTTAGCCCATTCATTGTTGATGTGTTTTCAATTTCTTGCGCGGGCAACTCGGGGCAAGAATAGAAAATATACAAATTAATTAATGTATATAAAGAATGTCTTTTATCGTATTTTATCCTTTGTTACCCAAAAAATTCAATATAAGTGTATATTTATATATTTGAGCGTATTCTTTATATTCTCTTACTAAACTTTACAATAGGTTGACGTCGACCTGAAATCTGCCATATTTAGTAAAACCATTCTGTTTGCATGCTGTTTGAGGTATTTAAGAAGGGATATTGGGGAAACTAATATACGTAGAGACTTGAAAATTAGGAAAATCAGTTCCTAGTGAAAGTCACTACGATTGATTGGTTATGGTGGAGAAGAGTTCCACCATAATCAATAATTCATAGAGACAGTTCATTCGTTACTGGGGGGGGGGGGGAAGGGGGAACATAAGAAAACCATGTTTCTTACATGGCCAACTTTATGGTGTATATTCGAGGGTGGGTTTTCACCCAGAAATTTGTAAATTTTTGTCCGCGAGGAAAAACACAAAACATACTTCGTAAACATGTGTCACGACGATATTCTGAATTTCCTACTTTTTTATGTTTATCATACCATTTGATTTCTTTTTACTTGTCTTTGACTATTTTGTATTAATTTATCATTACGTTATTTATACATGCATGGTTTATTTTTTTTCGCATCACCAACTCTAGACCTCAGCAACTGTATTGTAATGTTTATGTATTTTGTTTTTAAATAAAATACTTCGTTATTTGTATGATAAAGGAAAAATACAGAGCACACCAGGTACAAGGCAAGTAAAATATAAAGTACAGTTATCTAAAATACCGCACAGTACCTTTTATTCAGGGCCGCGCCGACACCCCACAGCGCCTGTGTGCGAAACCTATGAAGCGCCTCTTTTTTTTCATGAATCTTAATGTTTCAATTTATTTTTATTTCTTATTTGTTAATTTTGACCGAAATAAATGTTCTCTAGTTTTATACAATTAGATAATATATTCCTAAATAGGTAAAACCAGTTCGTTTTCGCTTGCCAATTATTACGAAAATTAAAACGCGAATTAAATTTTTACATATTTTATTTATGATGTTCCATCTAATCGTATAATTATATATTAATAACGAAATAACTGACTTTTTTTTATAATACTAATTTAACTATTACGTATGCTATGTTAAAAAACAACAAGAGTCTAAAATGTGTAAGAATATAAAAAAACATATTTAAATTATATTATTTCCGCTCTTCTAGCTTTTTTCTTTGCGAAATCTTTAATAGTTTCGTGTATGTCTATATGGTCTAATATGGCCTCCTCTATCGATATTGTTGCTAAATTTGTTAATCTTTCCTGGCTCATAGTTGAGCGCAGGTAATTTTTTATTAGTTTTAATTTAGAAAATGACCTTTCCGCGCTTGCTGCGGTAACTGTCATAGTTAGCAAAATTCGTAATGCTATTGTGATGATAGGGCATACAGCTGTCAAATTGTTTAAATATTTAAATTCGAGAATTTTCGCCACATCATTATTTACTTTTTTGAAAAAAGATTGACATGATATAATTTCTTCACACAAATCATCGGCGTTAATGTCCAATGAATCATTTGCTGTAAGTTTTTCCTGCAAACGATGACAGCTAATTTTTAATTGACTTTGTTCTTGGTCATCACTTAGTTTAAATCAAAAATTAAACACGTCATTGTGATTATTCAATAAATTAAATCTTTCGTCTATGGAGGATAAAGCTTGATCAAATATATAAAAAAATAAATTAATTTTAAAAGCTATTTTCGGATCATTTATAGTGTGGTCTTCGTGTTCATAATCAAAACTCTTTGGAGTCTTACGACGTCTTAGGGGTCTGGATCTGGAAGTTTCTTAGAATTTTTCGGCAATTTTCATGGCATCATTTACAATTTCTTCAAAATTTGCGTCGGTTCTAATTATTATCAAAAACTTCTTTAATTCCGTTAAAGCATCTAAAGCAACTTGCATATTCATATCGATGGACTGCAGCATTTTGCTCACAAAATTTACTTTTGTCAATATTATATGCCATATATTTAGTGAACAAATTAATGAAAAGGAGCATATTTTTTCTGCTAGACATTTAGCGTCATATTTTCCGTTCTGATCATATGATACACTATTTGATATCTCATATAATGCATTATAAATTTCTGGTAAATTTGTAAACAGCGGTTTGATAGCATCTGTTCTGCTTGACCATATTGTTGCAGACAATGGTTTTAAGGTCAGATTTATGAGATATTTTTGTCCCATCTTTTGGTAGAAGACGAAAAATATTTATATAATTCTTGTACAATACTAAAAAATGCAGTCGTTTGATGATTGAGATTGGCAGCGTCGTTTACTGTCAAATTTAAACTATGGCTAGCGCACGGTACATAAAAAGCGGTATTAGATCCAGCAATCTTTTTTGAAGACCATTATTTTTACCGCGCATATTTGATCCATTATCATAGCCCCGCCCCTTAAGTTGTTTATGTCCAAATTAATTTTGTCTAGTTTTTCTATTGTGAATGACGTTAATCCAGCGCCAGTTGTATCGATAATTGGACAGATGGCTAGGAAATGCTCCCTTATTTCCAACTTTCTAGTTTCTGTGTTAAAATTGACAAATCTTATTATAATACTAATTTGCTCTACGTGTGAAACGTCAGGAGTACAATCCAGTATTATTGAAAAATATTTATTAAAATAAATTTTTGAATTTGGTTACCGAGTATGTAAATGATTTCATTTTGGATCTTATCTCCAAGATAAGTCGGCATATTTTTGAAATCCGAATCATTCGTTACGCGTCGTATATGTTCAGTCATTGAAAGATCGAATTTTCCTAACATTTCAATACATTTTAAAAAATTACCATTGTTACGATTGTATAATTTGTTGCTTTGGCCACGAAAAGCCATATTTTGTGTACTTAGAAACTGGACCACATATATTAGTCTTTTGATTACATCGTGCCAGCGCTGCTTTTCAACCTCTAAAAGTTTTTGTTGTATACTATCAATAGTGTTTTTATTTTTAAGAGCATGACACAAATCTGTCCATTTTTTATAATTATTGAAATGAGCAGAACTTTTCTCATATCTGCTGCAATACAAAGCTAGATGTTGCCAATCACTAATTCCCTCGCAAAATTTATTTTGATGTTTTGATTCAAATAGCTTGCAACAGAAGTAATAAACGGCATTTTTGGAGACTGAATACAGCAGCCACTCTCTGTGACACTTTTCACCGTTTCCTAAATGCCTTTCATAATAATACTCGGAAAATTTTCGCCCCGAAGAGTCACGCGGAAAATTATACTGTTTAATTTGTTTAATCGGATTTTCTGTTAGATACTGGATCAAAGTAGCATTTAAAACTTCTGGCCAGAGTCCAGGGTCATCTTTGGAAAAAGTTGGTATTAGAGATGATAATTGTCTTGGCGGTGACAATGGTGTATCAGGTAGAGGCACGGACGTAACTTCGGCGGCATCATCTTAAATTAAAGACAGACAAACAGAAACATAATATTGCTCGTACATATCTAATCTACTTGTCTGAATAAACTGATTTGTCTATCTATGAATAATTATGTATAATAAATATAAATTAAATAAATGAATATTTCTCCACAATTAAACTCCGCCGTTCAGTCCCAAACTAAGCAGGGCTTGTAATTATGGGTACTAGACAACTGACGTGCAAATGTGATTTATAGCATTTTAAATTTGAATTTGAAATACTACTAATATACTTATTTCTGCAAATAAATACATATTACATACACACAAACACAAAATTTTTTTAAAGCACCTTGTGGGAATCGAACCCATGATTTCCGGCAGCGATTAGTTGTATAAAATAAAACAGTCACGGCATCTATCCGCCACATCAAAATCGGTGAGGCGTTTCGACGATTAAGAAAAAGACTGACAGGAATTAAAAAAGAAAAGTGTTTTGTTTTATCTTGACATCACAAACAGACTAAAGTTATTTTTATTTGTATGGAAATTACATAAAGCACATACCACTACATGAAGCGTTTTTTGAATCAGATTCTACAACACCTTCATCGATAAAATGACTGGTTTCTGTCTCTAATGATTCTTTGGAAGTGGATGGTAGAACCGTAAAATATTTACTTATTTTAGTTGTATTTTTATCACGTTCTTCTTCTTGTTTTCTTTTCCTTATTAAATTCTGGTAACCAGATAATTTCTTTTTTTTATCTCGATTACTGTCACTCATTGTGGAAACACGTTAAAACAATCAGTAACACACAAACTATTTTATTGTTTTTAGTGCTAGAACTTCTCCTTATTATGAAAAAAATAATGCGCACCTTGCCCACACTTTCGATTGAATGACTGTTCAATCAATTGTTTTGGCTCTCTCGTTCCTTAAAGTCGGGCTGTCGGGGAATCCCCGTGACCCCCCACCCCACTTGCGTCGCAGGCATCGCATAGGTCGGGTTGCGTTCATAAACTCATTCAAACAAACCCATGGCGGCTCTTTTGATTTTAACGCTGAGCTCGTAATTATTGTAAACTAAAACCCAAAGCGTAAAATTAAACCACAAACGTGAATATTATCTTGGGACACTTGTACAATAAACGCAATATTATGTTTTGTTGTTTACGAGGCATTTGTTGCGCCCATTATATCTACTTACTTATCGATACTCCACTACAAATAAATATGTTGTTGTGTAAGTGTAACAAAAATAATTTTGATAGCGGCGCCCCTATTGTCTTGGCGCCTGTGTGCGCCGCACACTTCGCACATAGGGGCGGCGCGGCCCTGCTTTTATTATAAAATGCGTATAGCAACCCTGGTCAGATTCCACTCGTAATCTTTAATTTTTTAATTATGAAATTGAGTTTCATAACGGTAATTTCTCAATCCCTTAAATAAATCACGTTCGACTCTTAATGATACAAACCCAAATTAAAGGAACAGTACCCTTGACTATGGGATAAAATAAGTTCATCTATATCTTAATTAATTCTATAAAATATTTGCAAAACCTCGTTTAGTTTAAATTAAGTTTAATAAAATTTAAATGTTTTGAGATGCTCTGTACATAGTGACAATAATTTTTTGGCTTGCAAGTTGGTGATTATGTTATTGAAATTTACGCAAAAAAATAATGAATGGTATTTGGACATTAGCGATAAATGTTAACATCCTTGGCATTGATTGTAGATTTTATGTATAGTCGAGTACGTGAGGGAAGCCAAGAAAAGTTTTTATCACCTTTTTTAAGGCTGCAGTTGGCGCAAATTGCACGTGTGAAAATGTCAACAAATTTAATATCATCACCCAGAACGAATTTGTACCAGCTCTAATGATGAGGCGAGTGAGTAGAGATTTAGTCAGAGATACTTTTTAAAAGCCAAATAATTTCGTAAAATGATGTGTATTTGATGTTTTTTGTTTGTTTAACCATTTATTTATTTAATAGGTAAAATAAACAAATCATATATATATTTCTGAATATTGGTCTTAAATTGAATTTGAAATTTTTTAGCTTTGTTTATTAAATTTAGCATCGTGCTATATTTGAGTAAAATTGTACTTTCTCTTCATAATTGATCCAATTCAATGTTGTTACAATGTTTTTAAAAGTTGCATCCTGTGTAATTTGCCAAGTCTTTGCAAAAACTTTAAAGTTAAATACTCGTGAATAGTTGATATCATAAAAAAACTTGTCAAGCGCAAGCGGAACTCGCACTAAGAGGGTTCCATACATATTTAGGCATTTGTAACCTTTTATGCGGGCGTATTTTTACGGTTCTTCTTGATAACGTTTATTTAGAAGCTTGATTTTTTTACAGCTCCAAGGGACTGGAGACCTAAGTAATTTCAATTTTATACCTCGTATTATTCTTTTATAGAACATTATCACCGTATTTCGCAAACTACTGTTGAAATGTTAAAATGACAAATAGTAGAACAATACATTAGTTTCTATAATTTTTGCCATAAACACAGTTTTGTAAAATTATTAGTTTATAAAAATAATGCGTCAAAGATTGCAGAAAACTGTTTAAATCTATCTACAATTTCTCTCTATATACAATTTATATTTTAATCTTTTTTTTATAACATCAGTAGTTTATCAAATGTCATGAAAATCCTTTTTTTTCAAATATCTCCTTAGTTTTTCCGAAATATTTATCTAAATGTTCATTGTATATCAAAGTAAGTTACTATTAATCTTGTAGCGCATTTAACTCTACAATTTTTGCTTTAAATTTTTCTCTGTAGGATTAATACTTAGCACTATTAATCTTACACTTTTTTAAATGTATAATTTTCAAATTAATAACTGTATATTATAAAATATTGAATCTACGAAAAAGTTTGAAATAAAAATTTTAGAGCTAAACGTTCTATAAAATTTATGAAAATATATTTGATATATCTGTATCGAACTGAGATATTCTAATAAACAATTTTTTATGATGTTACTTGGCTTTATCTCAAATAAACTTTTGACTGGTTCGATCTGAAAAACTCTTAATCTTACGACAAAAAGTTGGAAATAAAAATTAAAGAAAATTAAATGTACTATATGGTTGATAATGATGCATGTTAAGGTACATCGTATCTAACTGAAATATTCTAATAAACAATTTTTTATGATGTTACTTGGCTGTATCTCAAACAAACTTTTGACGAGTTCCATCTGAAAAACTCTTAATCTTACGACAAGAAGTTGGAAATAAAAATTAAATGTGCTATATGATTGATAATAATGTATGTTAAGGTACGATGAAAAGTTAATGAGATATTTGGTAAAACTATTTTTATGACATTAACTCCATCTCATTAACTATTGATTTAATTGCGGAAACAGTTGCAATAGACAAACATGTTTTATTTGTCCAAATCTAGATTCTAAATGATATTTAGTGATATTAATTTTGCCAGCCACATTTTTTTCTTTCATTAATAAAATAAATAATAGAACTTAATTTTCCTTTTTTTAGCACCACGTCTTTGGCAAAATTATTTTGACACCTTTTATGTTTAATTTTTTAAAAATAATGTTGAAGACTGTTTATAGATTATGGAAAAACAAATTAATAGTACAATTGGCTTTCAGCACTTGCCATTATTAAGTTTTTAATCCAGAGTTAGACCATAAAGGTTCTACGATGCATATCAATATAAAAACGTATATATGTGTATGTCTATGTGTGTATATATATATATATATATATATATATATATATATATATATATATATATATATGTTATTATTTTTGTTCAACCCCGACAAACAGATCCATGTTGTTTAAGATCTGTTTACTCTTACTTTAAAGATGAAAGGTAAACCATGGTCCCTCGACTTAGTGGTTATTTTTTATATATTTTATATAAATGAACTTGTTTTTTAGATTTTCTATTTCACCAGCTCTAATTTGAAATTATGTGGTTAAATTTTGTCCCAAATTTTTCTCTTATATCATCTACTGATAAATTCCTTAAGTGTTCATGTCTTTTAGTTTCGGTTAGTAACCCTACGAATATTTTTTTTAAATTGTTATTTCTTTTCAGATAAACATCTTCGCCAGTATACCTTAGAAAAGTTATGGTCCAAAAACACGGGAGCAATCCAGTCTCTTTTGAATATATTAGAGGTATTTAATATTTTTCTATTTCTAAAATTTAAATAATTTATGCACGTACATTGACGTCAAACAGATATGTAAAATAATAGAATATCCCATATCAGTGGATAATATATCCCATATCTTTTAAACGAATTGCTTTAGTTAATATTAATTATTTAATAAATACATGAAGCAAAGTTGTAAGAAACGTCACTTAATTTAATATGCCTAAATGGCATTATCAAGTTTCTGTGGTGAAACGCCTTTGACCCAAAGCCGGTTTTCGGTGCAAATGTGTAAAATTTCAAGTTTGATTAATGCATAGAATTCCAGAAAAACAAATAACCAAAATTGAAAAAAAATTACATGGATTATGAAGATATGTAAAATAAATTGTTAGGGAATAAACTGTTATTATATATTGATAAAAAAATGTCAAAATAATTATTTTAACAAACAAATTCTTTACTGTTTTTTTACTCGTTGCATCTTATAATGTTCTATAACATAATTAATGGAGCAGATCCATTTAATATAACATAGTCAGATAAAATAAGTACGAATAAGTACGAATATTCAGACCACCAGATTAAATATATTAGATAAAATATATTTTCTTTTTAAATGACAAATTATATTTCTTTTATATTTTCTTATATATTTTCTTTTTCAAGAACACACACATAGACAAAGACACACACACAGACGGAGACAAACACGCAGCTAAAGACAAACATATAGACAGAGATACGCCCATAGACATAAGTACGCACATTGACCAAGACACACACTCGGACAGATATTCACACACAGTAGCATACACACAAACAGAGACACACACACACAAACACACAAACACAGACACATAAGAACATAAGCATAAGCACACAGACATACACACACACATACAGAGACACTCATAAAGACATACACACAGAGGCAGGCAGGCGGAGAAACAGACAGACTCAGACACAAAGAGACGTACAGACACTGACAGAGACACACTGATACAGTCAGAAACATACTCACAGACAGAGACGCACACAGCAGAGATACACACATATAGAGAAACACACACAGACAGACACACATGCAGCAGAGATACACACGCAGGCAGAGACACGCACACAGACAGAGACATGCACACAGTCAGGAAAACACACACATGCAGAGACACGCACACAGACACAGAAACGTACAAAGCGGAGACACGCACATAGAAGGAACGCACTCAGCAGAGGCAAGCACACACACACACCCATACAGACAGAGATACACACACATAAAAAACACACAGATACACAGACAGACACACAATATACATACAGCAGGCACACTGACAGATGCAAAGGCAGGTATAGGTACACTGATGACACACAGACGCACGAAGACGCGCGCACGCGCACATACGCACATGCGCACGCGCACACGTGTATACATTAATTACTCTTATTTCTTTGACTCTTATACATATGTTATATAGTATACCCACACACAGCCAGACACTGATAGACACACAGGGACGAACACACAAACACAGAGCCACACATATAGAGTTACACACAAACAGCAACACACTGTACAATGTTTAATTATTTTAAACAATATTATGGGTGAGCTACAACCATACTCTTAATTCATTTTATTCCCGTTTAGCCATACAAAGCCTCGACAATAATGTAAATGCACCTTAATGTGTGTAGACATACAGTATTTGTAAAAAAATTAGTTGGAATTCCGCATAGTAGATACATAATACAGCCTACAGGGGATGTTATTTAGCTGGCTTAACCATATCTTCCTTATAATCGAGTTGTACAACCACATGAGACCTGACCTGCATTCTTGATACAATATGATCATTATGCCCAAAGAGAATATAGACTAAAGAATGTCATAAGAAAAGGAATGAATTTAGTTACATGAAATTAATAAGAAAAGTGGACATTAATGATTATTGCAGTTATTTAAGATTTAATAACGAAAATTTCATTGAGCTGCTAATAATAGTAAAAATCTATTATCACAAAGTAAGGAATACAATTCATGGAGAATTTGTTACAATGGAAGTATGATTAATTGCATATCTCAAGTATTTAGCCATGGGCAGAGATGATTTCAATTTCAGATCTGCACAAGTCATTCTAGAATCACGTGATAAGGTTGTACCATTGTAAGGTTAACAATCACTTAGGTACAATAAAGCAATAAAATATAACAAGAAGACCTTATTCGTCACAGATATTTTTATTTTATTAATCGACATACTAATCTGAACCAATTTAAATATATATATATATATATATATATATATATATATATATATATATATATATGTGTGTATGTGTATGTGTATGTGTATGTGTATGTGTATATGTATATGTATATATATATATATATATATACATATATATATATATATATATATATATATATATTACAACATTATAAAGTATGTGGTTATTGGGAAAACTCAGCCAGAAAATTGTTATAAAAAAACAAGATGGACTAAGATGGATTGTGATCTAATGGGGGGGACAATGCTCTTGGGACTTGTCTAGGGTTTTTGAGGCTTTCCACAAAGAGTAGTCACCCTAACTTGAAGCAGACAACATAGAAATAGTTTGTTCCACCTTATTATTTGCAGCGTTCCGAAGCAAAGCTCTCTGAGCGGTGTCGAGACAAGTGCCATACTCATCTTAAGCGATGCTTTTCTTTGACTTGTAAGTCTTATGTTGAAAATACAAGTCTTAAGATTTATTACGTTCTGGTGAGTTGATCCAGCAGGCTACTTCGATTAAATTGGTGACATGTTTGCATGCTTCCTCCACATATTCCTGAGATGTTAAGGGAAGTTTTAGATTTAGTTCACTATCCAGTAAGTGAGGAGTAGTGTAGATGTCCTAGCCCTTAATACGGAAACAACTTCTTGCCGTAGCATGAGATTCCAATACAAGTACAATGTTTAATCTATTGTTATGAAGGATTTCTTCAAGTTCTAATATATTGGGTGATAGTCCATTTATGTTCCATGTTACAGTGCGAAGGCATGTCGTTTTGAGTCCATTTTGGAGATTACCGTTTTCAATAGGTTTGATAGTGTTCCTAAAGTAAATCTGTCTTTTCAGATTGTTCGGTCAGGATTTTTCCTATTGAGGTTTGTTGAGGTAGAGGATCAGAGTTGTCTGCTCGTTCGATGGCGGTACTCCCGGAAGCTACGTTTGCGTAGGTTTTATTATTTTCATTGTTATCTAGGGACTCCATAGATTTAGTGTTCAACTCAGGCCTTCTGTTATTAAGATCACTACCTATCTTCAATTTACCTTCCTAGTCTATTAGTTTTTATAGCCAGAATCTCTTTATAGACCTGGCAATCTTTATAATTGGCACGATGGTCGCACAAACATAGGGCACACTTAGCAGGGGTGTTTCGGTCTTTTTTTGGGCAGTTTGATGTTTTATATTCTTCGCCTCACTCGACACATCTGTATGGTTTCATACAATTATTTATTGAGTGGCCATCGTTGACACTGGACTATGTTTTGGATTTCCGTGGGTCTTATATTTTGATTCGTTGATGGTAAATGTATTAGATATCTTTAATAGTTTTATTGCAGGGACCTGGTTCCAAGTTAACGAAGAAAGTTTATGTGGGTTTTTTATCAGGACTGTATTGTGAATTAATTATTTCTCCTCTAACTTTATTCCCTGTTTTTTCAATTCCTTCCACAATAGCTTCGTGGGGAGTTGTGTGGTGAAGGTTTTTTATTATAATTCGGAAGCATTTCAGGTCTTTTCTTGTGAATGTGTGCCCGATCAGGCCTCTTTGACTGATGAGGTTCACTAATTTTTTGTAGTCTTCAGTCTCATTCATCATAACACGTAGCAAGTTTTTATTTACTATCTTGAATGTAAAGTTTGAAGGGCTGATGACAGCTTTAAATAGTTTGGAGAGTTTATTTACATCATCTATTCCATATAGCATATTGCATGCATATTAAAATTTTTTAAGACTTTTGTTGTGACATTGCCATCTACTTTTTCTAATAAAATTTCCTTGCTACCTGCTATTTCAGTTTTTATATAATTTGTGGAAAATATCCTACAAATACGGAAAATCTTTATACATTTGTAACATTTCAGTAATGACACTTCGTTCATTTACAACTTGTACTGATTCTGCTATTTTGATGTCATGCCCAACACAAAGACTACTACGTTCCTCGTGCAACAATCACGAAGCAAATGAGTGGTGAAATCAGGTTAAACTGTTTCACAAGACGGGATTTAATCAGACATGACAAGATTAACCACATCTGTCATCTAATATTCTTGGCCATGAATTTGACAGGTGACAAACCTATAGACCGTAGATATTGCTCTGGATCTGACCATATAAGGCATCAGAGCATGTAGTCTGCAGGGTTTGTAAAAGGAATTATATACATACAAGATATTATGGAAGTTTATGGCAAAAATTCTACGACTGTGGGAGACTTAACATGCTCTTTAATAAAGAATTCATTAACATTGTTATACATGAAGATAATGACGATGATTAGATGTTTATGTAACATAAAGAAATATTTAGTTTTTAGTAATAGTTAATAAAGTCTAATATTCTAATAATAACTTAATTAATAAGTTAATTTTTCTTAACTATGTTGTACCAAATCTCGTGAATTTTCTCTATGAAAAAATATGTTGCAGGTTTGGACTTGGTAAGATGCAAAAACTATGTGCCGCTTCTAAAATAATTATTCATATGGTTTTTCTTTCTTTAGTGACATATTCACTAAAGTTTTTTTCCAATAATTAATTTTATATATATCTCCATAATCCATGAAACTGTCCTAAGAATTGATCAAGTCATTTAAGGGAAAAACCATTTTACCAAAATTTAAATTTTATTGTTTTTCTGAAAGTTTGCATCTTTTAAATTGAAGTTTTGAAAAAGGCAAGCTGAACAAAATAAAAAAATCAAAGGGATTTGGACCAAAGGTCTTTACAGCATAGAAATCTGGTATTACTACATGGAGTCAATGCTATTATGGTTACACCTATTAATTATTGGTCAAATATACATTTATGCATATCATACATATTGTATTCATCTTCGTGAAACGACTAGGGAGTCAATAATCTAAGTTTTTTCTAGTTAATTTTATATTTTGAAAAGAATTAATCATTTTTGAATATTTAGATGTTATCCATCATTATCAAGATGCTAAGTTGATTCAGCCTGACATGATAATTTTTATGTAAAAAAAGTTTAAAAGTTTGTTTGTAATTTCTTGACATTGCTAAATTTTTATACTGTAAATCTTTTTTGCTTTTAGACTGTAAATCTTTATATGTAAGTATAAATGATGAATAATACATTATAAAAATTTACTCACATTTCTCAGACTACAAAAGACAGTATTACATCTACAAATGTGGCTGCCATATTTCGGGAAATCATTTGTCTGAAGCAAGGAAAAGGGAAGAAGAATTCAGGTAATCATGAAAAGTTTATTGTTTGTAAGTAATTTTTTTTTTATTATTGTTTAATTTTGATTAATTATAATATTAACATGAACTGTATTTGTAAAAAAGTTTGAAATTCATTACGGACTACCTATCAGCAGCAAACGAAACGGCATATAAGAAGATGAAGGAGAATCAAAGGGAGAAGAAGATTGAGAAGGACAATAAAGTGCTGTTATTGAGGAAGGGTACGATCTACGTTTCGTTTTTGTGGCGTTGCACGCACGTAACACCTGCACTTTGCAATTAGTTATGCTAATTGACTTTGTTAACACTTTTGCCAGCTTGGCACTATTTTTACCTAAATCTTTACTAAAAATGACAGTGATGTTTTTCTGTAACACTTTTCGTTATATTTAATAAATAAACGTTATTTTGTCAATGAATCAAATTAAAGAATTCAAGATGTTATACCTGAGATGTACAATTTTAAATGAAAGTGAAAATTAAAAAATTAACAGACACATGCGACAAAAATGTGAAGTGAAGTTATTGACTGATTGGGTGTTACGAATTCAAACATAAAATGGAAGTAAAAATGGAAGTGGTAAAGCTATATGATTTGTGATCCGTAATATTCAACAAAGAAGAGATTGCGGGGATAAGTTGACAAGGGTCAGCTTTGTTTAGTTGATCTTCCAAATTCCCTTTGAGTTTTGCTGAAAACTGGTACTTGAACAGCAAGGTCATTTTTCCATTATCTTCATTAATAATAGGTTTAATTCATCCAGAAATAACCATTCAAAGTGGGAGTATATTGTTCGTGATGTTCAAACTCGCTCGTAATTGATTCTTGTGTTTTTGAGCAGCAATGGAATTATTTGCTGTTAATAAAAGAACATAATAGACACAAAAGGTTTAAAGGTTTTCCCAAATGTCACCATGTCAGTTATAATTGTTGATGTAGATTATGCATTCACTTTGAACCTTAGCATTTTACAAGTTAAACCAATCTTTGCTGAAAATCACCAGGAAAAATTACCAAAATCACCAGTATTTTTAATGGTTGTTTGTATACTAACTCAGCTGAATATTTATTGGTGATTGGATTCAAAATGAATCTGTGTACCGAAATTATTTCATTTAAATCATGTTATATGTCTTCGGTACTTGAAAAAACTTCACTATTTAGGCTGTGAAGGTTGTCAAGCAAAATCAAGTTATTATTTTTGATAAACAATATTTTGATTTGCATATCCTTTTAATTTTTTTCATTACTTATTTTAAAATATATGGTTTTTTATCTGTATGAAATAATAAATATTTAAAATAAGTTTCAGTGTAATACTACATTACTACTATTGACTGTTAGGGTTAAGAAATTTCCTTACCTTCTTTTTCAACATCCGTCACCATTGTAGTGTCATTTACTACATTAATGTGAATTTTAAAATGTGACCAACTTTTATGCAGCTGTTACAGTCAATATAAAGTAATACATATAAAAATGGTCTTAGTTGAATATATTATATAGCATTCAGAAGTGATTTAATTTTGTTGGATCACAATAATGCTATGCTGTGAAATTAACTCATCACTGGCACCGGTTGAGAAATGTTTCGTCTTATTTTTGTAGGCATCTTCCATGGGATTTATGTTTTAAATCGGGTAGCCTTCTCACTCAGTATTAAGGTTATTTGTAAATCTTGTGGTTTTATACAATACAGCAATTTTTAATATTTTGTCCGATAATGAAATAATTCCAGCACCTTTTTGAAAGTCTTTATAAGCACATATTTAACGCAATACCATATTCTAACTCTACTAAGGATTGCCCGCAACCTTGTTTTGGGCCATAGAATTAGCAATCCGTTGTCAAAACATTTGACTTTGAAATTGGTTTCATTTGACTTGTTTAGGCAGTTGGAAAATTGATGACGAACCACAATAATACTAGTCTTATCCTTGGAAAGAAAAAATTTATTCTTGTTGTATTAGAAACCTTATGATCTCCAAATAAATTCAAATGGTGGTCAAAATCTTTTGTCTGACGTTCTTTAAATGATAACATACTATTGGACATTTTTGTAACAGAATAAAAACTTCTGTAATGTTTTAATACCATTGGTTTTTTTATAGGTTACAATAATATATCTGATTATATTTGAAATAATAATTATTTTCTCAATGAAAATCAGCCTTGTTAATTCAAATGCATTTATTAATTCTTAAAGAGACAGAATACTGCGTAAATGGAAAATTTTTTCAATATATTGAAGTTGGGTTATACAATTTAAAAAAAAGAAAGTAAAGAAATAACTAGTTACATGGAACACAAATACACTTGCAATATAAAAACATTTGTCAGCCAATATTTTATTTTAATACATTTTATACTACCACTACGTATCAAATAACTTTTTTGTTTTCACCTTTAACAATAATTAAGTTGTAATGTGAAAATTCTTGTAATGTTTGCTTAATTGCATTTATTTTCAATTTTAGTACCGCACTTACCGCTTAAACTATGAAAATGAACTCTTTATACAAGATTACATAACGACAAATGTACCCAATACAAATAACATGAATGAATATATATTACTATGCTTTTATTTAAATGATAATCCCAGATTTAATTTCTACTACTTAAATGATATAACGAGTTTTAATATGCAGATATAATTTTCTATTAACCTTATTATGCTTAATTGCTAAGTTGCGGACAGATTTTGCTTTTAATCATTAACAGGACAATTTTTGTAAAATCAGATTTAAAATTTAACATAGTAATTTTCCGATTACACTTTAATTAGCTAACAATTGATATACTGAAATAAATAACGTGAAATAAATTTTAATTGTAATTTCAAACTATGAATGAATCGATAACATTATTTTTGAGTAGTCAGTAATGTTTATACATATTCAGTAATCTTTTGATAACAAGCACCACTTGATTTCTTTTACAACTTTGTAATATATAGTCAGTAATTTTTTTATGCCAAGCACCACTTGACTTCCTTTGAAACTTTGTATATTCAAATTTATTCTAATCATAAAATTATATTTAGAATAATTATAATTATTATTAAGAATAATCCATGTTATTGCTACTTTTTGTTCACAAGTATTTAAGCTAATTTTATTACTTGGTGACAGTTATCACAATGCTTTGCCTAAAATCACTTATAAAAAGAATAGATCACATAGATCAGTTTGACTGTAAATTGTTAATACCTAATATGAACAACAATATATCAATAGGTCTATGAGCATTAACACATAATCGGTTGTGACAAAGAAAAAAATTATGAAATATATTCTGTCTAACAGGACACTGTTTGAGAAAATTTAATAATAATATATGGGAAAGCATAATCTCAGCACCTTAATTACATTTTTATCTTTTGCATTGAATATATCCTTGAATGTCTCATTTTCTACCGACAGATAGCATCATAACTCTAACATACACTGAAAATTATTATTTTAATATTCCCTTTTTACTTATGATCAAAAATTACATTTTTCAGCAAATAATTTGAATAGGCAAGCATCCACTCTGCAAATGATATCCCTTAATGCTACTCAAATATTTATACGAGTAGTTCTCCAAACGCACAGTCGCAAGGAAAGTCATTCCCCATCAGATACATTACTACAAGACTTGATTTGGGTATTGGCATCTCTATCACAAAAAGGTTTGGATCAATTTATGTTTAAATCATGTAATACTAATTGCATGCAGGAAAGTCAATTACACATTTAATGAGTAAATATAGAGTGATAAGTACTAAAAAATTGATCAGATAAGGCTTGCCTAATTGTAACGAAATTAAATATTGAAAAGTATATGAGAAAAATCATAGACATATAGAAAAATAACAACATTAACAAAATATTTTTTCTAAATAGTTCATCATATCATAGTTTAATGTAATTTGTTTTAATGGAGTTTGTGTTTGTTATTTCTGTATATATTATAAAAGTCTCTTATATATTACAAATATTACAATTCTGTATATATTACAAATGTGAAAATTTAATTTTCTTTACTAGGTAGGTTGGTTATTGCTGAAGTGATGATTAAGAGCAAAAAATACTTATAAAAATATGTGAAAATCAACGATTAATTATTCTGAAAATTGGTGGTTAAACATGGTAACTCAATATGGAGAAATCAAATCATAGCCACACGTAACATCCAGTCAATCTCAGCCATATACACTACTGCTTAAAAGTATTTGGCCACTAAGAAAAAACAGATTTTATAAAAGATTAAAAAAATTAAACTACTTTAAAGTAAATTAAAAATTTATTTGCAATAATTAGCCACAATTAACCAATATTTTCAAATTTTAGATTCATCAATGTGCCCTCCCTTGTTTCTTATGACGACGTCACAAATCTTAGGCAATCTAATTATTAATTTCTTCGATGTCGTCGTTATTTTTTGCCATAAGTCTTGCAGTACTCTCCATAAGTGTTCCTGAGATATTGGGCAAGTTGTTCGTACCTGCCTGTCAAGCTGATCCCACAATGACTGTATCGGGTTTAAGTCAGTTGACTGTGTGGGCCATGTCATAACTTTCAAAACTTTTTATGCTCTTTTTCTTTTAAAAAGCTTGTGCATAGATTTGATGTGTGTTTGAGATCATTGTCATGTTGAAATATAAATTCTGGAGATCCATTAAGCAGGTACTAGCAGTCACAACATTGTTTTCTAAAATGTTTTTGTAACATTCTTTTTTTAGAATTCCTTGTATTTTTACAAGATCGCCCACTGTAAAACTTCCAAAGCAACCCCAAACCTAGACAGACAAAGTCACTGTCCATGCTTCCCTTACTCTTTCATTAGTCTGTCAACGAACGAAGAGTCTTCTTTTAAACCCAAAAACTTTAAACTTTGATTTGTCGCTCCAGAGAACCTTTTCCCAGTCGTTAGATGTCCAATCCTTATGTTGACCCAATTAAGCCTCTTTTTCTTATTTATAGCTTTAAGAAGCGATTTTGAAACTGCTATGCATCCCTTAAACCTGCATAGAGTAGTCTTCTTTGACTATGGAAGCACTGACAGGTTTATTGCAGCCAATAGTGAATTCTGCTGCTATTTTAGGTTTAGTTATACGTTTATTATATTTGCACTTCACAACTATGCTTAAATCTTCACTAGAAGTTGTTGCTCTTGGTCTGTCTAGGCAACGTTTGTTGGAAATTATGCCTTGAGTCACGAATCTCTTGACAACATAGTCAACGGTTTGCCTCCGTATTTTCTGTAATCTTGAAATCTTAAGATTACTTTTACCGGATTTATGAAGGCCGATAAATTATTCCTTTTGTTTCTTTAGAATGTTCCTTGGTTTTATTAATTTTGTGCGCAAAACAAAAAGAAGATAAAAAACTTTTTATTGCTATTAGAATTAAACTTTTGCAGTTTACAGTAGCATGTCTCCTGCTCAAAGGACTTCAGATAACTAATACAAAATTATTTTTAATGACCATTTAAGACAATATTTAAGTTTAACTTCAAAGAAATTCCTTTGATAACATTATTTTGGTTTTACGACCAGGAGTCGGTGAATAAAAATATGTTGTATACCTTTTTGGTATAGATATGGATTATGCACCAGGATTCAAAAAACCAATGCTATGAAATGATTATGTGTTATATAGTAATATAAAGAAAAATACATGTGACTAAATACGGTACTGTATGTATATGGAAAACAATAAACCTCAAGGAAAGAAGTTTTAAAACATTTAAAAGCTGTATTTACTTTAACAGTTGTAGATAAAATTGAATTTACCATTTGAGTTTAAAGATTTTCATCACTTTGTTTCAAAAACTTTGTTTCAAAAGGTTTTTATAACTTAAAAGGAAAACCTCCTGAATTTTAAAACTAGCTTAATAACTAATGATGTTGAATCGGATATAAAATTATATAAAAATTTGTAGAAGCAGTTCAAATGTGGTACAGAATTTAAAATAAAATAAAATAGGCTATTGGAAAGCAGCATCACACAAATGTGTAATTTTCTCACATTCTGGACAAGCAATAGTAAAGATATTGTCTAATTCTACTTCTCAGTTAAATAATTTGTTTTAATGTGCATTTAAAGATAACTAACAACATCTTAAAGTATTTCAATCTTTTGATTTAATCTAAGATAAATTTTATTCCAGATACAAAATTTGCAACCGCAATGCGAAACCTTGGCTGCATTCGGACAATGCATAATATATTCAAAGCCCACTATACAGACAATAAGCTTATATTTCCACTTTTAATTATAATGAAGCAACTTTCAAAAAATTGTGAGTATTATTTTGTTCTTCCACTTATTCAATATGGTTGACAAGAATATTTCTTTTTAGCTAAGCTGCTGAAGTAACTTTGAAATTGATAAAATGTATGTTAATTTCAGCTGTGACCACATCAATTTTAGTACGAGATGGTATAACTGTCACTTATGAAAGGTTATTGGTAACTCTGGGATTCATTCCAACTGCTCGGTTAAGACTGTGCTTAGATGCCATAGATTACTTCACTAGGAACAGTAAGTAAAATTATCCATCTATCCATAAAAAAATCATATGTTAAATTTTGCTATATGTTAAATTTCTTATATTTTGTGTCTTTGAACATCAGTATGTGCAGTGTTATGATAACAATATAATTTTTGAAACCGTTTTGCGGCTTCAGTTATAATCACATTTAATTATTTAAAAATAAGTACAAAATGTGTCTATGGTGACAATGAAAATTATATAGGAGCTAAATATTTACTGTTAAAAATATTGAGGAGCTAAATATTTCCTATTGCAATTTAGACATTTTTCTATTTTATATAACTATCAATAAAATCACTGTTTCTGAACTGTCACTAAAAGTATCCAACATTTGAATTCATACACTTCTCGAGACAAAACTATTCTTTTATTTGTGTACAGCATGTTTAATCTAAACAATATTCTAATATAAACAGAAATCTTAACATATTAAGATAACACTGCACAAGAAGTGAATTGTTATTCTATCTTAGAGACTTGTAAATATTCACTGATTCATTAAGCAGAGTGGTGCAAAATGAATTTGTTGTTTGGTCATATTACCACCATTTTATCCAACTCCTTCTCTACAACAATACCCTCCTACAGGTGTTTATTGTAAGTGATATAAAGCACTTTTTATAAAATTATGCCCTAAAATAATATGCACTGAATTCACAAAATACACAAAAACAAAAAAAATTGTTAGAATTGCTGAAGTGAAAAGTGAAACATTTTTACTATTTTCCATCTTAACCTTATGCTACTACATTAGTAGCAAATTCCTCTGTGACATTTCCATGTTAAAAAAGTTACCACCATATGGCATTTCAATCAATCATAGAACAGAAAACAGAAGACAACACGTTTGCTTATTGAAATATTTTTAGAGAAACATGCATTGCGCAGTGATGGCCCTCTCGGCAGTTAGATTTGTGTAAACCCTATTCCAATATTGCCAGTTCATGATTCGGTATTAACAAAAGAACGTTTGTTGATACTGAATCATCGTGAACATTTTTTTATGTGCATTTGTAGCGCACAATGTAAATTAACATTAAGTTACTTTACTTTTATTAATTTACATGTTATTACATATATTTCATTCCAATGCAACAAAACAGAGAAGTTATATGTTTGTGTTTACTTTTAGTACACTTGAATACATCTATAGTCGAGTAATACTATTTTGGAGTAAAAATACTCAAAATATTTATACATCAGTAAAAATAGCCATAAAGTTTCTTAAAACTATTTCATCATGTAAATATTGTTTATCCCCTCTGCAGATGAAGTGCTTATATTCATTGATAAATATTCATAAAATACTTTTCTTAGAGTATCCATCAATTAGAACAAATATTATGTATATTGATTGTATAACCTGTAGTTTTTTGGACTCATATGGCTAAGTATATTATTATTTTACATTGACAGAGATGTGCTGTATGCAGACAGTGAAGACAGGTCTGTGTCATGTATTACTACGGGTCCTGGACCGCTGGGACCGCTACGAGGGACGCATGAGGCTAAAGATTTGCGCTCACATTCTACAAACACTTCAGCATCTCTGTGTAATCAGTATGTGACATGTTTGTTTATATCATGTCATTGTTTATGTTTAAATACAACTAGCAAGTTGTTAGTTTATAAATACAGTTGTTAATGCAGTAAATTTGAAATAATATCTATAAAATTAAATACAAAACAATTCGACTCTTTCAATTTCACATAATGGAGAAATTATATTAAAAGGATCTCATTTTTGATCTTCCTTCATCCTCTGCTTTTTAACTCAAACAGTTATTCTAAATTGGACCTGCGGTTGTGGTAGACATATTGGGAAAGCAGAAAAACCAAATATTCTTTTTTTAATATTTCTCATTGGAACACAGACACAACAGAAAAAAAACCTACCAGTCTCCATAATAACCCTGCAATTAAGTATTAATTATGTAAATTATAACAAGAATTTCTTATTTGAGCTTTTCAAAATTGTTTAATTTTTTCCTGATGTATTATTTGATGCTTCCAAACTATGGATGTATTAATAACAATATTTAAATATTTATTTAAAACAGTATTCAAAATATAGGTTATGAACCATAAGAGATTGTAGAGGGATCTCAACATATAAGAAAACAAATTGTTTTTTGGAAGTCGCTGGTTTGCTTTTAACAGTAAATCAAAAAGATAAAGTTATGAAGAAAAGTATGTAACAAAAAATAACTAAGTTTTTTCAGTCATTTAAGTAACATCGGGAAAAGTAAAAAATAAAAACAAAAATAATTTATGTTATCATATACTACTGACTTCTTCGTCATCGTTTTATTAATGTCCATGGGAAAAGGACGTTATCATCACAAGGTAATTTTTTTACGAAAGCCAAAAAATTAAAAAAAGGTGGAAAAAATCAAGTTTTCGTTTTTTATTGATTCTAATTCTATGACTATCGAACTGTAAGAAATAAATATTATTTTTTAAAGCGTTAATTGATTTCATATAAACTTTACCATAATCCAACAAAGAAAAATAAACATACAAAGAAACTAACGTTTAAAAATCGAATTCATTGAAAAGTAATTAGTTGATTCAATAGTAAACAATTTACTATACTTGTAACTAATTTCAATAATAAATTTCAATATATATAGTAAGAGAAAAAAATTAAACAAAAACAAAGAATGTCATCATTTCCACCACGCAAATATTAAAAAATTCTAAAAAGCTTCAAATACGCTTTTCTCAAAATTTTAGTCCTCATAACTAGCGACTTTGAACATAACTTTTAAGCAAAAAAAGTTAAGAAATCTTTTTTATCTTCCGAAGAATCTTCAGAAACTGCTTTTCAACTCATGTGAAAATAAGGTTCCTTTTCCCATGAACAATCAATAAGTAGCAATAGTTACAAAGAATTACTTAAATTTTTCATTTATACAATATTTTTGCCAAACATTTTTTATTCCAGAAATTTTTATAGTCATTTTTTTGTACCAAAATTTCTTTAATATTAAAATTGTAAAAGTCGTTAAGTGTCTTTCTCTGTAAATGATATCGCATCAAAGGTATTGTCTACATACCTAATAATAAGTTTGGGGAGATCCGATCACTTAAGATCATATAATATGTGTTGTTTTTAAGAGGTGTTAATAAAAAGTTGGCAAAACAGATTTATATATTTTACGCAGGCAGACAATGGATTTTAATTTTTGCTTATTTATCTACATCATTTGCTGAGGAGAAATGCACAGTATACCTACTCCAAACAACAGTTGGCACATGCGCAAATTATCGAACTTCTTCTTCATCTTTAACCTGACATATGGTTGAAGCTGTCCTGGAAACCAGTATGTTGCTGCGGGTGCTGCTGAATAACAATTCTCAAACTTTTTGAGTAACGATTCTCAATACTTTTCACACCATGGTGCTTGCCCTTGCTTGTTTTGTTCATGTTTTTTTCGTGCTGTGTGCTACACTTTTCAATTATATTGGGTCAGCATAACTGACAAGTTATTCTGACTTGTCTATTTGACACACATACCCTAACTAGTTTATAGAGACTAGTTCATAGTATATGTAAACCTATTGAAAACTATTTAATTATCTCAATGATTCTCTCAATAAAAGAAATAAGCCATAAATTGCCTTATTTATGCTTTATTATTTTTTATTCATTGGGAACTTTCAAGAAAAATATTAATAATAGTACGTAATATAGACAATTGCTGATCTCTAAATCCAAAGTTATAAAAAGATAAAGTTACACGTAACATCCATGTGCTTCTTCATAATCCTAATCGCTGGAAATATTTATAATACAAAAAATACTTTCTACAACTGATAGCTAAAATGAATGAAAATAATCTTGTATTTTACAGAAGCGGGACGCCGGTCTCTATGTAACAAGAAGCATGTGCAAATATTACACAGATTTTGCACGCAGAGTCCAGATGAACCTGAATTTGATAGCGTACTCGCCCGTGTCTGTTCAGTCATCACAATCTGTCTCAAACACCACACTCTGCCTGTACCCTCTACTAGTCCCGCTACATTCAATCTTAATAATCTTATAAAAGGTAATTAATTTATTGCGTCATTATGTGTATAAAATGCAGAGTCAAAATATCCTACCACCAATTTATTTTAATTGAATACTTAATACTTAAAGAAAAAAGGTACATCAAAAAAATCAGATAAAAGTAATGTGTTTGTATTTCACTTCATACATGGTTTGAAATTTGTACCGATGGGAGTTGATCCCAATTATATAATACAACTCAGTCTTTATCTATGGTTTAGTTTTAAACCTTTATATTTTCATTACTTCTTAATTCTTTCTTAGTAAAACAACACTTGCTATTATCTTGCAGAGTTCTTTCTATATTATAATACTCACCTAGTCCAATACAATTGCTATTTCTGATATAACATTCAAAAAATAATTAAAAAGGTATCTTACAGGTACAAATACAACTTGGCCAATGCAAAATGAGGAAGATGAAGATGGTGAGAATACCCAATCGGAGTCGAAAGGGACAAGTTCGGATATTGATGATGACTTGGACGACATCTGTGCCTTACCTGAAGATGAAGCGTTTCGGTATGACCAGTCTGACACAGCTTCAGATGATGTCGATAAGCTGAACTGTGATAGTGGAGAAAGTTTCCACAGTGCTTGGATTAATCCCAATGAAAGAGATATTGATGACTTAAAAAGGTATCAATATTTAGTTATTATGATAATATCTTATAAACATTTCAATTTTTTATATTTATGTTTTTGAAATAGATTAAAAGGTTAGGTTGGATTTAAAAGATTTTGTAAGGCTTCTTTAGGTATATATATTGTTATTTTTAAATTTTTTACTGTATTAAAAACTATCAGACCAATTTATCTGAATTTATTTATAGGTGTTGATGTTTAAAAAATGTATAGAGTTGCAAATCTGTGGTAAAAGTTGCTGTAATAATTTTATTTATTTACCATATTTTTTGTTGTGGTAGTTTTTAATAGAGTAAACATGATTCAGCCAGGCGAAGAATGAAATTGACAGAAATCAAAAAGAAATAAAAATGAAGCTTAAAGTTCAAACTTTCGTGCATTTTTATTAAAATTCTTTAAACAATGTGTCAGCAGGCACATAAACATTTTAAGTTAACCCTAAATCATCAGCTTTTAATATAAACTAAAATATGTTAAAGGAGTGATTGTAAGCTTTTAAGTATTTTCTATCCATATACGATGAACACAATTAAACTTGCATACAAATGGAACTTGAAAATTTAAAAATAAATTTTTTTTTAAGAATTAGCTTTTAATTTATTTGAGAAATGTATTTATACCAGTATTTCACAATGTGACTACATTATCATTAACATTACTTTACATAAAATAAAATTTTATTGATTTATTTATAGAGCATAAAATATAAATAGAGATGGTTAATATATTTTAGTCGTTAATACATTAAGTGGTAGAGCTCCGTCGTTTGTTGTTTATTAGTACCCAAAAATGCACTTTTATGCCATAATTAAATGCAGAAATAAAAGCCAGGAAAAAAATGTAATCAATTGCTGAACTTTCTATAATCTAAAGTTAATTTGACTATACTTTGTTGGATTTTAAATCAAAATATTATTAGTGATGTGGTTGCAGAAATCACTAGTGCGGAACACTTGATATTATTATCGCTAATGTAAATATGATTGGAAATTGTCATCTTAATAAGATAAAAGTTTCACACTTTAAAGCAGTTTAATTTACATAATAATTCTACAATAAGACATTGGTATGAAAATAAATGTTTATATATGCTTTTGATTGATTTTATAAAATGAATTTAAAAAAATAAGTAAATTTATTAATGATAAAATCTAAAGTGGTTTGAATAATATAGACAACTTTTGTTTTACAAATCATGACAATTCTAGAAAGGGATGAACTTTTAAATTGTCAATGTTTAATATTTTAGCCCTTACATCAATATTAATTCAAAACAGAATGGATTATCTTATTGACATACATGCTGTTAAATACCCTAAAGACCCCTATAAAGAAGATATGGATTAAAACTGCTCAATGGAAGAACTTGTTTTCACAAAAATATTTTATAGAACATGATTTTGATGTGAAGTAGTTGGTAGAAGATATTTGTACCCAAAAGCAGTTTCAATTTGCATTACCAAACTCTGACAAGCCAAGTCATAAATGAAATTTGTCTTTAGACTGATTGGATCGGAATACATTTGCATGGCTGCATACACCTAGGAATTTATTTAGATGGTTACTATCTGGCAGAACGTAAAAGAGCTCTTGTATTTTCATTTACGGCCTTTAACTCAAACTGGGACTCAGGTTTTAAGTTCAACAAGGAAAAAATATAATTAGTAAGAAAATAGTTCGTAGATAGAAGCCCTAGGGATCTCATTAGGCAGTGTGAGCAATATTTTGGCTGAAGCTTTGGGTTTCAGAAAGCTGTATGCACAATGGGTGCTACATTTGGTAACGATGGAACAAAACACATTCGAATGCGACATTCTCAGCAACATTTGGAGCGTTTTAGAAAGAATAAAAAGGATTTTATGCATTGTTTCATCACTATGGATGAGACTTGGGTTTACCACCATGATCCTAAATGAAAACAAGAATCTAAGGAGTGGTGTGAATCCAGTATTTTGGCTCCGAAGTGATTTAATCTCCAGAAATTGGCCAAGAAAGTATTAGCATCAGTTTTTTGGGATGCAAAAGGAATTTTGTTCTTGGATTACCTCCAAACTGGTAAAGTAATAAACTAAGATTATTATTGTAACCTTTTGAACCAGTTGGAGGTAAAAATTTGTGAGAAAAGACCTGGTTTACAGAAAAAAAAATTATTTTTCATCAAGATAACGTACCTTCTCACACAGCTTAAAAAACCATTGTGAAAATCAATGAATTAAATTACAAATTGTTGAAATTTCCACCCTATGAACCAGATTTAGTTTCCTCTGACTTCTGGCTGTTCTCACGTCTCAAAAAATGAATGCATGGAAAACAATTTTCATCAAATGAAGAGGTAATAACAGCCATGGAAGCGTATTTTGACAGTCAACCAGATTCTCACTACAGAGACGAAATCCATAAATTGGAAGATCACTGGAACAAGTGTATTGATGTTAACAACTTGAATAATAAGATGTATTTCAAACCGTAAAGCCGTGTTTTTCTTATCGAATGACAAAACTTATTGAAAACCTGGTAGAGTGACCTGTTTATAGCTTCAAAATCACAGATATTTTTTTCTAGATACATGAAAATGGTTTGTGTATATTGAATCCATCTATTTGTAGCAATAAAATGAATTATAACTTTAAATCATTTTCATTCTTTAATTGTTCTCAAATTTCCAGATACCATTCATTTTTTCGAGAATTTGGTACTCTCAATAAACAATTACGGCTGGTTAAAAGCAGATCAAATTCTCGAGGTTCTATAACAGAAGATTATCTTTCATCATTGATTAAGCCGCTAGCTAATCAGCACAGTGCAGCTATTTGCACAGCAGCAGGATTTTCAAACTCCAGATCCAATGGTCAATTACATCTGCATTCCACTTTAGGTATTATAGATTTAAAAAGCTCCTGCAATGCAGATTTAAAAAACTCTAAATCTGAAAGTCACAACTTGTGTGAGTATTAGTTTAAATTTTAAATTTTTTTTCTTGTATTACTGACTGGGTATTTTGCACAAACACTAATATGTGTACTTAGGGAAACTATTAGCATTGAAGTACTTATGAATTAAAAAGAATTGTTTTTCATTCCAGGGTGAGTCAATTTTTACTATTGAATCCTTTCACAAATGTGTACTTTTTTGACACTTTAATATCAGAATCCATAACTGTCGTTCTGTAATCATTATCTAGAAACTTAGCTCACTGTTTAGTCAATATGTCAGCGTTTGTTTGAAATTCATAAAAAAAATTAAATAAAGAAAACAATATTTGAGATTAGTACTGTGAATAAAATCTACAATACTATATTATGGCTTAGTAACTGTATAAACTAATACATGTGAGTGACAGAGAATTTAGGTATAAAACCGCACTTATATTTATTTTCCAGTGAATATCAGTTCATCTCAAATATCAATGAAAATTTATAAAGACTTGTCTAAGTTAAAAACTTTCAACGCCACCTATGCGCTCATAGCTTCTCGAGTGCGGAGTGTAATACCTTTCATCAAGGTTGCCTACCCTGATATGATGGGTGGTAAGGGACTGTGTGTACCTGAGCCGCTGCATCAGATGGAGCGATCTTCATGCAGGTTTGTTACTTTATTATTTACTACTCTGAATTTTAGTCATTTTAGAATGTATTATATATATATATATATATATATATATATATATATATATATATATATATCGTCTAAAACCACCATTGCCCCTCAACGATGGAGCTGCACATAGAAGGCTGATGTGGATTAGGAATATGGCAATAGCGAAAGCAGCCAAATATTCAGCGTTAGTAAAATGACTTCTGAAAAATACAAAAAAAGAATTAACAAAATATAAATAATATACACAAACATGCGCGCAGACTAAATATAAATACAGAAATAGCAGAATTAAACTTAAAATGAAAGAAATTATTTTTCAGTAATAAATGCCGTGTAAGTCATTCACATCATATTACATAACACAAAACAAATATACATGTTTATCTGTCCCCGATTTAACGGACACTACTAGTACTAGAAATTCTGCAAGGCAAAAAGTGCAAATTTTTTTCTGTTGAAATTACAATTTTGACAGTAATTTTTCCGAAACGGTTGATAAAATTCCTTAAGTGCCTCAACATTTTCTACTCAGTTTGATACAGAGAATCATTTACATATTATTATGTATTTAACTTCCCTCACCAAATATTTATTACTTTGCTTTTGATGTGACACTGTTCCCAGCAAATATAAAACAGTGTCAATAGTCCAGTCAAAATAAACTTAATTCCCTAACATAGCCGCAACTCGGATGGAGATGAAACTTGATACAGATTATTAAATCATCATATTAAACCAAATGTCAAAATTCCACATTGATTAAACTCCTGTTAAATATGGTATTCAAGGTAAAAGGTCATCAAAAGAGTTTCTTGTTTCATATCTCTGAAATTTGTGTTATCTGCCTTATTATATTAATAGTTTTTATTAAATTTATAGATCATATAATTCCTTCTTCAGGTGAACGACATCAGATATGTGTAAACTATTTGCTGAATTTATACAGTGTGACTGCAATCACTCTGTCTCTAGTGTTTACCAGCAATGATTACATCTAAGTAGATGCAAACATTTCCTATTTCTTTAACAACTTTTTGAGATATGTAATATGAGCTCAGTCACGCGTCGTTCTCAGTCATGTGTCAATCATGAAGTTTCTTTGACTTCAAAAGGTTGGCTTTGAGTTCATAAGCCTAATCACAGTGTTTCCAAAGTTTTGTTAGTAACTACTTATTAACAAAACTTTGCTTACATTTAAGTCATCAAAATATCATTGGAATTGTGTATATGTAGTCTCTAGTCATTGGGATATGTAAAATTGATATTTATAACAAAGGTACAATTGAAAAATATGAGGATAAGTCAGAAATTTTTACAACTGGCCATTTGTAATAATGGCAATAAAATAATAAATTAAAATTTCAAAAACCTAACTTTTTAGTTATCCTTTTAGTATATTTGTTTCTACAAATCAGCAGTAATTTAAAAATTGTGTGCATGTCAAGATGAATTTAACATGAGAAGTTTTATTTTTTTATTTCATTTCATGATTTTTTTTACAATTTTGGTTGTTGTATCAAACAACAATAAAGTTACAATCAACTTTGACCGGCAATTTATGAAGAAGCTCCTTTCCATGCTACTGTTTACAAATGGCTTAACAAGTTCACGCATGGTTGTACCAACCTCGGTGATGATCTGCATGATGGGAGTCCTTCAACAGCAACATCTGAAAGTAATATTAATGTGTGGCTCATGATAAAGACTGACAAGAGAGTGATTTAAGTTACTTTAGGCATATTGTGTCAAGTACAGAAAATTCTACATGAAGTTTCATTCTTCAGTGATTCTAAATGTTTTGGCGTCAGGAAATTTGATGCTAGCGTTACGCCATAATTTGATCGAAAGTGAAAAACATTATTGCATTGATTGGTGTAGCAAAATGTTAAAAAACGTCAATAAACATCGCTGAAATGCTGTATTCAACACTATCACAAATGTCAAAAGCTTGTCATATGTGATAATAAATCATTTATAAAAAATTGTTTGTGTACCAAGAAGCATCAATTACTATTGTTGATAAACCCAGTTAGAATTTTTATACTATCTCTAAGTGTGATTTTGCCGAAAAACCCCACAATTGGATACCATGAGTTCACATTGGCTTTATGGTGCATTTTTATATCAGAAGTTTGTTTATAAGAGACAATTTAGGCTATAGATTCATTAGCCCATAGTATTTTGTATGTTGCAGATCAAGAGCGTTACGCTCTGTAAAAATATGCTTTCACCAAGTGAGTTTTTTTATATTTTTATGCAGATAAAGGTATCAAAATATTGAAGATTTGACATGCATTACATGGTGTATAGTAGAGATTAAAGACGACTGAAAAGTAAAATTTTATTTTTCTTTATCTTTAAAGGCAAGATTAAACTAAAAAATATTTCCTCATTATTAAGCTTGATTTCTTTGTTGTCTATTTGAGATATACGTTTTCCTTTGTTTCAGAAAGGTTAGAAATTATAAGCATAAGACAGATTAAAATGGGTGGACCAAAAAGACAATGAAATAATAAAACCAATGTTAATAATAAATGCTCCTCCAGGTACTTGGGGTGTATGTAGTGAGTCAGGGTGGATGAACACTTTTGAAATGATTTTTTTGACTGGCTTAAAAAAATTTTTGCATATAAAGGAACTTCCAAGCAAGGGCTCATTTTATTATTGTGTGATGGACACAGTACACATTTCAAAATATAAATTTAATTCATTAAAATAAAGCTACGAAGGTATTGTTTGACATTTGATCAAACAATACCTTCATCGCTTTGTTCGAATCGAGGACTAGCTAGTCGCTTAGTAGTAGTAGAATTGTTGTACAGTCTTCAAAAAAATACCTATACTAACTTTTAAATGGAACACCAGGAACTAGTAAAAAAAAAGGAAGTGTCTGAAAGGTTGGAAAAGATAGCCTTTAACACCTGTACTGAATAAGAATAATTATGTAGAAATAAAGAAGTCAAAAGGAGCTAAGAATGTAAAAGAAAACATGTAGAAGCGAAAGAAAACATGTAGCTACAAAAGAAAATTGGAAGTGAAAAAATACAAAGTAAGAGACTTCTAATGATAGTGAAAAATAAAACAAACAGCATATTGTAACAACATTTATTATTAAAGGAGGAGTGAATAAGATGCCAAATACGTCACAAATAGGCTTATTGTGGCTGAGCAGGTGTTCATGATGACGATGACGAGTCCACACATTGCCTATTAATTTTACGAGTGATGGAAATACTGATTGTTATTAAATATTATTTTTTATTTTAATACCTCGTCTCACCATATTATTTTTTATTTTAATACCTCGTCTCACCCATGTGGTATCCATTTTTGATATAATTTTTAAGATAGATTACCAAAGAGTTTGAAAATAATTAACAGGGAAGTCTTTATTTCAAATACCTTAACTTTTATTTGTCATTAAAGCTTGATACCCTAACTTACTTCAGCTTTTCTGTTTCTTTTTACTGTAGTTTACATGCTTTGTTTTTATAGGTCTAAGCTTCTAAGTTGTGTAGAGAGAGCAATAAATCCTGACACCTTCATGAATATAGTTGCCTATGATTTGGATGCACTTTGTGACGAGAGTCAAGCGGCAAATGAAAGGTAATCTAATTAAAGATTTAAAATTTTTGTCTTTAGGGCACAAATGTTCCTGAAAAAAACCCTGTTCTTGAGAAAAATACCTTTTTCCCCACATATTTATTATTAATCATAACAAATGATTTTCATTTTACATTAAGTTGACTTTTAGAAATAAACACAGATGAAAATGTAAAGTAGAATAATGCTTTAAATAAATAACTTTTTCAACAATTCTGGAGAGAGACAACCAAGTGAAAGAAATTGAGATACTGGGTGATTTAGAACCATTGATAGAAAGCTCATTAGAACCCTGTAATTAATTATAGTATACAATAACTTGACCACATCTTAAATGTATGGATAGTGTTAGATTTAGTTTAGATATTATTATAATTTTTAGTCACTTTAATAAGTCTAGACAGATATATTAATTGAAACATGTTGTATACATGTTATATCGAATATTTTGGTCCAGTTATTCCTTAACGGGAATAACTGGACCAAAATATTCGATGTTTATTTTTTCACACTTGAAATTTAAATATTTTATAATTATATTGTACAATTTCTTATGCAGGATAGGAACAGTATTTCTATCAAATACTGACGAGCAGAATCTCAGTAAAAATTTGCCGAATGGAAAATTAGAATTTGAATCTAGATTTGAATCTGGCAATTTAAGAAAAGCAATGCAGGTAACTATGGAGACATTAGCTTATATATACACTCACAAACAAATAGTCTCATGTTCGCACTTAAGTGTGCACCATACACATGTGCTACATGCACATATACAGTGCACAAATAAGCACACATACACACATGTATTTCTTAAATAATCAAATTTTATTACATGTTTCAATATATAAGTTGGAAAATATATTTCCAATTTAAAATATTAAGATAATTAATAAATTTTTAGCCACGAGTTCGAGACTTCCGTAGAAATGCTGCGGAGAGTTTCAAATTAAATTATTATAAGGTATAAATAGCGCCATGATTTCATAGATTGCAAATGATACTGGATTTAAATTGACCTCAATTACAGTTTTTTCTACTTTATGAATTAATATTTGTTAACAATTATTGATGATAAAGAAATTGGAAATTAGTTATATAAGTTGATAACACACGCAAATGGCAATGGGTTAGTGCAGAATACCAGAAAAATAATGCCGAGCGGCTAGTGGAAGACAGAAGTTACGTTGGGTTTTGCTGGTAGATCCATTTTATTTACCCTACATGGCATACTCAGAGCAGAATTGTTTACAAAATATGGGTTTATCTTAATTAAAATTTTATTTTCTTCAAAATGTATTAAAAGCAAATTGTTTTTGTCAAGCTATTGTGAGTTGCCTGTTCAGAATAAATAGATTTTACTTTAAACTTTATTGTAAAATTAGTGGTAGCTATAATTTTCCGATATATAGGTTATGAAATTTACATCATTTTTATAATTTTTATGGTCTTGTATTTTTAGTCATTGCCTGATTTCTATTCAGCATAGCATAAGATCAAATATAGTTGTTTATTACAGAAATAAATTCCTGAGCAAGTTGTGATTTTTGAGTTTTAACATAATGCATGTATGTACCTATACGCATACAAACTTCTGTCTTTATTTTATTAGTGGAAATGGTGTTATAGCGGAGTTTTAATTACATGATCGCAATTGGCTACCAGTACAGATGAAGAATACTCGTTTGTAGGAAAGCATTTAAAATATTTGGATCGATATACATATTTTAATCTCTTTATTTACTTTTATGATGAAAGATAAATATAATCATTTAAGGAAAAACCAATTGAAATGAATTAACTAGAAAAATTAGTTGAAAAAATGTTGAGCTAACACTAATGAAATTTAATAATCTTGTAAATTTAATAATCTTGCAGATAGGCCCCAGAGAATATGAACTCATATTGATGCCAGATGTTAATTCCACTAAACGGCATCAGTGGTTTTATTTTGAAGTTCGCAACATGCAGAGTGGGAAACCTTACATATTTAATATCATAAATTGTGAGAAGTCCGACAGTCAGTTTAATTTTGGTATGAAACCTGTTATGTACTCTGTCAAAGAAAGTACACTTGGCAAACCGGGTAAGTGTGTACGTTATGTTTTCTAAGACAATCTAAGCGAAAATGTGTGGATGACCTACATGGCCATCTTTATGATAAAGTTTATGGAGTTAGAAATTATTATATCAGATAAAAAAGGATTTTATACGGTTTGCAGGTTGGGTTCGGACAGGCTCAGACATATGCTATTATCGAAATAGTTACCAACATTCACACAAAAATCATAATCGGTGTTATTTGACTGTGACATTCACTATTAACTTTCCACACAGTAATGACGTCTGTTACTTAGCATATCACTTCCCATACACTTATTCACTATTAATGGTGAGTAAAGTTTTATCTATACCTTTTGTACATATAATTAAATGGAAAAAAAACCAGTCATCATCGTATCACATCGATTGGATTATTATTTAAATATTCAACAGCTGTGTATGTTTCTTCTACAACCATATTAATCATAATTTTGTAATTCTCCACTAGATGGCAATATTTATTTTCTATAAAATAAAATACAGTTTTATAATTCTCTCCCAAATGACAGTACTTATTCTATGTTTAGTAAATGTTTTCAATTGAATAATTCATTTATAATTACGTATATATAAGTCAGTATTATCATTATCAGATTTTAAGGCAGGAAGGTTCCTGATTGTTGATTCAATGAACCGGTAGAATTTATTTTATTGCTAATATTATAATTTCGGATTATAATATTTATTAGCATTTGAGTGTTATATGATGTGAGCAATGAGGCCGATAATGTTTGTATTTAAATGAAATATAATTGGGTTGATTTATGTTCTATTAAATGAGAAGATAAACCACTGAAACATGTATTACTTCGGCATATATAATAGTTATATCTTTATTAGATTAGACTGAGCATTAACAATAATAACTAGGTCTTTTTAGAGAATTAATGACTTTTCCTATTTACTGTTTTTATATAAATTGCCATTTGTAATAAAATAATTTCCTTACAAACATAAAAGTGTTCATTCATTTCTCCTCAGACGAAAATTTGGACTTGGAGTAAAGCACTGCCAGTGAATACATTATTCCGTGTTGAACCGCTGTGTAATTCTCTTAATAATAATGAAGTTCCTGTATTGACAATCTCTGCTGAAGACAGTGTAGCAAATCCCATTGCGGTAAGTTATCAACCTCTTATTGACATTGGTGTGCATATAGTGCACCGTCTTGATTAAATGAATGGTAATCCAGTTATATATAACCTTGATTAGTCCATCAAAGCATTAACAGAACTGTCAGTTTAGTCATAATAAAAAAGCTTATTTTTTAATGAGTAAACATCATAAGAAGTGAACTCAACATATTCTAAATGTTGATAATAGTATAAACTTGATTATGATGCCAGTATAAAGCCTTTTAATTCTACGCTTACCTTTACTTAATATTTTGAGTGGCCAGTTAGAAGCTAAAAGCGCACCACTGAATGCCTGTGATGACCTATTGTAACAGTCTTATTTTGTTTATTATTTTTGAATCTATGCATAATTGTATTTTTCTAGGAACGTGATATCATTGTGTTGACATCCCGAGTTCATCCTGGAGAAAGCAACGCTTCATGGGTAATGGATGGCACTCTAGATTGTCTGCTCGGTGATTCAACAGTAGCTACCACACTCCGCGACAAATATGTCTTTAAGATCGTCCCCATGCTTAATGTGGAAGGTGTGATCAACGGATGGTGAGTACTTTACTTAAAAATTTAAGTATTTTAAATAATTCTTTATACTTTATTTTGTGAATCAAATTATAGAGTTGACAGTATTAAAAAATAGCAGTTAATATGATGGGCTGAGATATTATAAAAAAAATTTGTGTTATAAAAATTTTAATTCAATTTTAGCAACTAAAAATAAATGTTATATCATTTTAAATAGAAATTTTTTAGATGTTATAAATTTTCATTGCTTGTTAGAACCTTATTTGCACTGAATCGAGACATGTGATTATTTTATACAATAATTTTAAAAAACATTCCGGCTGCCAGTCTTTTAATTTTTTTGTCAAGATCCAGAACATATGATTCTTTTATATAATAATTTAAAAAATATTCTGTCTGCCAGTCTTTTTATTTTTTTTGTCAAGATCTTGTGAACCAATTATAAATAGACTACAAAAACTGTGGATACTAACTATCACACAGACATTTGAAGATCATTTTAAAGCACAGAACAAAAGTATTTGTTTTTGGCACTTCTTAAAAAATGTTCTAATAAATGTTACCGCGAAAACATTTTATAACAATTGGAAAATTTTAAAAATGATTTACAGGACATCGGGGGCATCCAAAGGTTTAGGCGGTTTTATCTATGAATATATTAAACATTGCAGTATCATTGAATTTTTTAAACTTACATAAAATTTTTTAAACTTACATAATATTTTTAAACTTAAACAAATGTATTTATTTAAAGATACCAATATACTTTTATTCATATTGAATAAATGGCTCTAACTTCAATGAAATCAAAGGCAAAGCTTCTTGAGATTTCCTAATCAAAATACTTACCAACCAACCAATAATTAAATAGTTGTTTATGTATTGCGACCAGTAAATAAAAGACGAATGTTTTTTTATTTATTTATTTATCATTATAACTTACGAGGCATTATAATTTATAATATTTCGTTGTGAGGAGTAAAAAATTATCCTACGGCTAGGTACTTCGATGTTTATCTTATTATCTTATAATGTAAATTATTTACCTTAATGTGATATGTTTAATGAATTGTGAAGTTTTAAATGTCATTTTTATGTTTGTCATGGTTGTATCTTACATATATATGAAGGGCTCTTCCTTCCTATTTAATTAATGTTATCATTAATATTAATAGAACATTATCCAAGGTACTGGCAAGCTGCCGTTGCTTGTCGCTGTACATAAACCTTTGCCATAACCCTAAAACAACAATGACCAAATCGCCAGTACCTTGTCTAACCTATCCCGGCCAAACTTAAACAGAACTTATATAATAACGAATTGTACATCATTTGGTCTACAAATGCTAAACAAAATAATATTTCTTTTGATGTCCTTTAAATGTTATGTCACTATAAGACCCCTGATGTTGATGCTCGACATCGATTGTGAGTTAATGTCGATCATCATCAGTTAAAAGTGATTCGTGGACCAAATCTGTACTACAATTAGATGAAGGTGATGTTGGAATGAAATTAATTACGACCTTATCCTATTCGTTTCCATCATGAAGGAAAAATTGTCGGATATACGTCGAGGGTAATTAATACTCGAGCCGATCTCGATCGTTATCCGTAATCAATTTTTCCTTAGCATTACAGTTAACATCTTAAGAATACAATAAATATTCTAATGATTAAAATCATGGAAATGCTTATTGTCACATATCTTACATAAAATACTAGGTATTGAAATTTGATATTGCGAATCTAGAATGTTGGAAGTTAGTTAGTCGGCGGGGCTAACATCTTAGCGCCAGCCTTGTGGACGGAATCGACGTTGCTCGCGGTGACGGCCTCCGGCTCCACGGTCGACAGGTACTCGTCGTCGCGCTCGCGCGAATCGCGCGCGTACGCGGACGGGTCGTCGCCCGCCATCTGCGCGTCCGCGTCGCGCTCGTAAGGGCCCTGCGTCGCGCCCTCGCCCTCGCCGGGGCTCTCGGTCTCGCTCTCTCCGCTCTCGGAGAAATCGTTGGTGTCGAGGGCGTGCTCCTGGTGGTTTATACCCGAGTAGTGACCGTCGATCTGCGGCGAGCTCTTGTGCATGAGGGCCGAGGCGGCCTTGAGGTGAGGCGATTGCAGGCCGTCGAGCGAGCTGGGCCGCAGTTTGCCGATGAGGTCGTTGAGAGTGAAATGGGTGGGCAGGTGCTCGGAGCGCGGCGGCGGCGGCGACGAGCTCGTCAACGGGTGGGCCGTGGTCGTCGTTGTTAGCGAAAGAGGCTTACTGCAAGTTCGATATGAATAATTGGATGTTATTATGAGATACGTCTCTGACAGTACTTAGTATTGTATTAAGAATTAGCTACAGTTAGAAAATTTATCTGATCGATTCAATATTTCTAGAAATCATGTCAATTGCACAACCGACTTAAAACGTAATATCATGTTACAGACAGTAGAAAATTATTATTACGTTACATAATCTGAAAGTTATTTTTATGATGAACTAGTTTTTCGTTCAAAACAAAACCGGATAGTTGCAAATGTACTTTTGAATGTAATAACACAGATGTTACATGCTGATTGCTACACATTATTTTCTTGAGGTCTATTTTCTCGAACTGTGTTTGAGTTATTACTTTTTCTTTAAATTTTGAGGCTTTGCTAAAATTCAAGAAAGAAGTTATAACTTGAAACGAATTTCTACAGTTTCCAGTGGAAAAAAGAACAATTTTTAAAGCAAAAATCTAGTGATAAAGTTGTCTTGGCGGTGAAGAGTGATAAGCCACAACAGAACAGATAAAGAAAATATTTGATTAAATTTTCTATTAAACACTGAATTTCTTATCAACTAGTGATGTCCCGGATATCCGTACCAGTATTCTCAAAAACAGAACATTTTTTAATTTCTTTACAACAGGTCTTAAATATTATTTTTTTCATTTTTTTTTTCATTTTTCTTTCAAGTAGGACTATTAAAGTCCCGTTTGACATGTCACGATGTTTATTATGTGTGAAAAATAGTAGGAAAATAATAAACTTGTGTATCTTTACTCCTATTACGGAAATTAGACTTATGAAATAAATATCAGGTATATGGAGCAATTTCTGTTATGAATTACAATACATGATGACCGTTTATTTTCATCGGTCGTCATTACTTTATTTTCATCAAAACTTAATTGTACCTGCAAATAAGTCCAATTTGTTTGCTTAAACTCCCATTTTATTGTTCGAAAATTCGTTTCTGACTGAATATTTTCATTTGAAGTCTTTTTATCAACCTTTTTTCCATAGGAACTCATATTCCTCTCTTGTTAAAGCAAAACATATGTTCGAATCACAAATTCCGTATCCGTGTCCATATCTACGGATCTAGACAAGAATAATCCTTATCCGTATTCACGGATCTAGATAAGTATAATCCATATATGTTTCCGTGGAAATGGACAAGAATAGTCATTATCTATATCCAAAAATCTAGACAAGAATTTTTCTTGTCTAGACTTACACGCAGATTTAGATAGGAATAATCTATATCCTTATCCACGGATCTAGATACGAATAATCCATATCCGTGTCTGCGGGTCAAGAAAAGAACAATCCACTTCCGTGTTTGCGGATCTAGTTTTTAAAAGATCCAGCACGCCATTACCTTATAATCTATCTTAAATGGTTATTAACTCATTTTATCTGAAATTGTGGGTTAGCTCTCTTCAACACCAAGACGATGGAATGTTTACCATGTTCACAAACTAATAGTTTAACTCGAAAGTATATTTGAAGATGAAATAAAACCAAACCAAATAATAGTCATTGTTAGCTCATATAAATATATTGTTATCAGTTTGAAGACAAACCAAAAATAAACACACAATTGTTACTCAAGGAAAGTACCTAAAAATGTTCTCTACCATTAAATGAATGACAGGATCTTGTAAATAACCGTCTTATTTGGTTTGATCCGTATATTAGAATGTAAAGCATAAAAGGTGTTAGTAAATTGTATTTATTGTTTAAATGAAATGAATCGAGATACCAAGCAAAGCCCCCTGCACCCACCCACCAAAAAATTGTCAAATTCAACTTAGCGAAATGAAACATAATTAATACTAATTGATGATTGAAGTATAAAACATCATGAAAATGTTAGAAGAAAAATTTAATGGTTACAAGAGATAAACGACAAACTAATAGATAAAATACGATATTAAAAATAAACTCGCATAGCACTGTCAGCGCAGTTCATTGTGTCAGTAAACAGAAGTACAACCTACCGATAATGATGACTTACACGATTTGCGATCTGGGTGAAGGGCTCTTACTTAGTTGGTGGCTGGGTGTGTTATGGGAGACCGAGTTCCGTAATATTAACGTAGAATTTAAACAAAATGACGTATTGTGATGTGTATTTCAAAATAATCAAAATAGGTTACTATGATAGACGTTCAGAACTGGGCCTCCTGCACACGTAACGTATTAGGTGTTGCTTTGGCTTGTATCTACCTTGCGCGTTGCATTACCCCTGCGCGGAGGAGACCGGTATGGAGCCGTAGTTGTAGTAGTAGCAGCGCGTCTGCTCACAGATGAAGTCCTTGACCTCGGCGCAGTGCTGCGGCTCCCAGTGGAAGGTGGGCGCCTTGAGCGTGATGCAGCCGTTGGTCATCACGTGCTCCGTGCTATCGGGGGGCAGAAACGTAAGTGGACGGTTAGTGGTAGAGCGGTCCGTAAATATTTTATTGCTTTAGTGACTAATTGTGCCTGAATGAAGTGGAAATTGATGGAAAATAGGATCGTGAAATGTTTTTACGTTTACTGTATTAAGAAATACTTATTAACAGTTGTATAAATAATGGCAGACAATATTTTATTACATAAATCCTTAACCGTTTCATTTACAAATCTGAAATAATCGACAGACAATTCGACGCGAAAATTACTCACAAGGCTGTCTTTATCTATGAATATAAGACCTCTGATACACAAGATGGACAAGGTCTTTAATTTGTATGCAATGGGAAAACAATTGATAAAATTAAAACGATGCGAGCTGATTTTTGAATTGTCAAACGGTTCCCGCCTGTCATCCATTGAGGTTTAAACATAAACTTGTATTACTTTGTAAGGACAAGCCCATAGTAGCCGAAAAATGTCCCACTAGGAACGGTGCTAATGAGCAGCATTCCGTTTCAGTTCACATTTCGATTCTCGTATGTTTATCCTGAAAACAGTCAAAAAATGCCTGATTGTGTAGTAAAAATATGTTTAAATTACAGTTCGCTAGCTAACGATAGTTTTAAAAAAGGTTGATATATATTACCTTCAGTTAATAATAGTTTCTCATGCCTATTTCTTTATATTCATTGTATTTTCAGTAACTATATGAATTGGGTATTTGACTAAATTTTTTTTATTTTATTAATCATAATTTCAAGGTACAAGCTGATGAAGAGTGAATTTTTTTTTAAATAATCTTAAAAATTAACCGAGTATTATATTATTTTTATATTATATTATTTTTAGATTATAAAAGTTTAAATTTAACCTTTAGACAAGGACGGCAATACTGTGTTGTGAGGTCATTTTTAATATTCCACATTATATTCTACAAGTGGAAAAGAGACACGGATATATCCAACTCTATCCGTATCTTCAAATTTAGAAGCCTATAACTGGCTTATTTTTCAATCAATTTTTGTATTTTTTTCAAGACTGGTTTTTAATTAACTTATATTTCGCAATATTGTATGAAAAATATCAAAATTTAGAATGAGTCAACTACCGGATTCCAACGTTGTGACCTTGTAAGGACGTGTTTTTACATATTACCTTTTTTAAATATTAATTTTTTTGCTTTGACTTTTGAAAAGCTACTGCTGAGTACAATGCCGGAAAAACAGGAAACCTTAGAAGTAAAACGAATTAGTATTTATCCATCTGTGTGTCACTTAAATAAATCAAAAACTTATAAACCCATAAACTTAAAACTGGAAATGTAAATATAAAATGTTCATAAGTTTGTGTCATTTAGTGATTAAATATAGCCAACGCATACATTTTTTGACAAAGCCTATACATGAGAGTCACACATGCTTACACACACGTTGTGTTTTTAATTATTCATTATACATATAAATAAATATATGTTAAATATATATATATATATATATATATATATATATATATATATATATATACGTGTATATATATATATATATATATATATATATATATATATATACGTGTATATATATATATATATATATATATATACGTGTATATATATATATATATATATATATATATATGCGTGTGTGTGTGTGTGTGTATGTGATAATTTTTAAAAATGATCTATACATGCAATAAAATTGTAACGTAGTGAATTCTGTACATGGAAAATATTTTAAAGAGTGATTGATTTAGCAATCAATCAAGCAAAACAGATTTTGATGAAATTTGGTGTAGTGATGGTTTATCCACCAGAGCAACGTATGAGAGAGAGAAAATTCTAAAAACTTTTCGTATTGCAAATTTCGCGCCAACGAAGTCGTACGCACAGCTAGTTTAAAATATTTGCAAACAACTCGACATTGTCTTACTGTACTCTAAAATCAATTTAAATTGATTGTGTCAAATGTTTAATTAATTTTCAAAGCAGTGAAGAGCAATTAGAAAGGATTTTTTTGGAGATTAATTAATTGAAGATGATTTAATAAATATTCGGTATGTAAATTTGAATTATATTTTGACAGAGTTGTCGAAAATTCGCGTTTTCTTATGTGGTCAGATGGAATTTAAATGAAGTTGGTATCTGTCTCTAAATGCACATATTCAAGTTTTCACTAAAGTAATAAACAAATATTTTAAACTAAAATGATATAAAATACAAAAAACATGGTAAATTATTATCGAAAACATGCCGTAGATATGTACTTGTGTGTAGACAGAGAGTATTATAACATTATAATTTCTTTTAGATAAATTTTATTTTTTTAACCTTAACCTTTTCATCACTGATGAAGTATATATCTGTTCTTGCATAATTGTCTTACCAACGCCGACAACTATAAGTAAGCAACCTCCCGATACAATGAATAAATTAAAACTGATTGACACAGAATGAAGTTGAGATAATTAAGCCACCTTAATTTTGAATCAATCCTGACGTATTTATGTAGCATGGTATCTACCTATTATAATTACCTTTTGTTATATAAAAATAACTTGTTTCATTACTTTATATAAATTATAAGCTATTTAAATATTGTCATATCAATATACATACTTACAAATTGAGAACCCTTTTTTTAAAATTTGGTTAAAAAGCAATAAAATAAGATAATGATCAATGAGTTTAAAAGCTGGGAAATAGCTTGAAATGGATGAAAATAATATTTTTGAAATAAAACTTCTTTAAAAATTAATCGGAAACTAAGCCGTGTTATAAAATAGGTCAGGGTCTTTGAGGGAAAAGTACTTCATTACTGTCCTATCGCCGAAGTTGGGCGCAGTTGTCTGATTAATTTCCAGTGAATTTTCTTTAGGCATTTTTTTCATTTACTAATAACTTCATCGAATTATGCTAAATGTTCATAATGTGTTGGCATCGTGTCTCCACAGATTAGACGCAATTGAATCCCTGAAGTTAATTAATTGAATTGTTTTTATAAAACCACTGGCTTAATCTCTTGCGGGCGCTTTCCATTAACCGCTCCCAACGATCACCTTCAAGACCGCAATGTTTCCCATTTAATTAGCCTGTGAGCGTTAGAACTGATTGATCTATAGAAAGGAATATGCTTTATAATTTTGAATTAATGGCGGGTGTTAAACACATTCAAGACGTTATAACATTTTATGTATAATATAGAATGATAGAACTGCTTAAACTACTTCCCTTCGTCGCCATTTTTAATCTTTCCAAAAACATTTACTAGCCAAATTGGCCAACGACCACATCGAAAACGATAGTTGATTATTTTAGTGGTCCTGATCAAGATTTGGCGGTAGCGAACTGGAACGCACCCTCGTTCAATTCAAGTTACTCGTAATTTCTGGAGACTGACGGATCAACTAATAAACAAAGTTAATCTTAGTATTTATAAATATTATACTTAGTATTTATTATATTATAGTTAGTATATATATTTATGTATCACGTTTTACAACGTTTATAATAAAAGTGTCTTTATGTAAGAGTTTCGTACCCGTGCCTGGCGGTACGCTGCGGCGCCGTGCTGCCCTGCGGCATGTCGAGCGGATCCATGCTGTCGGGCGAAGGCACTGCATCTACAGCGGGCGTGGCCTCGCGCCTCATGTAATTGAAGGTCGCGTTGAAGGGCAGGCCCGTGCTCATCCACAGGTACATATCCGTGCCGAGATTATTGCCAGATGTCCAGAAGTCATATTTGTTATAGCCTGGGGGAAAAGAGTTGCGACGGTGAACGTATGTTGAAAATTGGTAGCAAACCTTTTGCGTGAGAACTGTGTCGTTGGCCTATTTATTTAATTCATCACTCTATCTTTCCCTAAAATATGATACGCAATTATGATGAAGCATCAACTCAAGCTTCAAAACTCGCTTGCTTCACAGACAACCTTTCTTATGTTTGTACTCGCTACCTATAATAATATAATGAAGAACGAATTAACTGAGTAAAAATTACCAATTATATATGTGTATATATATATATATATATATATATATATATATATATATATATATATATATATATATATATATATATATATATATATACGCACACATAGTCAACAACTAGAGAAATATCAGAGAGAGCTTTCTTTATTATTAACACGTTTTTCTCAATGAAATCTTACTATTCACTTTTCACCTATTTCTGGTTGTTTGAGTTTGTTTGACTTGTCTTAATGAGTCCTTTGGTTAACCTGTTGTAACCGGGAGGATCTGAAGAGGGAGGCGGGAGGTAGTAAAGGGGACTTTATAATGGTTAACTCTTCGAGATTGAGCTCGTTTAATTTGTCTGGATGAGCCCTTTGGTTACATGTTGTAACCGGTAGGATCTGAGGATGGAGGAGGGAGGTGGTAAAGGGAAATTCTCAATGGTAAACCCTCCGAGATTGGGTACATTTAGTTTGTCTCATTGAGCTCTTTGGTTACGTGTTGTAACCAAGAGGGTATGGGGATGGAGGAGGGAGGTAGAATAGGTTCGTTTAATTTGTCTCAATGAATCCTTTAGTTACAAAAGCATGTTTCTTATTTTTTTTAACTATAAATTTTATTCACAATTAAATGAAACTACGTGATGTAGTATTATTTCTACTTCCTTTAATTTCTTTACCACGACCTAGGTTTCGTTGTATTACAACATCTTCAAAGAGCAAAGATCTTTGCTAATAGCCCACCTGAAGATGTTGTAATACAACGAAACCTAGGTCGTGGTAAAGAATTTAAAGAAAGTAGAAATAATACTACATCACGTAGTTTCATTTAATTGTGAATAATGAATTTCTACAAAATTAACGCCAAATATGTTTAATATATAAATTTTATGTTTACTGGCATTATTAAATGCAACTCAAAGTCGCGGAAAGGTAAACTACAATTTTATTTTTGGGGTGTTGATAACTATTTCTTACGCGAACGTTTATTAACGGCAGCAAGATTTCGTACAAGGGAGAATGTGAGTATAATAAAAAGGATACGATGAGGAACATAGGTAGATTGACTGAAATAAGAAATAAAGCTTAAAATGAATATGTGAAAAAAAAATATATATATAAATACTAATTACGAATATTTTATATCGGAAACCATAAATATGTCGCCATACTAATTTTAAGGAGAGGAAAATTTTATTTCTTTGTTTTTTAGGGCTTTCGCAAAAATGGTTGATCAGATTGACACGAGACTTTTATCATCTAATAGTCCAAATGAACAAATGGCCAAATGAACATCGGGTATATAAAATCTTAGAATGCGTGAGTAACGAGTAAAGAGGAATTAAAAGAGTGAACTGAAGTCTGGCGGTTAAACTTTTAAACGTTTGTAGTTGTATTAAAATAACGTACGAAAATATAAATAACGTGAAAATCTACAGGAAAGTTTAACAGTGCATTTTACTGATTATTCAGATTGCCTGTTGTAACTCGATTTCTTTTGTTAAATCGGACCCTAGAAGTATTCTCATATAAGTCAGTCTTGCTTGACCGGTGGCTGCGAATAGAACTCTGGTTTCGCGGTGTGCTGCGCTGTCAAAAGATCGTATGCCTTGTGATAAATCCAACACACCACAGTATTGACATTTCATATTAAAGTGATATTAATTTTTTTTTTCTAAACGAACGGATATTACATTTAAAAATTGTTTCTTTTATTTGCCCACGCAATTGAAGTAAAAATAATAACATTGTTCCTCATTCATCATTATCCAATTAACGTGTAAGGTACGCATTATCAAAGAAACAATGAATAATTATATAGAATAGGCTTACTCGGGCGACGCCTATCGACTTGTGGGCATTCGTGCATGAATCTCTAATGGTGTCTGCACGAATCCTTTAAATGTAATAACACTCATTACAATATACGAAATGTACTATTCTTTATTGCCTACTTTTGGTTCTATCTCAAGTAATCCATCGCACACGTTGCTTCTCTATGTGTTTTTGACGTTGACAGCGGCAAGAAGTGTGCGCTTTATCAAATTTCGTTTTAGTCATCGCTTTGTTTTATTGTCTACTTGAATTCTATAGTTTTTTCCAAAAAGTAAATACGAGTATAATAAATTCTTGATTCTTTCTTACTTTAAGAAAACCATACCTATAGATTAAACACGAGTCCTACTCACTCACCGAGTGTCCCCTACACGTAATTCTAATAAATGTTACATAATTATGTCTTTTTTGATAAATAAATAACAAATATTTGACAGCAACTTTGGAAAGAAGAAAAACCTACGTATTATCCATAGAAAAGTAATTCTTTTTTCAGGAATCGGTCTGCACATGAGAATAACAAAATTTTTCCGTAATCTTTAAATGGACATAGAGTATATTTTCTATCTATTGAATAGTTTCTCAAATAATGGAGGCAATACATGTTAGAAAGTTTTGTTTTTAATACCTCGCGACGACATGAAATCAATTATTAATATTTTGAACAAAAATTACTTCTTATATTTTTTTTTGATCTGAAATTTTGAAAGTTAAAAAAGGTAGATAAAAAATTTGTCTATATGAAAAACTCCCAAATAAATATCATCAACCACTTACTTAAATTACTCCAGTCGTTTAAGCGATATACCTTACGACGTAAAGACATTTATACCAAAACTATTTATATTCAAAACTTTAGAAATAATTTCCCTTAAAAATTCGACTTGAATTTTTTTCACGTTTACCCTTTTATTGGGTCCCAATTTTTTGTAATTCTTTTTTTCTTTTGTTTCTCTTGAATGCCAATTAAATCATGTTCAAAATTTCACATAGCTATATCATATGTTTCAAAACATAAGGGCTCAAGATAAATACGACGACATCATATTTCACACAGAAGAAAATAAAGAAAAACAAATATCTGCACATCAAACATGAAATTATTTATTAGTCCGGTGCCGATTTATATTACGTCGTCGATAGCGTAATGGAAACAGTGTCGATAGGTAAGAAAACATCTTACGTGCAAAAGATAAAAAAACTGGGATAGCAACTTCAGAATTTAATATAATGTCTTGGAAAATTTACTTTCATAAACCAAAATACATATAGAAATATATAGATACAAATATATAAAATAATTGTGAGCCTTCATATACATAATTTGTTTTTTATATTGAAATATTTTTATTTGAACGAACTGAAAACGAAAAAAGAAATATTCAGATATTTATTAATAATAAAATATCAATTTAATTTTATGAAATCATTATCACAGTAATATTTGTTAACAGCCTATTGAAAATATGTTTTTATTTTTATAATACCGTTAGCCGACAAGACGCGAAGCTGTCCGAATTAAGTCAAAAAGAGCGGACAAGATGCGACAGCTTCGCATCTTGTCGGCTCTTCGAAATAAATCGGAAAGAGTCGATGAGACGCAAAACTGGCCGAATGGCACGTCGCGACGTTCCATCAGAACAGTTTAACTCCAATCCTACCGTGCCATTAGATGTTTCACGTCAATAAGAAAACCCGATGTACCATAAAATCTTTATAAATAAATATTTACTCAAAACGAGAAAGTCAGAACAATACTTTACCGGTTACTTGCGGAAGTAATGCACGAGATTGAATTATCTAACTTAACTACGAGTTTTGTCTCACGTACAATGACAGTTCTATTGCGTAGTAGGTACTAACAGTTTTCGTGTAAAATTTGTACAATATAATGAACTTCTATAATATAAGGTGTCCCTAACTGCTTCATTCGACTCAACACTGTTATCTTAGCGTATTTACAAAACGCTATCGAAACCGACCGCCCTATTACAATATAAATATAACCAAAAGATCGAGCTTGCACATCCTTGACCGTGAGAAAAATTGTCATTCTCAGCTAAAAGCGTGAGCTGGTTTCATCGCATCGTGTTCACACGTCCGTTCCGTGCGCGAAGGAAACAAATACAGAGTCGCTTTGTTTCGAAACGTTGTTTGATTTCCTTGCCGAGGTGTAAATTGGCACTGCACATTTATTCCTTATGACGACTGCGAGGAATATGGGAACGTCAGTCAGTTTTTGTTTGATTTATGTTTGTGCCAATGAGATAAGCTAAGGGTTAACGTCAACTTCGAAGGCTTTATAAGTAGATGTGTATCCGACAGTGTCAATCTTTAACCAAAGGCATAAATTCATCATGAGTCAAACGGTGAGTTCCGTTCCCAAGAGTTGATAATCATGTTACAGTTAGCCGCTCCCTTGTCCAGTCAGTTATGTGTCTATTTCTCATACTTAAAACGGTCATGGCACATGAAATCTTTTATTAACATTTTTAAACAGAGTTAAAGCCAGAATTGAAAATATAAGTAACTTTCATATCTGGACTTATTGGTTAACTTTTCATCCAACATTTCACTCATTCAATATTTCAAGCCAACTGGGCAAAATACAACAGTTATTTTCATTTATTAACTTAACTTAACTTCTAATTTTATTTATACTGATTTTGACTCCTTTTATAGGTGCTAGATTAAAGTTAACCATGTTTAATGTGATCTTCCTACCTTCACTTCGTTTCGTCAATCTATTCCATTGAGATCATTTCTATGATTTTACGCCCCTATAATAAAACAAGTCATGCACCATTCTAACGATATATACGATATATAGATTTTGATGATGATAGTATATGATAATCAAAGTATATTTCTAAGCAAAATTTCGTTACACCGACCTTTATTCTTGTAGACATCGTAACTCGCTAACTAGAATATTTCACTTGAAATGGTCTATCGTTTGCTTCTTTCATTATTTTGGTAAGCGAGGCTGTTTCTACTACCGAGTTGCTCTTCTCTTTTTTCATGAAGGAAGTGTTACAGTCATAGAAATGTCAAAGTCTATGTACCAGGCTGTTGTTTATCGAGACTGTAAATACGGCAGCATAGCTTAACATTTCTCAATTTCTGGAGATGTTCTTCTGGCTTCGTTTTAATTTGCATACCGTTCTTTCGTGACCAAATTTATGCAACTATGACATCGAGATCCAATTTGAGAATTATCTTCTTCCTTTAAAATATTGGTTAGTTGCCAAAGCTTGTTTTAAAATATTGATTACACTTTCTTTTTAAATATTGATTAGTTTCGAAGTGTTGCTTTTTCCCTCGTTGCGACGTCTTGTAAATTATTTTCCTTGACCGAGTCAGTGCTTATTTATCTTCATAACTTTCGATCGCTATGATCGTTAAGTTTATGTGAATCGGATAGACGGAGAGAAGCATTGTTCGTTTTTCTGCTAACATATTCCTCTATCAAAATATGAAGGAATATTCAGAAAGAGTTATCGTACATAAACTTCGACGCAGTCCTGCTCAGCATGTCAGCCTTGAATCATCGAAGGCACGTAACAATTTATTCCACGTTTTCTTTGCAGTTTGAGCTTTTTACGTGTACATAATTAATTGAATTATTATTATAATTTTCGGTTAGGTTTTTAAATCTTATTTTGGATCTACGGCGATTCATAATATAATTTCTCATGTTGGAGATAAGTTTTGACTGCGAATTTCCACGTGGATTAATTTTCAGCACCAGTTAATTTTTAATAAACGTCAAAGAATTATTTGAAGACAGCTTACCGTTTGATTCTTCGCGAAATGTTGATAGTTTGTCATTTCAATCGTGGAACTATTTATGAGCTGGGTCTACTAAGTCCATATTCTGTTGAAATATAATTAATTGGTGGAAAATACGTGGGTGATTCTGGATTTATTTTACGATGAGAATCAGGGACGAATAGCTAATGCAACTCTCGATGCCATCAAATAGAAAATGGAAATACAGTGACCGAGGCAGGGATTTTATACTCTCTACCATAAATAAAGAGAATCGCAAAGAAAGTACAACATTACTATATACTCAGTTGAATGTCAATATTCCAACGTCCTTAATGCAGCCTCAAATTTTTCCTCCAACTCTTTCATAACCATTAAACTTTAAAACTATTCAGAACAATATAGAATATTAAATTCCGAGTACTTCAAAGTAAAAGAATGCCTCAATTTAAACTGATTCTTGAGCAATTTTAGACTTTTTCCTTCAAAGACGTTCAAAATGTTCGCTATGTATGAAATTTCAAATAAATTCATTAAAATTGGACTAAAGCTTTTTGATTATCGATCAATCGGAGAGTGAATAAGTTAGTGCCTAAATTAGAGATTTTTGGATATCCACATCTGGGGATCTTTTAAGGCTAAGTTTGTAAATTGTGGAATTTTGTGTAATACTGAGTATCGTAGAAATGGTTTGCGTAACATATGGCTTGCGCTGGATAGCTTATTTCGATAACTTGCTCTATTACACTGGCGTAGGCTTAGATTTGATTTCAGTTTTACGTTATAATAGTTTAGATGAACAATTTGCAAGGAAGTGCTACATGCTACGGATTCTTGTTCAAAACTTACCGGCATTTGTGAGGTATGTCGTTATGGAGTCTGCCTTTTCTTTCGTCTCGAAGGATGCTAGCTGTAGTCCAAGGGATCTGTAATTAAAAATTGTTTTTTTTTATCTTTAGTTCTTTATTGACAAGCGAAAGGAGAAGTAATTGAATTGAAATGTATTAATGTATTTAAAATAATTGCAATAATAGCAAGACATCAGACATGATAGAAAGAAAATAAAAATATCCACTATAGAAATTAATTTTATTTATTATTAAAATCAGTACGATTTTAATTAATTTCCCAGATGTATTCTTTGATTTCTAAATGTATGAGAATGTTTGCTATTACCAAAAAAATTATGTTTTTTCAACGGTTGAGTAAATGATACGAATTAGAATCGTATAATTACTTTTCCATTCGTAATTAAAACCCGTGTTTGAAATTCCAGTAACACTCGTGTAATATTACGAATTTACGTAGTTCTTCAATTTTTTTTTTCGTTTTTTTTTTCAATTTGTTTATATATTTAAAGTGTAAACTGTACTTAATAACTCTTGCCATTTTTGCCTATTTAAGTACTACATTATTAATTAATTAATATACGTATTACTAAATCACTGTAATACAACAAGTAAAACACAAATAAACGACAATAAAATCTAATGAAATGTTAGATGTGAGTTAACTTGCACCATAAAAATTACTACACGGTCGTCATCTTGAAGTCGTGAAACTAATAGCAAGATAAGTTAAAGGCGGGGCCTTCCCTATTACCCAGAGATTTTAATTTAATAGTGTTATAAGGCAATTCGATGAGAATTACTTACGTCGATATCTAAAAATAAATTTAATCTTTCCTTGAATATCATGTCGTTATTAAATAAATGAAACATTTTTATCTTAATCCGAAGTTTTCATTACGGTGCTCACTATATACGAATAAATGCTTGTTATAGGTATATCAAGAGCAGATGAGATAGGTGCTGTAAATTATATCCTATCACTCGTTATACACTATCTAGAAGTAACCTAGTGAATCTAAAAGGACAAGAGAAAGCAATGTAAATTATTCCGTTCACATAATTCGGTCAAGCCTCAACTCAAAGAACGTTGACAAAGTCGAGAATTTTTTTTAAATAATGCTTGAGGAACATTTCTGGAATAACACAATTAACCAACTTTTTCAGATGGTATCATACAAATCTTTATTCACCATTATCTAAATCTCGTCGCCGTGGTGTATTATGTTGATAACAAGGCATACGGCCTTTGACGATGCGACGTACCGCGGGGACCCGGGTTCGATCCCCGGCCGTTCGTCGAACGAGGCTAGACTGGTGTTATGGGTGGCTGTAAGAGATCGCTCTCTTAGAACTAAGTCCGCCATATGTTTCAATTAGATACATTAAAGTAAATAAATAAATATGTTTCCAGCGATTATATCAGAAGATTATTAGTTGACCATTAAGAAATGTCCGAGTACATCGAAGAGTACTATGATTCTCCACTTTACCAGATGGAAGGATCAATTAAAAGAAAGCGTAGTGGAAAATTTACAGAAAATAGGATATTTTCTTTCCGACAATGCTATGGGTTCAGGTATCGGAAAATGCCAAGGCTGTTGTACAGCTATGCATTCGAAGAAACGCATCCAACGAACTTTCATATAGTTCGGGTCTGGCGCCGAGTTTCAATTCCCCGTTTCCAAAGAAAATAATTAGGGAAAGCTATTTCACAATAACAACTCATTAAAGCAAGTCATTTTGACAGCTAAAAGGCGCGAGTTTCAATTTCCCGTTCCCAAAGAAAATCTTTACGGAAAACTATTTCACAATAACGATTCATTAAAGCAAGTAATTTTGACAGCTAAAAACAATCAAGGAATATTTAAGTTGCGTAATAAATACATTATTATTAAAGGGTATTTAAGTTGCGTAATAAAAACTTTATTATCAAAGGGTATTTAAGTTGCGTAATAAATACATTATTATTAAAGGGTATTTAAGTTGCGTAATAAATACATTATTATTAAAGGGTATCTAAGTTGTGTAATAAATACATTATTATTAAGGGGTATTTAAGTTGTGTAATAAACATATTATTATTAAAAAGAATATGATTTTACACAATTATTAGCTTTTATACCTATGTGGAGAAATTACTGAAGAGCAATATAAATGTAAGAGTGGGCTCTTCATGTTCACATTGTTTTATCACCGTCTCCGATTTAAATTTACGACAAAATGATTAGCCTTGCTACCACAGGGCGCCGAGTGTATTAGAGTTACTCTAATTACAGAACTCTCGTAATAAGGTTGAAATTGCATAATTGCACATTGCGAACAAAAATTGCATATCCCCCCGTAGCGGCGGCGATACACTCGGCCGTGTTTATATTTCCGCATGGTGCTGACAGAGGATACGCGACGGGCGGACGAGCAAACGAGTTGCAATTTGTTGCAATTCCAGCGAGAGCGCTTATTAGAGCCCGTAATAGCCGAGATCGTGGCGCGTTAGCGGAATTTTCTTAGACTGGTTATGTTTAAATATATAGCGAATTGAAAGTCTTTCAGTAATGTTAGAATATGATGATAGACCTATCTAAGGTAACAGATAACGTTAGGTAATACAGGACATAACACGCATAAAGATTTCCATTTTTAATATATCAAGGAAACGATTAGTATGATGAAGAACTAACTATTATGGCTTATATGCGCGATGTTTTAGGTAAGAGACTGCGTGGAAGACCGCGTTCCTATAACACGGGTACTCAAACTGAGGAAATGTTCAATCAGGGTAACATTAATTATCTTAAGAACAGGCAAGCGCGTACGAAGAAGTTATATGTTAGTTAAGAGATAAAAATATGCAAAAGCGTGCCAACATAATGAATCACTTAACTAAACAAGCGATTTATATACGTGTAAGTAAATGGTAAACTAAGCCGTGTTTGCACGAAACTTGAAAAATTTACGTGATGAATTTCTATAAAACTATAATTATGAGAATAATTAATAGCCAGCGACATCTGGTTTCAAGTGCAAGCATATTTATAATGCTTGCGTTGTATTTTTATAAATCTCCGCTAGATGGCGGTATTGGACTTATTTATAATAAACGTTTTTAACTTATTAACCCTTTTAATTATACATATTAGTAACTGCAGTATCTATCAGACTTGGACTGTGATATCCATTAGATGAAGAAAATTTGAAAATCTAGAAAAGTATAATGTAGTTCAACTTTTCCCATGTAATGAGCGAGCAAAATTTTTACTATTATAAATGTGAAATATTATTCTGTTTTCATTCCTGTGAGAACACATGTTATAAAATTGGAATTTTATAATTGTGTTTCGTAGAAGCGTTACACAATTTTTTCGAACAAAAATTGAATTTAAATACAAAACAATTTACATCTTTATCTATTATTAACGATTACCATTTAACGATTAAGGTGCCTACTGAAACTTCACTCATACATGTACAGATGCGCGCTCACACACAAACGAGCACAATGGCCAACTTGGCATAACGGAATTCGAAAAGTCACAAATGAATATTCCCGAGTCCTTTGTCTTGAACACATCGTTTGTAAATAGGATGCGGTAGGTGTTACAAACGACAGGCGACGCAACGGAAATGTAGTCATTAGCGAGTTATAAAAAGCGATGCGGCACGAACGTGCTGACCAAACAGTCGAAGTTGTGGTCCGTTGTAATGATGAGCCACGTCCCGCTCAGCATCCGTCACGTCGGCTAGAAATCATAATTCAGATCTAGGATAATCCTCTAGTTGATAATATTGCAGGTATCCTGTTTATTATTCGTAAAATTTACGATGGCATCATTAGAATTTGCCAACAATCTAATGATTTCGACATTCAAGTGTTAATGAGAAGTTGTTTTGGTTAATTTTATTTTATATAGACAAGCACAGAGAATCGATAAAATAATTTTGTTTAATATTAATACACTAGTAATTTTAGTGCCATACACATTTCATTATTTAATAAAATATTAACTTAACCTCAATATTAACTTAACATCTAATTACAAATACAAGGAACTAGGCAGCACAGATAAACAGGTTATTGATAAACCGAGAAATAACGAAAAGAAAAATAAAGCCAATAAAAGAGAGAACGTATTCGGAAAACCCTGGTTAATTATTATATTGACATTAGAAATATAATAAAAAAAAAAGAGCTATAATGTTTGAAATATCGTTGGGAGTCAAAGGAAGAGTTAAGAAATTCTCTCAAACTTAAAGCGACCGAAATGGAATTAATCCAAACATATCACGAAATGTTTTCACTGCCAAATGAGAAGCGGTGATGGTATGTTCCGACCTATTTTCTTATATCCCGTAATGCAATATGTTTAGAGACGACTATCAATAAATAAATGAAAATTCCAAAATTGAATCTGTTTTAGCGAATTTTCTCTAGGGAAATGACGCTATTGAGGAGACTGATGTTGGAAATTTGATAGTTTCATTATGCGAAATACATACGTACGGGCCAAATCAGGTAAAAGCAAGTGTCTAAGTTTGTACTGCAAATTTGCAAAAAATTCGTAAATTTTGCTTTATTTCTCAGGTCTGCAAAATAATAATTTAATATAATGAACTTTCAAATATAAATCGATTGCCGGTCTCAAATCGGTCTCAGCTCGGTTTAACTGACAGTTTTCGAGAAATTAGCCTACAAATGATGCGTCGACTTAAGGTACACAGAATTAGATTTATCTACGCAGCGCCCTATGTTTACGTACAACTCTCACCTCGCTATAAGCCAAAATACAGTTTTAGATGTGAATTTAATCCTCAACCTAACCAATCTTGCAATAGTAGACGTGACTCACCTGCAGTATTGGTACGCCAAAAAGTAATTTAATTCAGGACTATAGGGATTCATCCGCGATATAAAGTACTGAACGCCATCCAGTTGTATCGTCGTTATCCTTTGTCCTGAAACAAATAAGGAAAAAAATAAATGTTTGTCTTTGTATTGCGTGTTTCTTCAGGTAAGAGCTATAAATGTAGTAAAAATACTCTTCTATAGCTATAAATGTAGTAGAAATACTTGAAACTTATTTATTTTTGAGTATATTATTAACCGGTATTTTTTTTTGGAAAAAATCAGGAATATTGGTATAAGGTTACAAGGTCAAATAACATATTGTCAATCGGCAATTCAAGCAAGTGAATAAGAAACCTTTTCCGCAGGAAAAGTATTGTGAAATGTATCGATCGCGTGGTAACTAAAGAAAATTAATGCAGCATACTTTTCAATTGCAGAGGGGAACAGTTGTAATTTTTTACGTACGGAAATATTAAAATGTGATAAATTTGAAATCATAATTGGTTCTTGCTTTTTATTTCTAATAAATATTTCAGAGGAATAATAAGTATTTCTTGCGTATTTTGTTTTAAAGCTGAAAATCATTTTTATATCCATGTCAATTTCATTACCTTAATGATATTTCTACTATATCTTAATAACGAAGGAATGTTTTTTTACAAAACACAAAGATTTGTACAAAAATTGATGTATTCAAAAATTGATGTATTCATTGAAAAGCTATCCAAATAGATGAAAAATAGAAGTAAGTGGGGAAACTGCATTTTATTTCAAATTTATTAAAACATATAATTTTTAACAGATTTTAAATAAAATGGAATTGAAACAAATTGGCTTGCTTTAACACTTTTACATTGGTATATTAACTTCTATTATTGACCGCAAACTGATGACTAGCCACTACACCAAAAAAGTTCCGGATTAATTCCACTTTAATCACTAATTTATAATCATAATATTCGACTTAGGAAATAATTAAATTTTTGTCTGAATTCATACTCTCACATTCGATTTTAACGAAGGAGTTAATGTTCCACTGCCGTGGGAATAAAACGTTTATTGCTGTAACTCTCAACTGAACGAAAGGCTCGTAAAATGTCCGCGTTCGTCGATTCTGCATGCGAAGATGCGCCATGGCTAAACATTTATCGCTTTCACACACGTTTACTGCTCGGCGTAATTAACGCAATACCCGTCTTTATAGACTGTGCGAAATTAAGTTACTAATAACGTGTTTGTGCCTCAAGTTTAGTACCCTCAGTATAAAAGAGTCATTATAATTGAATAAAGGCCGTGTGCTGGAATGTGACTTGCGAGCGCTTTGAGGAGTTCATATTGAATAGAAATTCAAGTCACAAAGGATTTAAAATGCAATAACTGTTAAACGTAATTGCATACTAAAATTTTAATAAAGTTTAGAACTTCTGGCTTAGCAGCGAGCTATTACCATTCTGTGCTACTTAATTGCTATTATAAATTCAGATAGTTCTTTTGAAGCTATTATTTTAACATTTTTATTGATTAAATCGAGATGAAACTATATTTTATTATTTATTTTTCTATTTATGTAAATTGCCAAAAAACTCGATTTTCAATAAAATTTGTCATATCAAAAATATCGCTAGTCATTTAATTTATTCATACAGTTAAAGTTGATTATTATATTGTATTTTTCCGTTATTTTCACCCTATAACATAGGTTAATAATATCCTTAATTATTCTTTTCAAATTATGAAGTAAATATAAAAAATTGGAGAAATAATTGACTGAAAATTTTGTAACCTTTTTTTTATAACCTTTTCGGAAGGAAAAACATCATTTTGAAGAAATTTCAAAAAATGATACAATTAAAATTTGATTTGCGACGAATAATATATTTGGCTCTAAACTGAATACTAATATTCGGGAGAGTCCCGATCAGAGCCCTATATCCAACAAAGCTATTTTACCGAATTTTACGCCTATATGCATATCTGAAAATATTCTACGTGTTGTTGCTATGTAACGGTATTATGAGAATACTAAATCATCAGATCTTACAAGCAAGGTAAAGCCTATCCAAGCCGCTTTATCTCTTTAGCAAGTATGAAGCGGTTTTTTATGAAGACTTGATGAACATATTTTTTTTATAAAAAGGAAAGATCCGGCAGTACAATTTCTCCGAAAACCTTATAATGTTCAAACAAGTAGCAGTGAAGAAAGTGTAAGCTTTTTTAATTTAATCAAACGGAAGATGGATGATGAGCCCAGTTAACTCGTACGTATTATTGATATTACTGTGAAGAAGGAGTAGCTGAAAGAAAAGCAAATTAATCAGGTCAAGTGTGACTGTGATTGAACTACATACTATTATTTTAAAGCGACACACTAAAAAAATTAAAATCCATTTGCTCGATGGGCTATAAATGGAGTAGTACATTTTCACAATGTCTGGTAAAACTAGCAGCAAAATATTGACCTATACCTGGCAGCAGTTTTTATTAAAAAAAAAAAATTATTTCCGAAACTGACATCTGGCAAGAAGAAAAAAATAGATTGCTTCCTAATAATGAGCGAAAAATATTATTTCATTGAAACTAATATTATATATTGAAACCTACCTCTTCTATATTTAGATTTTAATATGATTGATCAAATATTTAAAAGTTTTAATGAGAATAAATAATATACGTACTAAATTAATGATTGAAATAACCTTGTATTTTTTAGATTAAAACAACGCAATTTTGAAATGAATTATAGGTTGAATACTAAAAACGTAACTAAAATACAGAATACAGTATGGTGCCGAATTAATCATTGTAACTCCAATTAAAATGTTTTCTATTCTTTAAAATACTATCTTCCAATTAAAATATTTTCTAACAAAGTGAATAACAAAATATTGCATAATACTTAAGCGAAGTATATAAACTGCTCGTACTAAAAATGAGTTCATGTGCAAAACAGAAATATAGGTTAAGACGAATGTTACGCAAAACTGTATATTGGACGCTTCATAAAAGATTACAACAAACCACATTTTCATTTTGGAAGATTGCCCAAGTAGTAATTCAGAGATATATGTGCTAGAAAAATGGATGTTCAGTGGCGCAATAGAATTAAGAAAACCCATAATACATTACACTCGTGGAGACATGTGGTAGAGTATTTATGAATATATAGGCCGTCCATTTAATTTCGTAATTCGAAATGAGAGATGAAAATGAAATTTCATTCGGGCACTTACTCTGATCCGAAATTATCAAGGGTTTTATTTCCATCCGACTGAGAGCTAATATAATTAGGCACATTATAAGCTAGTCCATATTAAATTAAACATCTTTTCACTGTTATATAATAAAACAAACTAAACGATGTTGGAATTAGGCGCGGATAACAAATGAGTAAGTGAATCAAAGGAATCAATACAGTACTCTGATTCAATAAGCTAAATGACTCGCACGATATCGTATTAACTCATAGATTCAGGAAAGTTTCTGCGTAATATGTGAATGATTTGTGACTTTGTTGCGTTGACCAATGACTCATTGCTTCACTCGACATTCATTCATTTTAGGAAAATAGTTCCTTACACGTTGGTACGTATTTATTTTTCATATAAGATGGATCCCTTTCTATTTAAGAAAGAGTCACGTAAAAATTATGAAACATACTTAATCCAGTAATATTAAAAGTATAATGTTATCAATAAAAAAACCTGTGTACATTTGGTCGACAGTCCCTAAGCATGCAAAGTGTGAAGTCAAATCATCAGTTACAATCAATTTTGAAACTTCATAAATAAATACGGACATTATGCGAGAGCCATTTGATTCAAAATCAAATGAATTGCAGTGTATCTCGATCGACACAGTTCTACTGATTCATTATGTGAATTTATTCTTTTCGCTGATTCATATCCAGTGAATCATTCCCCCTAAGTGAATCAAGATTATCCACATTAAGTCGGAATACGTTTAAAGTAGAATTACATAGTTGTCTATATCTCCCGAAATTGCTGACGCAAGTCGACTGAAATAATTTCATTTAAAAGTTCTAATCGAAAGCCAGTGTATAGAATTCGTTCAAATTTTTCAAACCCTCGGTCCAAAAATTTCAGAGGGAGGAAGCGACACACATTGCTTGCCATTTTGAAGTTTAACATTTCGTAAAAAAATTATAAATGGAATATCAATTTTGTTTTCAAAGACCTATTCAAGGGCGGAAAGAAAATGCTCTCCACTTCATGTGCATGGGGAGATACGTTCATTTTTTTAACATTTTGCTATTAAAAAGAAAAATCCTATGCCCTGTATTATTGAGTAAACTTGTAAAAATTCGTCGTATCTGACAATTTCTTACGCTAACGCAATCGTCACCTTCTTGGTATACCATCCTCTAGAACCAAATTATATCGGGACTCACCAGTTTCCACGGTATTCAACTGTCCAACTCCCTGATCGCTATCGCACCAGAATGTGATTTATTTATGAGTGAAAGTAAATCTCTCGACATATATCGTATAATTTTATATTCAGGTTTAAATTAAATTTTAAACTTTGTTAAACCATTAATTTCTTATCGTTACTAATAGATTACGTATAATGTACCGATAAATGTGTGTGTGTGTGTGTAAATAAGCAAATACAAATGTAGAAACTGTGAGGCTGAGACAGAAGGACGGACGAACATAATATAAGTATGTGTTCCAGATTTCACTACGGAAGCATACAATAATTACAAGGAAAATATTATATATCTTGCAATAAAACACAAGTTCTATTATTTTTTAACATCTTTTCACCCTTTACATTTTCTATATCAGTTTTGAAGGAAGCCAAAGACACGGGAACGGGTCTCAGGAAATCGTCTAAATCTTTTATTATCTTAATGGCGTTATTTATACTTTAAGCGTAGTACTGAGTTATTAAAATAATATAAATCATACTGAACAATATGCAACATATGGAATACATATGGAAGAAGCATAAAATGTTGACAGAGGTTCTTAGGGGAAAATTAAGATTAGATAAATACTATAACAATTACTCAGGAAGACAAGTTTAATCTTCTAAGTCAGTTTCCAAATTGTTTCCCAAGTTTTATTATTGTTTGTTAAGGTTAATACAAGTGAGAGTGAATTCTGTACATGGGAAATATTTTAAAAAGGGCGAGTGATTTAGCGTACAGAATGATAGTAGAAACTAAAAAACCTGTTTTTAGAATTTTAGTCTGTCTGTCTCTATGTTAATTTGTTCTTCGATCACATAAAATATACTGCACGGATTTTAATGAAATTTAGTACGGTAATAGTTTATATTCTTAAGCAACATATAGGGTACTTTTATCTGTATATTATAGATATTTTTATACCAAATTTCACGCGAATGAAGACGCGTCGGTATAACTAGTTCTAAATATCTTGAACACTTTTCACGAGACATGGCCACAGTCAGTCACTGAACTAAGAACCGAAGTTATTGTGTAAGGATGTTTCAATACAGCTCCTGCAGGGATCACTTCGATTTATTCATCGCAGCATAAGAACATGTCGCCAATATCAATGGCACCGCGCCTCGTACGTCGCGCGTCCCAAAAAGTGGCAAGTGGTCCCAATAAAAAATACATTTGACGACTGGTCAAGTTAAAGTACGGGAACCGATGAAATAAGATTTCATGCGCAGCCGCCGAGTAGGATGTGCGGCGGACCGCTGATACTTTCCTGAGCCAGAACATTGTTATTGCCCTGTGCGGACGGAGTCGTTCGAGTATTGCGGACCTCGCTAATAAGTGTAAAGTGAATTGGCCGCAGTAATTTATCTAGTTATCTCTTTATGATATACAAATTAGATATATTTACACTAGAGTATCCCTAATTTTATTTAATATTGGTATTTCACTTCCCAAACTTATTTTAAATTATCTATATTAATTTCGACAAAAAATAAATTCTTATTAGATTAATTGTATGGATAAGGGAAATTTATCTAACTGGAAATATGTTATTTTCTCACTGGTTTCGACGATAGATTCTTTTCAAAGTTTCATGAGTTGAAAATGTCTGAAGGTAAAGAAAGAGGGCCGCATCCTCTCGGGATTGTTTTTTGAACCATTTATAATTTATAAGTTTATCATTATGATTATTTTTTTATAAAACCTAAATAAGTGTTACTTATAAGTAAATAAATGGACACCGTATTTCTATCCATGAAAATAATATTTTATTTTATACACAATCATTAAGTTATATGTTTAAAAAAAATAAATCAATGACCAATAATATTAATAAAAGAAAGGGGTAGATATTAAAATAATCACTGTGATGATGATGGTGAATAGCGCATGAATATTGAAGCACAAATTGCGGAAAGTATATAAACGCGACGATATTTTTGAAGTATTTCTACAGTTTAAAGCGATAATATTTCTTTATTCAATAAATTGTTTGCCACCTCCATTCGATCGGAATATGTACGCCCTTTTGGAATGATGACCGTTTACGAACGGCAAATATTCTCGCGTCAATTGATGGCCGCAGCTTATATGGCCCCCATTGAACCGCCTTCCCCGTACTACCGTTATGCAATAATATTGTTGTGGAGGCGTGCATTGTATTCACTCGCAGTATTCTGATGGCGCGGCGCGAGGCGCTACACGGCGCACCGCGCTAATGGAATGCCGGTTTTTGCACTATGACTCCTTGTCTGAGTCAGGCGTAATAAATTCGGTGCTTGATTTAAAAACCACGTGCCGTTTTTATTTGCTCGTTTCACAAAAACTGGCAATCGTGAAAGAGATATTATTATTTTTCATAAAATATGAGCATACGCTTTATGCCAAAATCCAATTACTTAATTGATAAATTAATAAGATTTTATCCGCGGTGTCACTCGCGTGGTTAGTTACAAACTTATAGGGAGAAATTAACATGCAGCGACATCTATAGTGATTATAAAGAAATTAAGTAAAAAGTCTTTATTTTCGTGACTTTGTAAACAAATCACAATGAAAACTATACTTTTAACAATAATATTTCTATCTAAATTATGGATTAAAGGGAGTGATTCTGTTGCTACATATGTTGCGTAGGTAGCGTTTCACGTCGGGTCTGTTGCAATGCGAAAAAAGAACAAACAAATGCGGTTTCGCACCTTTAATCTTATGGTTAAGATGAGATATCTCAGAATAAAAATAGACTATGTTATTTCCTGGCCCGCCAATTATTTATGAGCAAAAATCACGTTGAGCCTTTGCTCCATATCTGAAAGAAGGACAAACAAACACATTTTTGCCTTTATAATAGTACCTATAGTTAAAATGAGATTTCTCGGGATAAAAAGAGACTATTATTTTCTGGCCCGCCAACTATTTATGTGCAAAAAATTACGTCAAGCCATTACTCCGTTGCGACAAGAAAAAAAGACAAACAGACACACCTTAGTATTTATAATATTATAGTCAGAATGAGACTTTTCAGGATAAAAAGTAGACGTGTCATTTCCGGGCCCGCTAACTACTTGTGTGCGAAAAATCACGTCGATCCGTTGCTCCGCTGCGACGTAAAAAAGGTAGTTAGGATTAGGATTCGGATTTTTAGTTAATAAGGCCAATATTGAATATATTTGACGTTAATTTTGTAGAAATTCATTACACAATGATTTCTACAAAAATATAGGTGCAATGTCACAACATACATAGGTATATATCATAGAAAGAGACAACAATATTAAGTTATAATTCTTTTTTCTACTACATATATTGCCGTTAAGACTTGCCGAATTAAGATATTGCCAGTACTGATAACACAAAAGTAATTATACTTCTACGTTTTGTTGCGTTAAATAAACGTTATCTAAAGTAAATAGTGCCTCCCGAGTATTCGTAATAAAATAAAATCAGTGATAATATATTCAACAGTTATCACTAATGAAGAGATTGTATATGAACGTAAACTCCTCAGTGGAGTTATTAATCGTGTTATCGAGTTAGCAATAAAAATCGAAGAAGCGCTTTTGCAAGCTATACGAAATACCTTTTACCTTTCGTTTCAAGTTATGAGAGCAAAAAACGTAAAATAACGGTAAAGATAAATATCTACTGGCCATTGAACGCTGATGGTCGCTTTTTTGCGCATTCGATTAAATAAATTTATGTATTATTAATTAACGAATAAACAATCTGATTTACTGGTGCGCCGCGTTTTATTACTATTTTAAACCGGTGTCACAGTCGTTGTAACTGTTCTCTCGAACTGCTCTTTAATGACCTGCCGCCGTAACGAAGTGGACTCCAAATGAGTTCGTAGTCACTGAATTGTCTCGTAAAAATACTTCCATGTTTTTCAGCAAAGTACACATACAAAACGCTATTTTTTGTGTTAAATGTTACTTACTACGTACGATTCAGTAGTTTAAGCTGTTACCACTTTACTAAATTTGTTGTAAAAAAAGGAAACTAACAATATCTACCTAAAGAAACATTTTAAACTGTTTTAGGTTCTTTTTCTTTCTTGACCTCGCATATAATTTTAGGGTTCCATACCTCAAAAGGAGAAACGCAAAGCTACTACTAAGCTAGCACAGGCGTGGTTCTCAAAAAGGGCTTGATGTAGAAATTTGGCGTAGCAATAAAATATATTAACGACATCACCATCACGACGATATTTAATATTAGCTATTGAAGCTAATATTACAAATCGTCGTGTGAAATTTAGGGGTGAGGGGTCGAAAAAAAAATTAAATATCTATGAATGCACAGTGTGTAATATTGTTTGTAAGGGAGAATCTCTTATTTTGGTAATGTGCCGCGGTCATCCACATCCACTGACTTAACCGTTCCAGACTTCTTTCTTTGCTGTCATCTAAAGGGAGTGATTAATGTGAATGAACAGTAGACTTTTCAGCAATTAAAAGACACCACTCAACATGAAGTTGACACTTTAATCCCGCAAATTATGTTCCCGTGGAAAATGTCCTAAAAATAGGAAAGGAACCATTTTTAAATACATGTGCATTCTTTCCCCAGCACAGTCTTAAAAAAACTGAAACCAATTTTATTTCAAATATTTTTATTATGTATGAGAAAATATTTTATTTAAATATCTTTAATCCTAAATCTATTGGTAAAAAATAATGTAAAATATTGTTAATTTCGAAAAAAATACTGCTCCATTTTTTATGGCGTAAATGTTTTTTTTTACTGCATACATAATACTGCTCAATACGAGGAGCTTTCACAAGAAACATTTAATTCTATCTACATAGATAGAAAAGTTCGTTAAAAGCTCAGTCACAGATATAGGCGCCATAAGTCTGCGCTCGTTTATTGTGCTTTTTGCTCCGTGATTCCTCGCGTTCTCCGATAATAAGCTTTGAGTGAGCTACGTGGCCGGAATGACTCGGCAGTGTGTACGAGTATTGTTAATTTTATTCGCTGTGCTGCGGTCGTATTCGACCGTAGCTACTCATAGCTTTGACCGAGATGCTTTTTATGTGCATTCTATGAGTTGGCTGTATTTATTGGTATCGCGAGATGGCTTAGGTTCTCGTTGAAATGTAATTAAAGATCTTATTTCGGTATATCGGAGTAATTAATTTTAAGATCATTTTATGAACTTCTATCCATTATGGCATTTCTATTAAGAAAATCTGACTAAGAAGTAAAGTGGTATTCTACAAATCTACTGTCCTTGTATAATAAGTTAGGTCACAGAGTATTTAAATAATAGCATAATTTATGATAAATATAAGCAACCAAAAATGGCAAGGACTCTCCTGTATACCGTTAGCAATTTTTCCGAGTTTCATTTAAAATTTCTTTATTAAATAACTTCTTTAATAAAATGATTAATTTCATTGCAATAATGAATCATTTTATTACTTACATGTTCATTTTAAAGAGTAATAACTTCGCGATAATAACGATATTGAACAAGATATATCAAGTTGTATTTTGTACTTAATTACACTTTATGGACGTCTTTTTTTTCTGTGATGCAAATACGTATACTCAAATAAGCATTTAATAATCACTGTTAATCAATGGCAATTTTATAATCGTTTGGTTAATAAATATTTCTAAAAAAATTATAAACTTACGTACATAAATCAAAGACAATTTCACGATTGGTTCGGTTTAGACTTACCTGCTTCTAAATATTCATAAGTGGACTTGACTCTTTATTATGTGTATATATTGTATGTTTTTCTATTGTATTTTAACTTAATAAATTGAATTGGCAAATTTGAAGCCTTTCATTACGGCACGATTTAATAAAATCGTGCCGTAATGAAAGGCGTCAAATTTGCCAATGAACCTTCTTTACATTATTATCTATTAACATTTTAGAATCGTATTAATAATTGAAGCAATGAATAATGAAATCAGAACTTACGTACGACATCGATTTCCATCAACGCCAAGCTCGAACCCTAAAATAAAAGCTACTCAAAGCTCGGCTTCGCACTCACGACTTCACACTTATCGCAATATTAATGCGCGACACACGTGCAAATAGCAAAACCGAATCGCCGCGACTTATCGCCGCGTTATTAATACGGCGCACCCGCGCGCCCCGGGTCGATAGCCGATTGCGACCGGCAGTCACGTTCGGACTTACCGGATAGGACGAGAGTCCGGTGCCGACGCTCGACAACTGATTATCTCGCGATCCTGTGCCAGTACTGCGGCTTAATTTCTGCTTTCGAATTTTCCATAACATCGATTGTCCCTCAACATTACGTTCGTTAGTAATTAAATAGCAAAAGTGTTCTACTTAACTTAAAGGTAATGGTAAAATTAACAAGTAAGTAGTAGCTTCCCCACATATATGTGATGATGGATAAAACAATATTTTCACACTGAACCTTAAAATCTATATATTTTTTCATTCACAGTGAACAAAATATGAGGTTCTCTGATATGCGACATAAGCTGAAAGCAGTGGTAATGATAGACTGACCAAAAAAGTAACTTAAGTGATATTTTTTATTGGGCAGTCGATTTGTGGCAAACGTTGTTTAATGCTGCATTTAAGCGTGCGCATATTTAATTCAACTGCAATTGAACAATCTTTTCTCATTAAACTAAGAATGAAATCTATATATTTTTTCGTTCACAGCGAACAAAACATTGGATCTGCGACATCTGTTTAATAGTTACTTTTTTGGTTATTTGTAATAAAAAAGTAACTAAATGTTAATTCATTATTGCGTGTACGATTTGTGGGAAGCTTTTGCTGAAACAAAATATTTAAGCGCGCGCATATTAAATTTCAACTGCAATAGGACAATATTTTCCCACTGAAGCCAATACTGAAATATATCAATATCTTTCCAAATTGCCACTTTGTGAGACACTGCTTGCTGAATCTCTGGTTAAACCTCATCATAAAAGCACATATAAATTAAGCTAGGTGTACCACGTCTCCCTACTTCAATATTAGTTTTATCTAGATTGATTAGTTTTAAAACATGATAAATTTTAGGTGAGTTAGATATTTTCGAGCGCTGTAAATGGGGTATTTGACTAATTTTTTTTTATTTCATTAATCATAATTTCAAGGTACAAGCTGATGAAGAGTTAAACAATTTTTTAATAATCTTAAAAATTAACCGAGTTATAGAAGTTTAAATTTAACCTTTAGAGAAGGTCGGCAATACTATGTTGTGAGGTCATTTTTAATATTACACATTATATTCTACGAGAGGAAAAGAGACAGGGATATATCCAACTCTATCCGTATCTTCAAATTTGGTAGCCTACACCTGGCTTATTTTTCAATTATTTTTGAAATTTTTTCAAGACTGGTTTTTAATTAACTTATATTTCGCAATATTGTACGAAAAATATCAAAATTTAGAATGAGTCAACTACCGTATTATGTTGGTAACCGTTGAATAGCACAAACTGCAATCGCGTAGACCCATAAAATTAAATTTAAATCTGCAATAATACGATCAGATGAATGCCTATTGTTCACTAGCTGAATAAAATGAAATCGTAATATTTTATTTTCGTAAATTGTTAACGGTAATCCATGATTGATTTACCAACACACTTAGTTGAATCTTTATAACAATTTCACTTAAAAAATGTAATTATCGAGTCACTTATCTTTGCCGATACCGATCAAGCAAAATAGTTTCGTAAGTTGTAGGCTTGCTAGCACGATTCAAATATCGTGAATACAAATCCAGTCACTAACATAAGTTTTGTTTCGCTGATCGCTAGACGTGATCTAAAATCAGACAGTGATGGGATGGGACAGGTTAGCGATAGGCGGCTTCGTGTAATTCGAGTAAGTTATAAATCGGTCTCGATAAGCAGTGGGTTCGACGGCTTTCTAGTTCAGCAGCGTGCTCTTATATGGAAGAAGCCGTTAGTTGATTTTAAATGGTTTCGGGTGACGGCTTTGAATTTTTGATGAAGTGAATATAATTTAACTGTAATGAAGTTAGTCATCCTGCGGAATCATAATTAGTTCATTGAATATTCTAATAGAGGGAAGATTTAAATTAGAGTATTTTTATGTTCAAGTATAGTTTTTAGTATTGTACAGTGAAACTCTTTCAATTTCATCATGTGCCTGTCTGTCATAGCCTTATAATTTCTACAGTTTTAGATCTGTGGTCATGAAATTTTTCAAATTGTTACTTCGTATAGAGATCTCAAGTCATATGTTTGTCGCGCATCCCATCAAATGTTCTCTCTTCCTAGGTCTTTTACAATAAAATTTAAGTTTTATGTACTATCTTTCTCTTTAAGCCCTGCTTGCGAAATATTAAACTCCAAAGTGACGTGAAATGGGTCACTTAAACCACTAATTGTTCAACCATAGACTTGTAATTCTGAAATAATCCTAGATATTGAAATTTAATTAGAACTTTCAATTAAAATTATCTGTTGAATATATTTGGCGTTAATTTTGTAGAAATTAATTATTCACAACTAAATGAAACCACGTGATGTAGTAATACAACGAAACCTAGGTCGTGGTAAAGAAATTAAAGAAAGTAGAAATAATACTACATCACGTAGTTTCATTTAATTGTAAAATTATTTGGCTTCATTTGCATCTATAATAAAAAAAATATTGACAACTACGGGAACCTGCTTTATGCGTATTCCGACACGCGTTTGGACGTTATCTTTTTTAATTTTATTTCGAGGCATATCCCAGAAACCTTAAATGTGATTGTCTCTACAGCGAACCACGCCGTCTTTTTCTTAAACTAAATACATATTCATATTTAGAATCTCTATTATATATGGTCACTCAACATCTAGCTTTTTTGTCCTTAAGCTTCAAATTGAGCATCGACCAAGTAATTCAAATGTTATCATATAAATTGATCTGATAATGCGTTGGTGCCCATAACTGTCGTGAGATAAGCGAGATTATCAATTTTATCTGGTATGTTATTATTGATGTTGAATTTGAAGCACCACTCAATACCTTTCCCGTCTCGCAAACATAAACACTCCTAAAGTCGTATGTACTTTAACTAACTAGACGTACATTGTTCGCGTATCTTGCTGTATATCTGAGCTTGAATAAAAGTCAAGGGTCGAACCCGTACTTGAGCGACGCGAAGTACCCTATATATATATATATATATATATATATATATATATATATATATATATATATATATATATATATATACCCTATATATATGACGTGTGATTACCACGTATCCAGCTCGGCTTAGGCAAACATGACTGTGTAGTAACGAGATGGTTCTTAGAAAAGCGGCCATGTTGCAGTGCAGATACTGCTATGACCGCTGATCGTATAAGGCGCTGGTTATGGACGGACGGACGTAGCTCCCGACTCGGGGCTCGTAGATAATGTAGAGACGCCTACGAGGCGCTCTCGCGCTGCATTAACATAGGGCGCCTGTGAATAGTGACGATGAAAGCGGCGTGGGTCGAAGTTGTATTTGAGAATGTGGAAATAAATATATCTTTGTTACCACTATCTTTCTGGAAGTAAATTCGCCATCCGACACCCTCCAGTAATTTTTGTGTTCGATTCTCTCTACCTTACCCGCGTCTTTCATCCTTCACCTCTCTTACATAGAATTTACGTTTATACATGTTTCTTCAAGGAAGGCAGGGGCCCATTCTAGACTGTTAAGCCATTGAAGACATGTTTCTTGCCAGTTGCTTATTCTTGGTTGTTTTATGTATGCGGTACGGACTTTTTTAATTTTTTGAAATTATTATTTCTTTATTGTAATTTATTTTCTTATATCCTTACTTTCTTATAGTTTTCTCTCTAGTTTTTCTGTAGTAGTAGTAGTAGTTTACTATCGCACTTCTACACAGTTGCTATCAAAAACCCATTATGCACTGCTGTCCATATTCAATTCTATGTCGTCTTAAATACAAAGTTCTACCTATCGCTTCTAAACAAATGATTGTAAACGCCAGAATTACATTTTTTTCTTATATCGCAGAACTAATTAGACAATGTTTATAATTTTTAATGGGGGGATAATAGATTGGAATGGAATTAGCTTAAAGCGAGATTACAGAGTGTATTTTCCTTACGATTTTCCCTTACAGGTAATTTTTTTTAGAAATAAGTTATATGAGTATAGGGAAAAACTAACGACACAAAATAAATTAGAGAAAATTCGGGTCAAAGTGAAAACTGTAAGGTTTAACTTAAAGAAAGTTGACACAGAAAAATAATCATGCGTCTATTACCCACATCGTAATTTCGCGTCGTAGTGAGTGTTTAATATAAAAATTACACTTTTTCAAATTAAAATGATATTTATTTTAGTTCATCTCTCTTAGTTCATCTCTCTTTACTCTTTACTTGGAACAATGTCTCAATAACATTATTTCGCAAGCAAAATTGAAGGTACAAATCAGATATAGCAACGACAGTAAGGCGACAGTTATATTTTTATTCCATTCGCACGTCTTCTATAGTTTTCTGGCAGCAAATTGACCAGTGAGGCTCAAGTACGTGGAAATAATAATAATATAATTCCGTTTTTCGGCTTGATCTCCGAAACCAATTTTAACCAAAAATAACAAGTAACACCTATGTACCAAAGTAAGCCTCTTTACTCAATAACTTGCATAAACTCAATACTATCCAGCGGTAACTTAATAGCTAAAGCAATACTTTTATTATTTCAATAAAAGTAATAATTTAAAGTAGGTAAAACTCTGAAATATACAATGATTAAATGTCTCCGACATTGCTGTCTTAATGTTTCTTCACACCATAATAAGATTATAGAAATTATTATAGAACATAACATTAATAAACTAAAGCTGAATTTAATAGAATCGAATAATCGCAAAGCAAAGGCGAGCGCTTAAAGCGGCGTGCCGTCGGCCGTAAGCGAGACCGCTCGGCCTGACAATGGAGGGCACGGCGGTCGACGCTGACGCATCCCTTCGCGCTCTCCTGCATACTAATTATTGTTGTAAGTCATGTCTCGAAGGATATGAGCGCAATATATATGAGTGTAGTACCTACGTTGGTCTACCATCAGATCACCAGATGCAGGGTGTATGGGTTTGCATTAAGCTCCATTTCTCGTTATATTAATTTGTCTCAAAATTAATGCCAACAATAACTTCCTTTATGAAATTTCTTAATCAACATAATAAACAAATTTATCCCATGAATTATAATGATACACTATTATAAATGAATTAAACGTATTTACAATTTGTGTTGCCTTTAATTTCTTTTTTAACATGTTCGGTGTCCTATTTCGAATTGGAATAGTTAAGCGAATACAAACAAATTACATAATTTAATTGTCCAGCTTTTAAATCATCGCCGCGTGCCTGGCATTTTTGTAGTGTCGCCAACTAATAAACGTAACGGTTTATGAATATTTTCTTTAGTAATTATCAGATATAGGTAATAACGTTATCGAATTGTTGAATATGCAATATAATTTTGGATAATTTTTTTCTGAATTCGGCTGCAAAATAATTATTTGAAGTTTCAAAATTGTCACGCGTTCAATTTGAGCTTTGCCAAATTATTCTGATATGGAGTTCCGTCGAGATTATTATCTTGAAATCGTTGATACACCATGTACAATTATTTGCGATAAACTGTGCTAAATGGAAGACATCACTGTGTCTATACTCCCAATATTTTTATTAAACTGTAAAGTATTGTTTTATGCAGTTTATTGAGATAAATTTGAGAGAGGCGCGGTAGGGCTTCTAGTAAATTTCGCATATACATGAAAGCGCAATACATCCGTTCAGTACAAATTTGAATGTCATAAAAAGCACACGTCTTTTCATTGACTATGTATATGGTATAGTATTTTCGTAACATTTTGAAACATTTACATAATTAATTACTGAGATATTTTGAAAATACATTTTGATGATTTTGAACTAGTTGAATAATCTATCACACTAGATTGTCTTTAGAAATTGATCTATTTTTATAAATTGTCCACCTGAAGATGTTGTCCTACAACGAAACTTAGGTCATGGTAAAGAATTTAAATAAAGTAGAAATAATACTACATCACGTAGTTTCATTTAGTTTTAAAACAATTTAATTGTAATGAATTTTTACAAAATTAATTTTTACAAAATTAACGCCAAATATATTAAATACTTTCAAGAAAAAATAATTAGAATAACCGTGGAAAAAATAAGTATAATTTTGTAATATTGACTCAAATTCAAAGTATCTAGGTGTCATCTTTTTCAACGATATTTCACACTTCGAATTAAAATATTTATCATTTTAAAACGTATTATAGGTGTATTTTAAATCTTATTTCGTTAAAAAGTTGGGATCCTGTACGGACGAGCAGCTTTACTTCGAGAACAGGGTTTCGTTCGAACCTTTCAGATACGGAATTCCAAAGCCTCATTTTCATTATTTTACTAAAAAACCAAAACACATTTCAGAAAATTAATATACAAGTCGGGCAGAGACAAAAGATTATCTGAACGAAATAACATTATTTAAAAGTAACCGCATATATAGTAAACGCTTTCTTAATACTGTGTGCAGATAGACGCAAAATGAGTTATTTCCTCATTAATATAAACTCGGCAAGTCCTGGCCGAAATTGACCGTGACATTATGTATTGAATTGGTGCGCCTACGATATTCCTGTTTTTATTGAGTCAGTATTATGCGCACAGTGCGCTGTTACAGGGGTCTGGGTCAAGTGTTTCGGTTCGTGAAACAATTGGCGCATTATTATGCGCCGTTTACCGAGGTAAATGTGCCGTTATAGATTACAACGTGTACTGTCAATCAGTTCCTTGCAATCATTTATTGTTCGAAAGAGAAATGATATTTTCGACGGTTAAGTTATGATTACGTAGCTTAATAGGCCAGAAATAAAATAGTGCAATACTTAATATGTGGTGTACAATAAAAGTATAAACGATGTTCATAATATTTATTCTTATTGGTAAAAGATAATAAATTCTATCTATATTCTCGTCATCTTCTACTGAAGTACATATTCTACTGAAGTACATCCTCAATTGAAGTACATCTTCAATTAAAGTACATATTCCACTGAAGTACATCTTCAAGTGAAGTACGTCTTCAATTAAAGTACATATTCCACTGAAGTACATCTTCAAGTGAAGTACGTCTTCAATTAAAGTACATATTCTACTGAAGTACATCCTCAATTGAAGTACATCTTCAATTAAAGTACATATTCCACTGAAGTACATCTTCAAGTGAAGTACGTCTTCAATTAAAGTACATATTCCACTGAAGTACATCTTCAAGTGAAGTACGTCTTCAATTAAAGTACATATTCTACTGAAGTACATCCTCAATTGAAGTACATCTTCAATTAAAGTACATATTCCACTGAAGTACATCTTCAAGTGAAGTACGTCTTCAATTAAAGTACATATTCCACTGAAGTACATCTTCAATTGAAGTACATATTCCTATATATTTGACGACGTTTCATTCACCAACCTCTCCTCCATGTCGATATTTGCCGTGAAAATTTTCATAAAATTCTCTGTGTGGGTTTTGTACAAGCAGAAGGTCTGGAAAATACGATCGGGAGACTTGTTTTCAGTTATAAACTATGTAGAGAAATGCGAATGAATTCAGCCCGATATAAAGGCCATTGTCGCATGAAATACTATATACTATTACTAGTGGCCTGTCGTGTCCCGATAGTAGATAGTGGAATATCCATCACTAATTGGTATTCAAAATCTATCTACGTAGACGTCAGCACTATCTGGTGGAGCTTTCTCAAATCAATGTGCTGCTCGTGAAGTCGATATTCAATGTGGGTATTTCATAGGCAAATATTTGAACAAACTTATTAGACTCTATTGACATATTAAAAGATACTATTCATCAGTGACAATGATTTATTTAATTTCTATAGATGTTTATTAAGATTGTACAATGATTTTCATGTTAAACACGGAAAAAATCAATCCTAATTAATTTCACTAATGATAACTATTTAGGGTTCCGTAGCCAAACTAAGAACCCTTACAATTTTGGCCGTGTCCTTCTATCTGTTTATATATCACAGCCGTTTTACTCGCAGACTATTAATGCTATGAAGCTAAAATTTGACATGGCTATACATTTTTGTAATACCTACATGTCAAATTGTGAATAAATTAAAAAAAAAATGTTTTAACATTTAAAGTTGTCATTTTTATTAGGTTTATATGTTTCTTGCCGCTCCCAGCTAAATCCCAATTTCTGAATATATGAAAAGTATTCACAATAGTATATACATATGTGTGTGAAATTAAAAGGAAAATTATCGCTGTTAAGTAGGCCCTACTAATTTATGAATAATAGTCGATCAACTTATGATACGTAAAAAGCTCAAGGAAACTTCATAGAAGTAACTTAACCAACTGCAAAAATAACTTTGAAAATGTATGTTTATTAGGCATGTGAAAGATATACAAGGCAACATATTTATATATTTACATAGTGAGAAATAATATTATTTAGATTTCCATCACGTTTTTAAGCCTGTGAGAGATATACTCTTACGAGTAGTTGGCCACATATTCACAATCTGAATATGTGGCCTACTACCACATATTCAGATTGCGATTTTATTTCTTAAACTGTTAATTTTCAAAATTATTTCTTTAAATTATTAATATTTTTAAATAGTTTAAAGAAATACTAGAGTAATCCAGAAGGCACATACGCACAAATCTTTCGCGGTTGCGGTGAAGCCAAAAATCGGTGGAGGGGGCACCGCACTCCCCCTGCTAGCGCCCTCCCCCAACGCGCACGGTGTTACCAGCAGAATAAATTTACCCACCAACTTCAGGAAATCGACGCATACAAATATATTTGCTTGCGGCAGTACGATTCACATTTTCATCAATTTATATGGTCAAGCTTATATGAAATATTATTATGGTCGCCATGTTACATTTCTACAAATGGTTATTCTAATCACAACCAATGGCCAAAGTGTTTAGATTAAAATTATTTAAAAACTTTGTCAAGTTTTACCATTTTATTCATTTCTTAACACTTTCAATACAAAAAGAAAACAATTATCTTAGTGTCTTAAAGTAAAAAGAGATGTGAAAAAGACTATAATAATAGTTTGAAAATATTCGATCTCATACTAAAGAAATTGAAAATAGGACGAAACAATTATATATATTAATTAGCATTCAATGTCGTAATACAATTTCTTCATATTTTAAACAATATCGGTTCGCATTTTTCAAGAAATTAAAGAAGACGGCGGAAACTAATGAAAGTAACACGTGTTTCTTGCCGTAATCCTATGTATAGTGATTATATTCGCAAGACGTAAAATATTCTATAATTGAATATGATAACGGAAATTTAAACGTTACACCAAATTCTCCAACGACATTTCACAAATCCCGATTTTTTTACAAATAAAATTTTACATTTTTCAGTATCGAGCAATTAAGATGTTTTGATTTGGGTTAACCATTTTTAAGAGGTAACAACACCAATAAAAATGGCGCGCGTCTGTTAATAATAATCTACTTCGATATTTTAAAATTGCATAGTTAATTGAAAATTAAATTAAGTAATAGTTTTAGTATTATTTTGATTATTCAAATAGAAAGTACCTTGAATACAATATTAATATTATAGCAATTACACTAAACTAATAAGTCAAAATTTTATTTTACCATATTTACTAAATTTATATATACTAATGGAAACCAAGACTTAATAAGCAGCTGTCAAACTACGAATCGCGTGACAACCAAATAGTGATGTCATAACATAAGCACTTGGTAGGTTTTCTGCGTGTAGTAGTCGGTATTGGATTAATGATGAGCTATGATTGGAAACGAGTATACGGTAAACGGAACGTCATTGAACGGACTTGATGAGGTCATTGATTTGGCAGTCAGATTGTATTAACTGCTGACTTTGGACATCAAATGCAGGATGCGTTCCAAAAAGGGGAAACAATCGGGTGACTTGGATCAGTGCAGGATGATGCGAGCAATTTCCGTCATACATAAATCATAGCTTACCATTTGACTGGCCTGTACCTCTTTTTAGTCTGAAGCCGATGTTTAATTGATTTCTAATTAATTATATGGAATAAAATTTTCTCACCGTATCTTTCTGTCTATATGTACACAATTTTCTCAGTTACTACTGAACAAATTTGATTCCGGTTGTCGCTAATGGATAATATATTCACTAAATGTTTTGAAAAGATAAAGTTACACTATTTGTATATTACTTAAATATTCGGCGTTGTTTTTTTTTTCGATATTTCGCATCCATCTATATACCAGATTAAAATTTGTTGCAAGAGGGCAGAGAATGAGTGTGAAAAATGAGGACCTTATAAAGAATATACAATTCGAGTATTGAATATATTTGGCGTTAATTTTGTAGAAATTCATTATTCACAATTAAATGAAACTACGTGATGTAGTATTATTTCTACTTTCTTTAATTTCTTTACCGCGTCCTAGGTTTTGTTGTATTACAACATCTTCAGGTGGAATATTAGCAAAGATATCTTTGGATATTAGCAAAGCTATCTTTGCTAATATCCCACCTGAAGATGTTGTAATACAACGAAACCTAGGTCATGGTAACGAATTTAAAGAAAGTAGAAATAATACTACATCACGTAGTTTCATTTAATTGTGAAATCGAGTATGTAAAGTAAGGAAACTTGGGAATTTAATCGGTAATAGTGTATCATGGATAGATTGCAATACACCTATTTTTTTTTAAATCATACCACTTTTTTATATTTAAAAATTGTCATAAGTCATTAGCATGCAAATGCATCAACCTATATCTTATATTTCGATAAACGTAAGAAATGTGGCAGTGTTGCATGATTACTCTCCTTAGCGATCGATAGCGAATTCGACTTGTCTAACTATCCCTTTCATTTGAATAGTTTTACATAAAAAGGATAAAAAAAAGAAAAGGATATCAAAATTAATTTCAAGGCTAACTTTGTTTATATTTCGTAAATCAAAATTGTTGCCATTTAACAATCTTTAACATCCATTCATTATTCCCTCAAATATTAAAGATTATAAAAAAATATTATTATCGATTTATACAATAAACTTGTCGAAATAATTATTAATACGATATTTTTCATTTGTCTTTTAGATAAATTATTATTCACTTATTATTAATAACATAATATTAACTTTAATTGCTTATTTCAAATTCAATCTTAACGGATTATTTCCCCTCACATTTCTTATGGTTAGAATATTTTTGAAAGTTTAGTTTTGACATAACAGTTGATTGGTTTAATGCGCGTCGCTGGTTTCTGTTAAATGATTTGTTATTTGCAATATCGAGTGAGCGGAATTACGAATATTTCGTTTTTAGTACTGGTGGAATATGGTATTAATATATGCCGAATGTCATTACAATAGTCATAAGAATGTATATCGAACGTTCTCCGACAAGTCTAGCTATTATTAATGCAATACGGGAGAATAAGCCCATCATTTCAATGATATCAGGTGCTGCTTCAACAATAATATCGATAAATATGGAACAAAATATGTTAATTCGTTTAAGCAGGGAGTAAAATTCGAATACCAGACGCACAGCGTAGATAATTTAAGTCAAAATTATTGTCGTCGGGTGCGAAAGTACGATGAGCACGGGAAAGACACTTAACAAAATAATTTGTGTTTTAATTACTGTGTAGCGAGTTTCTAGTTTTTTTTTTCATTTTGACACTTGACAGTTGGCAAAGTTTGCAACAGGCGTGCCACTTTGCCCGACTGACAATTAGTGTAAAGGCTGTTAATTTAACCATAATTATGATTACATACAAAATGTAAACTTTAATTATTTTATAAACTAGTCGACTAATTTAAAAAAAATAACATATTGTCGGATTACACATGATTAATGTTTGAACTGACGTGGCCTTCTTAATTTACTACTGTATGGATAAATATGTATATATATGTATATATATATATATATATATATATATATATATATATATATATATATTATCAAATTATCAACCATCGGAAAAGGAGCCCCGTGCTTTCTATTATAGAATAAACTGAATATAAATTAGTTGCACTGAATATATTGGTGTTCCGTTCAAACACGCGTTCGAGCAACTCGGTTAAATGCCCATACTACATAACAATTATCTCAATTACTTTATTGTGATTATGTGCTCAAATTATAAAAATATGTAATATATAGCATTCATCGTTTAATAACAAGCAGAGCACGTTTTTTTCTGTCGTCTACCGCTTCCGGACATATTAATTCGACGTGCGGCGTCTTGCTCGGCGCGTGCTTAATGACGCACTTCAGAACTTGGTTATGACCCTTTAAACCGGTAGACGATTTTCTTAAGCCGACAAACTGACTAATGGCATACTAATACTTACGTGTACCATTTGATTAAACTATTTGCTTTGTGTTTGTGACTATAGACTACATACTAGTGAAATGAATACTTAAATTTGTTTACAGAAATTGTATTCTTTATCAAAATTTTATTAAAAATAGATATTGGACTTATGGTCAATGGACCTTACTCATACTTCACTTCAAGTAATTGCAGGCAGTACCATCTCCATTTGGATAGAAAAAACGATCTAGTAAAAATTACACTTCTGCGCCGTGTGTTCAGTACCTGTTTCAGTTTGTATTTCCTTTATTCAATGTTTTTAATTATGTATTCTATTATTATTACAATCAAGTAATACGTTTTAACATTTATAATTTAAAACGAAGAAAAGTATACAATTTTTTGAAGTTTTTATGGTTTCATTGAAAAATAAATTCGTCATATCCGCCCAACCGTCCATGTATTTGACACAATCTCACAATTTTTCTGTTTAGACTTACGTGAATGAAATTTAGCAAATATATGTTTCATAAAATATTACAAATGTTAATATACCTATCTCCCTAAATGTGTAAAATGGCGGTGAATTTTTTTGTACATTCTATCGAAATGCCCTAATAACATTGAATAGATCGTTTAAAATCATATTGAGTTTTCATTTATCATTTAGAATTATAGAAATTCCAATTAAAACTATATGCATCCGCTATGTCAGCTATATCGGAGACTACTACGGATCCCTACACTATATATGTGTTCCAACGCATATTTGGCCTATTTTTCTATAATCTTTTCGAATCCCCTTATTTTTCGAAATTTTGTCAGATTTTTTTATTAATTTTGGAAATAAAACAGGCGATATAAATTTTTGAACGTTTTCTTATAATTTCAATAAATGGACAAAAAATATTCAGTAAATATTCTGATGTAATCAGCGTGTAGCTAAGTTTGATCTTATCATTTTCTGAATCTAATATTTTTTATGTATTTGTGTACTATATATCTTGAATCTGCGACCATCAGTTATTTACTTCTTAATTATTACCTCACAGTAAACAGATGAACGTAAAAATTAGTTCTGTAATTCCATTTCCACAGTTGTAACCTTAATTAAGCACCGACAGATGGGGACAGAGAAAATGACATGATCATTCTGACATTCCCGAGAAAAAACTAATTATTTCACTATTCGCGATTTTACAGGAGACCACGATAAAATTTTAAAACACCATAGAAAAGTACTGAATTCTCGAAATATTTTATGTCTTTTGGTATCCTTAAAAATGACTTACATATGTGATGATGAGATAGTCTTGTCGAGAAAGAAATGAATAATTAAAATATAATTATAACTCAAAATGTGTCGATTTGTTCCCTGCTGCTATCCCATAAAATTCCACTTAAAATGTTTATCCCGACCTAACTAACATTATTTCCACTTGAAAATAAAATTGATTTTCAACTACACTTCAACATCGAGTGCAGTTGCCTTGTGAATAGATGCACTGCCGGGCGTTGGCTGTCGATACCAGTCGAATGGGTGGTGCGCGCGAGGTTGTTGCGCCGGCGTAAAAACGTCGCGTTTATAAATAGCTGGTGGCGCGCACCTGCCCCGGCCGCTCGTCCTCCGTCCGGAGCCGCATTCTCTCGGCGCCGATTACGCGCGGATTACATGCAACGAACTTAGAGCCGCTTCGTTCGAAGAGGATTTGAATGCGAGTTTATACCGACTCTTTTCTTGCTAAAAAAAATAGCGTAGACTCGATCAGCACTGATGGTAAAAAAACGTCCAAATGCATGTCGGAAGAAGTCGTATTATGTAATTGTCTCTATTTCGTTGAAAATGTTGTGTAAAAGTTTTTAATGTAAAGTAAAAAAATCAGGAGGAGACATACTTCAGGCTACTTTGAATCTTAACGTTACACAAACGGAGCTTAAACACTGAAAGTGGTAACTGACGGCGTGTGTACTGACTTATTTAATTTCAAAGAATATTTTCAATGATATCTCAACCAAAATTTGAAAGGATCTTTTCAATGACATCTCACTTATCTGAAACCCCAAAAAAAAATATTCACAACCACTTTGCATATGTAAGAAAATTTGGATTTACAAAATAAATGACACTCTTTATAATGGAAAACTCTCTATAACGTAAACACTGCTTGATATTGATTAGTTTACATTCTAATCCATACATTGATTCACCTTTGTAACGAACCCGCCATTCTCTATTACGAACGAGAAGACATTGTTTAGACGGTAAAAGTGTATTGTTTATTATCACTAAGTACATATTTATTAGCAATAGGCTCTCATAGACTCCGAAATTATCTTTACGTATGCTAACAATTCTAGGAATTAATAGAAACAGTTTTCTTATTGTTATTGTGTACAGTCATTACTGTTGTTTTCGTTAGACACACGTGTTTACTGAGTAAAGTTGATCCTTAACACATTGTCGCTTTCGTATATAAGAAAATACAAAATAGCTATTGGAATAGTGCACAAATTCAATCAAATTGATGGATTACTTTAAATAATTATTTTTAACTATTAAGAAACAAAGAATAAGAATAATGGAACTAGTTAAATATCTTTGTAAATAAAACCGAATAAACAATTGAAAATCTTAGAAAAATATGTATTTTATTTACACACTCCATAAAGGGAAAACTCTCTATAACGAAAGAAAATACTCGGTCCCTTGAGTTTCATTATAAAGAGTAATATTTTGTTATATATAAATGATATGAGGTATATCTCCATATGACGTACCTATTTGCAAAATTATATGCACATAGATCTAAAACTGTAGGAGCTGTGAGACTGATAGACGAACGTAACGTAATTATATCCTTATAATTTCGTGAAAACATGAAAACGTGATAACATATTTCACTACAAACCCCAACAACCGATGAATTCTATCCAATGATAGCTGTCACACTACATACACACACACAGAGACATATTTTCCACTTTTTTTATGTTTACTTTGTCAACATCATTCGCAGTCAAATGCAAATTTGTTCATGATTACAATTTTTTTACTCTTCGGAGTAAAGACTTTATTTCTCTTAAGCATTCTCTGATTCTGAAACTGAGTAAATATGAATTATTAAAATTGCATTTATTGATTGGAATAAAACTTTAAACTGATATGCACTGGATAAAAGTATGTTTTATAAATACAACCTGGCAGATAGACACCATCCAGATTTTAACGCATTATCATAAAACTCAATTCGGCTGTTAGTCTATATCGTTACATAATGATATTTTTTCCTTATTTATTTTCAAGTAGTTTCGAAATTCTGACCTCATTTTCTGGGACGGACTTTCGAAAATACTCCATTCTCGCCATTTGATAAAAGCTAAATAGAATTATTTCTGTAACATCTTTACTAAATCGATAGTTCCAAACAGAACGAACTTGATATAATTTTTTTTGTGAAAATCCTGGTTTTGAGAGGCTTATAAATTTTGAAGAAATACTTATATAATGATGATTAGATTAGAATATGATATTAAATTTAAAAATTACAAAATTAAATTTTTTTCTTAGTTGAATTTTAGGTAATTGGAGTTAAAACTGTAATGAAACTGTTAAGTTACTTAAAACTCGACGTAGCAGCCTAGTTTTGAAGACTGTTAAAGTAATACTTTTAATATGAGATAATATTATTTCTTCCTGTTCATGTCACTCTCCTATCCTGAGAACACACTAAATAATTATGTGGACGATATCACGGCGCAATCTCTGAGGGATTTGAAGATTTAATAGCCCTATTTACGAGGCTACTAAATTTTAAACTTCGGACGGCACTACAAAATTAATTTAAAATAAAATTATGAGCGCATTAAAATGACACATTACGTGCAAGATTTTAATAATGATCTGACGCGACGTGACTCTCGTGCAGAGGGCGCGATTTGCATCTTTTCCGAAGGGCCACGATCGTAATCGCCCTCGGGACGCGGACTATCGCGGCGCCGCATCGCCGTCAGGTCGCGCCGTTCCGGGAAGGACCCTACGGCGGCCGCGTGTGTACTGACTGATGATTGGAGAAGTGTCCGGTCCAAATTGAAAACGTGCCGTCTGTCGTTTTACGAGCGCACTACTTTGCGCCTTACCTGCGCGCCCGCCGTTAACGGGTACCTCGTTAATTTATACTGGCGCTGGGATGCAAAGCATGGTGATTTGCGGTCACGTCCGGTTTGTGAGCGACGTAGTTGTCGATGATTTTATGATATCGATAAATTTTTTATCGATGTCATAAAATCATTTAAGTCGAAAATTCCAATCTAAGTCGAAAATTTTGGTAAATAGTATAGTATATATAGGTCATAGTACGCTTTATCGAAAACTCTTTTCGATTCGTTTGAACGATCATTTGTTACTAAGTTATATTTCCGTTTAATTAAGTAAAGTTATTCGCTACATATAATAAAGATTATTGTACATAGGTAACAATGGTTACAAGGTGACAATCACACCTTATATAATATTTATTACAATGAACAAAATTAATATTAATTGTACTGCACTCTCTTAATCACAAATACATTTAATACATTGTTATTATACAAGATGCTTAAAATAATATTGCTACTATATTAAGTTGTTCAGTACGAGTATAACTCGCACTATGAGGGTTACGTACACACTTGGTCTTATATAAACATTTAAATGCACATAGTATTTCTAACACGACAAATATACATTTTAAAATACAAAACTATTTTGCAGTTGATTTAAGTCATTTGTATGGAGTTTCTATGAATTTATTATAGATCCAACATGTCAAAAGTTTATCGAATATTACTCGTAAATTTGTAAGAACCTACTAAAATTATAATGCTAATAATGTAAGCTATTATAATAATTTACGAAATTATTGTATATATATATATATATATATATATATATATATATATATACATATAGAAAAGAAAGACGGTATGAGAATATATTGTGTAGAGCTGAACGCATATCGGCTAATTTATGTGGCGCACTTAACCCGGGACATGGTTAATGTGCACAGCGGTACATTAGGCATGCGCCGAGTTCCCGCTGGAAGCCGGAACTAAACGCCTAACGCACAGCACTGGAACGCGATTGGCTGCGAACGACGCGCAGCTCTATGAGAGTGCAATGCAGGCTAGGTTCGCATATTCGCGCGCGTGCGAGTGGTCAATGCCACCTCATTAACATATTTATGTAATAGTTACCAGGAAGGAATGCGAGCTTTTCTAGAGCTGCAAGGTAGAGTTCCCGGTTGTTGGGCGTGCGCGTGAAAAAATGTTTAGTGTACTCATGATTTTTGTTTTATTAGTGTCGCATTTATATCTGACGACAGCTCTACATATTTAGTTTTTTTGTACAATCGAACGGAGATCAGTTTCGTCATCTTTACTTTGTTTTTTCCCATTAAAATTATAAACTACGCGAAAGTGTAAATTATTCGAATATTTTACGTATGATATTTGTGTAACAATTTAATAAAACTTTAGGGACAAAACTTGTTCTCCTTTAATAAATAATTGAATGCGACAGTTGTTCACATTTCATTCAGTACGTACCAAATATTTCAGGCCAAGTCTAGTAATTACTATTTGTAGCCAGACCTATGTTATTAGCCGAAATATAACGAATAGCAAAATATCTAAAAGATTCGTAGGGGATTAATTACGAGGAAAAATCTAGCAAAATACAATTCCAATTAACAAATGAAAGAATCCGTAATATAGATTCTATCGAGAATATAGCGTATTTTAACATATGACAGCAAATATAAAATAGAAGTTATAGTTACATAGAACTTTAAGACATTTTGAAAAACCGGCCAAGTGCGTGTCGAAGTCGCGCAGTTCCGTACCAAAACAACTAATAAGTTAGTATTTTTCAAAGATACTGAAAAACAAAGTTATTACTTTGGTCGATATAGAAAATATCCCATGTCTCATAAACTATATAACATATATTATTCAAAACTTTTCTTTGAACGTTTATTTTAATGTTTACTACCATTATTTTTTCAGACTTTTGCACACGTTAGTTAAAAAGTTGGAGGGGCGCACACTTTCTGAGACCTTTAGAACCGCATATCTCATCAACTATTGACTTAAATAAAAAAGTTATTTTGGAAACTGTATCATTTTTAAGACCTATCTAACGATACCCTATACATCTATATGTACTTCATGACACGTTGGAGTGCCCCCTAATTTTTTTCATAATTCCACTATTTCATTGTATGAGCCACTGCTCATAGAAGACGCCTACCCTCCAAATTTCTTCTATATAGTGCCAATAATCTCTGAGCAAAATAGCTGTGACATGTGGATAGGCAGACAGAGGGACAGGGCGTAAGTAAATGGTTCCGTTTTTTTCCATTTGGGTACGGAACCCTAACAATGAGTGTAAACACTACCGAAGGCGATAGCAAGCTATTTGTCTTAAAAAATCAGTTTCTTGATAAAATTAAAAAAAAAAAGTTTTAAGATGAAACGACATCTGTAATAATACCATAAGTTCTTCAATTAACTTGCTTAGATTCGTGAACCTTGTATCATAAATAAAAGTTTTTAATCCTGAAATAAAAATAAAATCTGAAAAAATCAATGAATACAAATTTATTATAAATAACACATTTTTAAATAAGGTATTTATAGAATTAACGAGTAAATTAAAACATCGACATTGGCCGCAGTACCTTTCAAAAAATATTTTGGTTTATTTGAATTACTTCAACTGGCTTAGAATTATATTATTTTTATTAACATATTTATAGTGCATTAATCGGCCTGATTTAGAAAGTTTTTTTTAAAATTTTAATGAAACATATTTACAAACTTTCTGAACATTGAATTGACGAAATAAATATGTAAATCGAGCCTAGTTTTCTTTCATTTAAAATTCTTACTGGTTTACACATCGCTTGCTCGCTAAAAGACGGTACATGAATCCTTGCGTTCCATAACTACTTCATATCACGCCGTAAACTGTCTCCGAAGCATGTAGATTATATTCAGTAATAGTGCGAGTGGAAATATTAAGCCCTACGGAGATGTATAAGCGCGGTGCGAGAAATTGTGTCCATTATAGATATGGTTCGATCACCACCGTCGCTCCGGTCGACTGCTTCACGCCTCCGCCAACCGTAACGAGGCTTTTGCCTGCATCCGGCCGTAGCGAAAAAAGTTTCAACTTGTATTGGAATATTTGAAGATGCAAAAACCGTCTGATAATGAGGCAAAACATTGTTTTTGTAATGGGAGAGTAGACACGCTGGCGTCGGAATTCAATACGATTCTCACCGAGTAACGTGATTTAGGTATAATTTGGCCCGCTTAGATGTATGAGGAGAAAAAAAGTTATATTGATATATAGATTATACTTCAACACTTTACTTGGCATGTATTGGATTGTTTTTTTTTTATTCACCGGAAAAAGCCTTTCAAGTTTGAGCTGAGTAGTATAAAAGATGTATTGTAGTACTCCAATCAGTGTAACTTGAGACCTTAGCTTATAAGGAGACTAATAAAGAAATATAATTAAAAACAGTTTGGATGTTTTAAATAAATAAATCGTCCGACGCTTGTCTCGTTCTACAGGTTGTAAAGTTGAATACGACAAAGCCGCGGAGAGGATAATTCTCTTCAATATCCAGAAGATAATAGTGAAAACCTGTTTTTGAAATTCTACATAAGGAAAAAATTATGACCTTTATGAAAATTAAAAAAAAATCCGTTATCCACTTGATGGTTAAGGATAAGATCGTGGACTGATTTATGAAATAAAGCAAAACATACGTTGCGTCCTAAATTTTGAAATGTTTTTGGTTTTTTAGAAAAATATTTAGATTTTTCACTGATGATTTTGAATTATTGAGTGATAATAAGTATAGGAAATGTAGAAAATATGATAAGAAGTTTGTAAAAAATTTCAATAAAATTGAATAACTCCGGAGACGGAGAAAAACATTGTTTTCCTCTCGAGCATGAAGTGAATTCACACGTAAAGAAAATTACTCGCCACTTCTTTGTCGTATTCAACTTTACACTTGTATATGGTACGATTTAGTTTGTGCTTTCGGTAATATTTTTCATTTTTCACCTTCATGTTCGTTAAATTATTTATCTCGAATGATTTTCACGTGTCTATTTCCTATATTTTAGATTAAGAAATTAATACATTGTAATATATTGTTAAATAACCGGTGACTGAAAGAAGAAAAAAGAAAGGAATATATATATACGTGTTGGAGTTTACAAATCGAATTAGTCTATGGAATTCGAAACGGGTAACTCACCTACGCACACGCATGCATGCGTTGGTGCTATCGAAGTGGAATGAACGGGAAAACAAATTGTGGGTCTGGAGAATTAGTTATGTGTGGCGGGCGTGTCATTAAGCAGGGCGAGTTGCGCGGGCGGCGCCGGCTATATTTAGCGGCGGCGGTACGATGCACGTCGCGTCGCGCCCGCCATTGTTCGCGCGCGCTCGCACACTGCGCCCTTTAGATCGAGGAATGCTTTGCGCGTGCGTGCCCGAATGGTATGCCGCTGACGATATCGGACTATGAGATGGAGAATCTTTGGCATTATGGACAGGGTAGAGCGCTAGTTTATTATGCTTGTCTGCAGTGATTACAAAAAGTATAAATTTTGTCATTAAGTATGAGCGACAGACATTCTTCTGGATTAGTTTGTTGTAGTTTTAAGTTGAACAATGAAAGTTGTAGTCCCGAGAACAAGTTTTATAGCTTATTCAAATATTTCTTGTCCTTTATATCAATATTTATTGGTTGATTGTTATAGCAAGGTGTTTTCGAATCCCTCTTGAAAATATAAGACGAAAATATTGAACAATTTTTTTTGGTTTGATCCTTTACAATATAATTTTTTTTCCAATAACTGAATACTTTTTATATGTTCATCATTTTCTGAATCATATTTAATTATATTTAAAGCGTTCCTTATTATTCAAAGAATTAGATTTAAACGATAACTAATGGAAGCATTATTATAAACAAAAAAAACCACAAAAAAAGCTGAACCGAATTAATAAGTACTATAAATTTTTCTTTCTATATAATAATACTCATGTCGTACAATGTTCATATCCGAATAAGATGTTTACCACGACGAATAATATATTAACCGCACCGAATAAGATGTTTACCGTGTCGTATAAGATGTTTACCGCGCCGGATAAGATTTTTACCACACCGAATACTATGTTGATAACGCCGAATAAGATGTTTACTGCGCCGAATAAGATGTGTACCGCGCCAAATAAGATGTTAATAGCGCCGAATAAGATGTTTACCGCCCGAATAAAATGTGTCCGTGAGGACGCTTAACGACGGAGGCGGATATAGGATATTTTGAAGGGATAAGAAACGAATAAAAGTAAAATATTTATTGTAATTATCTCACGAACCCATAACCTTACACCGATTTGACCATTCTGTATATTTCAACTATATTTTACGAAATTAATTTAAGAGGTATAAATGGTGCGTGCACCATTCAACCTGTACTTGTATGTTCATTTCGTTCCACCCGTCTATCCCCATATTAACCCTTTCATCACTTTCACTCCCTACCCACGTCATAAAAAACTGTCACTGAGAGAAAAACTGTCACTGTCACAGAACAGTAGGATGCTGCTCACATATCATGACCATCATCCGGTGGCTATCTTATGACCATAAACTGGATTCCATCATTACAATTAAATAATAATACATTTATTTACATACTTTGTTGTCTCATAATATAATACATTTTTTGTCTCTCTCTCTCTCTCTCTCTCTCTCTATATATATATATATATATAACGTCTTGCATTGTAGCGTGACTAACATATCATACTGTAGTAGTAAATGTGGTCGGATATTTAACTTAACTCAATAATTTCGACTTGCGCAAAAATTACTATTATAAACAAAATTCCAACCCGCTTTCACGTACTAACCTGCTGCTTTGACATTACTAATGTTGTAAACATTATGCTTAGTATAATTATTATTACAGCGATAAAAATGTTCATTCACCTAGCATCGTAACTAATGTGCGTAATATAAATTGGACAAATTATAAGACAGGACTATAAAAGATGGAAGTATGTTGAAGTAAAATATGTCTTAAAGTAGACGGACAAAAGCCCATATAGTGTTGGGCCCAAGAGTTAAAATAATAAAAATGTCACTCTTATAGAGAAAATTTAAAAAATAAACACCTAAAAGTGTTATTTAAATCGTCAAATCACGTATTTGTTTTTATGTTTATAAACATGTTTCTACGGAATACTTTGAACTAAAAAGATGAAACAAAGTGTTGATTAGGTCTCGATATATACTTCATACACAGATGTAACATATAAATCCATGAAGTCCTCGAAAAAAGCCACGAAAACCTTAAAAAGTCTTATTTACGAAAAAAACTATTTATTTCCACAACACAAAATGAATATATTGACTTTCATTCATCAGTTATCAGTTTATGTTTAATTAATTTAGGTAATGTCTACAATCGTTATTTATAATTGTTTCTAATAATTTGTAAGAAATTATTATGTACTTCGATATATTTTTATTTCTTATTAACAATTCTTGATACATTAAAAATATATGTGTGTTTATGAAGATAGTTTTTTTGTTTTGTATTATGGTTACAAATTGTATTTTATTTTTTATGAAACGCCGAATTGTCTGCTATTAAATTCTAAAAGTGTGCTTTATATTTTAAATTTTACTTCTTAAAAATTATATTCTATTTTTGGTAATTATAGGCCCGTTCCTTTCGGTTTGAGAAATCCTCAACGAAGCAAGTGTACACACGCTCGTATCGTAGTGAAATTTCTTTTCGATTGCAATTTGAAACATAACGTTCACACATTTTACTTCGACGATCGTTATCCATTGTTAACCATTGCAAACTAACGGACTAAATAAAACTTATATTTCTAATATATAAAGTGTTCTTAATAGATGAAGATATAAGATGAACCGCAAGATCGTTACCCATCGTGTCGAACTTTATTTTCTCTCGTCTAATTAAAATTTAGCATAAGAACTTCTCGTAAATAAGATATGCAAACGGTACGTGTCATTAGAAGCGCTACGGATGTAGTCGACTCAATTATTGCAATGCTTTATCGATTCATTCGATGTCGATCTAAAATTTAATTGTTTTTTTCCATTCCTTTGAAATTAGTAAAACGAAACGTTGAGTTTAAAAAACATTTGGTTTTCAATCTAATTCTCCTCCTGTATATCAGTGCAGCGTTTAACTGTATTTACTATGAGGGTAATATAGAGCTGGTAGTTTTTTACACAAAATCATTTAGATGACTTTATAAAAAGACAATAACTTAGAGGAAATATAATAGATATTTAAACCGTTATATAACGGTTCATGATTGGTGTGCAATAATTATATACCGCAACAAATTATTGATTTATAAATGTAGTCTTTGGCTGAATAAGAATTAGCGTCGAGACGTATCCAAATCATTCATATATTTATAAAACTATTTCATTTTAACAGACTTTTGCCGCTGAATTATTAAATACGGTTGATTGTATTGGTTGCTGCCATATTTCTTCGATGACAACCATTGCCGGAATAAGAAGTTTTGAAGAATTACAGAATGTAGACCTCAATGACATTAACTGAAGGATTAACACTTTCGACACCCATTATTCATTTTGATCGTTCAGCCCCTTGTCCAAGGTTATATCTAACCTCTCTATAATCCCTTATTTTTTAAGGTTTGTTAAAGCATCACATACCTTTCAGTTAGGAAATTTTTCGTGACCAAATTTTCGTATAAGGGGTATATCTAATTATATGAACACAAATAAATATTTTTACTAATTTTTGAAGCAATGAACATTCGTTTATGAACTCTATCAAATGGAATGGTACTGAAGAGTTATTTAAAAATACAATCGAAAATATCTAGTAATATTTTCTGCCACAGCATATTCGCGAGATATGAAATTTCAAAGTATTGTGCAGTACCATCCACCCTTAACTTTTTAACTACTTATCTCAGAAAATCCAAAAATTATCAGAATAAAAGCATTTAGTAAGAATTTTGCTGTAATACAAAATTATGTTGCTTAGCTTGCATTAACAAATATGTAAATATATTCTTTACCACTGCATTGGGAGATGCCTTCAAATACTGAAACTGTAACAGATTTAGCATAAAAAGTATTAATAGTGAATACATCACTCACCTTCGATTTGCCAACAATATAGTGGTTATGGCAGAGTCACCGGACCTTAGCGCAATGCTCAGGGATCTAAGCAGATTTTCCCAACAGGTAGATCTTAAAATGAACAAGAACAAGACAAAAGCACGTGTAACGCCCATATCACATGTATATGTGTTGGCAATGCTACTGTCAAAGTTGCTGATCACGGAGACAAACTGTGCAATTAGGTAGATCCAATTTCCAGAACATATCAATCGGAGAATCCGACTCGGTTGGGCAGCGTTGGGAAAACTTTGTTTGAATATTCTCGTCCATAGGAAGAGGAAAGTTTTTCAATCAGTATGGGTTACTAGTGATGATGTACGAATCTAAGGCGTAGTCCCTTATTATTGGTCTTGTCAAAATACTCTAAGTCACTCAGAGATTTATGGAAAGGGCTATGCTCGGGGTTTCTCTACGAGATCGGAGATATTCTCTGTAATGTGGAAATTCGCAAGGAAAAAAAGGTTATCGACATAGCCAGTTGGATTGACAGCCTAAAGTGGCTATAGGCAGGCAAAAAAGTAAAAAAGTGTAGAGTGGTATAACCCCCAACATATGACCTAATAAAGATCACGGGAACTCGTTTGATGCAAATGACATGGTATAGATCTTTGTGGGAATCTATGATGGATGCCTACGTTCAGCTGTGGATGCCTTCAAGCTGTGATGATGCCTTATTAAATTTAAAAAAAATAGGCAACAAAATTAAATAGCGTTTGCCTGTGAAATATGTACCAGGCACATACTTTACGTAATGACAAATGATGGTAATAATTGTGAAATTAAAATAATATTATGTGATATTAAATGTCTAAACATTTATATGTATACACTTAGATGTACGGGACCCAAAATGATTAAAAAACCTGTTAAGCACGAATAAAATTTGCGCTAAGAAGGTTCCGTACACTTTTAGACACTTCTAAACATTTAAGGGTACATAGTATTTCTATTAAACTATTTACAAATATTAATTTTTCGGAAAGTAAATACATCGCCTACTGTATCTTTCACATGCGTTAAACATGGTCCAAATTTTAAAAAAAGTATAATATTTAGGATAATCGCCAAAGTTTTCCTATAAACTTTGCGTAGGCTTCTGAAAACCATATTTTTGTCATAATTATAGATTGAGTAGTTTTGAAAATAACACATATTTTGTTGCGTATTTTTCGGTATCTCTCTAAAGATATACTACTTAAAATTTCAAATATATCTACTTAAATATTTTCCGTATCTCTCTAGAGATATTTTACTTAAAATTATGAAAAAAAATTTTAGACTATTATTTTTAACATAACCTTTCAAATGATATACTATAAATGTAATAAAAAAAAACAATTTTACACTATAAATGGAATTATAAAACAAATTTTCGAATACATAATTTGCCCCTCTTAAAACTTCCCTATAAATATCTTTAAGATATATGCAGATTAATATGTTTCATTACTATGACAAATTTGAAGTTACGCCGAGTCGATCCTGATCCTGATCCGAGCCGAATCTACGCGGAGCAATTTCTGAGAAAAACGGCTGTGACTGGCAAACAAACACGTGAATGATTTTATAAGGGCACCGTTTTTTATACTGTACGGAACACTTATAAAATATCTTTTAATAAACCGACTTCAAAAAAGGTAGGTACTAAAAAGTAAAAAATAATTAACTCAAAATAGGTACCCACTTATTTGCAATAAATAACTAAGCTATTTATTTTCGAAGTCGGTGCCTGCACTGTCGAACAACTTAAATGTTCGTGGTTAAATATATATGCTACTGGTTAGTTAACAACTAACCAGTAACATATATATTTAATCACTATAAATTTACTACCATCCGTTCAGGAGTTACATTCATCATCCATCATTCCATTGATCATCTCCAGAACGTGTCATCAGTCTCTGACTTGATCGACAATGTAATTATTTTGCAAAGTAATAACTGCCAGTATCAAATATCTTGAATCACTTTCAATTTATTACCATCCGTTAAGGAGTTCCATTGTTCATCTCCAGAACTGATCATCAGACCCTGACCTGGTCGAGATGTAGTTATTTTGCAAAGTAACTACTACTAGCAGCAAATATCTTTAAACACGGTTGATTTACTAATATGAATTAAGGAGTTCCGTTGTTCATATCCAAAACTTATCAGCAGACCCTGACCTAGTAAGTGGTGTAGTTATTTTGCAAAATAACAATTACCTATAGCAAATATCTTGAATTATAGTTAACTTACTGCCATTCGTTAAGGAGTTCCATTGTTCATTTCCGGACCTCATCATCAGATCATCAACATATTTATATGGGACCACATATATATATATATATATATATATATATATATATATATATATATATATATATTTATATGGGACCACATCTATAGCACCCTCTTCCCAATAAAAGAGACATAAAAATCGGTGCGCTATAATTAAAGAATCATCGCTGAACATACGTAAAAAAAAATTCCGACGAATTGAGAACCTCCTTTTTTGAAGTCGGTTAAATTTTGAATCTATTAAGGCAATAAGGAGTGCTAGATCCCGCAGATGAAGCACGCCGTTATCGATTATTAACTTTATAATGAAAATAATACGATTATATATATATATATGTATATATATATATATATATATATATATATATATCTATATATATATACATTAATAGTTCAGCGTTTACAATATAACTAACGCGAAAATTGAAAACCGGAAACTTTCGCATTTCTTTATTCAATAAGTCTACATTTTCATTGGACTTATATCCAGTTTGCTTTTAGCAATACCGCCAATTTTATACCGTTTTATACAGTAGTACTCGCGTAAACTTGTAAAGTTTCGCGAGTGGAAAAGCGTTTTTATTGGTGTTAGCTTTACATCCTTGTTAAGCTAATTCCAGTTATACGAGTATACAGCTCTTATAAAAGTTTAAAGGTTTCAGGAAATGTTGCGGTCGGCATTAATTGCATTCTTATGACGGAGGCACGTAAAGTAGAAATGATTTATTTTCATAATCGTCTATCGTTCTATTTAGTGTTGCCCATTTAGAAATAAAAGTGAACGTCTGAATATAAATCCAATGCCAATAGAAGTTACGTTAATTAAATATTGAGCTCGTTCATCATTTAGATAGACTTTTCAATTCGTATTTTTTAAATTCATAATAGCATTCCATATTATCCATAATCCAATAAGTAAACCACGTTCTATCTATTTAGTAACAAAACCATGGTCATACAAAATTATCCTCACGCATCACCTGACCACGACTCGGTGCCTTGGAACGCGCCTCCGTCGTGACAATGCAATCAACGTCGACCGCAACACCTCATGAAACCTTTATAAGGGCTATATACTCGTATAACTTGCGTTAGCTTAACAAAGGCGTAAAGCCAACATTAATAAAAACGCTATTTCACTCGCAAAACTTTATAAGTTTATGCGAATACTACTGTATAAAGCGCCATAAAGTTGGCGGTATTTCCATTTCCGAGCTCTAATTAATCTGAGCTCGGAAATGATTTATTTTTATTTATTTGATTTTGATTTTAGTTAATTTACTGTTGTAAATAATAAAGTTTATTTTCATTCCCTTGAAAGTGATTTTGTACAAATTTAATTCATTTTTGTTAAATATAAACTGATCAAAGTTTGTTATCGGCATAAATCGGAAAAGGCTTATATATTTTTGCTCGCTAAGCTTTATAATATATAAAAATATTAAAAAAATGTTTTCTATACGTAACACCTAATGTAACCCAATTAAGTTTCCGTGGTCTCCTTCGCGTTAAGGTTCCTATGCTAATAATTTTTTTTATTTGAATGAACCACAGGTATCACGTCTTATATGATCTACCGTTCTATAGGGCTTTTTTCAACACACTTTTCAATTTTCCAGTGTTCTATACCTTTTATTCTATTCCTAAAAGTAGATCCTTCTAGCGTCTTATTTCAAACTTCAATTTACTTTCAGTATTTCAGTAAAGTGGATTGAAATGTCAGAACATTCTTTCTTTCAAATGGATATACGTCTCAAGCGACGGAAATAGAACACCCGTATTGAATTATGCTTAACATTGAAGTACTCTCAACTCTTCGTTCAGTGGCTTGATTGACACTTCAGACTTGATAAGTTATAGCATACCTTTAATCCTAAGTTTCAATTGAATCTACGCACGGCCTTTCCTTTAGACGCTTTCAAAAAGTTCTCGATTAAAGTGTCCACATTCATTTTATATATTGTTTTTTTTACTATGTTCGTACGATGTCCTCAACCGAACATACTGTACTTAAGTATCGCTATAAATATCCAGTTACGCGGTTTTCCGAGAAATTACCCCGACGGTGCTCTTTATTGCGCTGTTTGCCGACCGCACGTCGAGTTTGAAAGCTTTATCTTGTATGTGCGACCACTTGCGGTTAGTCGATTTGGTCGCCAGTGATATAGATTATTTTGTTGGCGAAGCAGAAGAAATGATACCGCGGGGGTCCGGATTAGAGTTTATTAATTTTTTTTGACCCAAACGCTAGTTATATATTTATATTTAAAACAAATCACCGCTATAAACATGCAACATTTCTCTACTTCCATTGCTGTTGGCATATATTGAATGGCCTATGACCATAAGCTCCAACGCTTAAATGCCTTTCTGAATGGTTTTTAAAGAATTGAAACAATTTTGAGGTACTCGCATATTACCAAGCTTTTAACGTCTGTAGAAATTGTAATTTAGTAACGAGTAAAATAATATTTCTTATATATATATATATGTATATATATACATATATATATATACACATATATATATATATATATATATATATATATATATACATATATATATATATATATATATATATATATATATATATATATATATATATATATATATATATATTCGTATTACGAGCAATGTGTAAATTCATCTTGTTAAAAATCACTACTACATTGCAACACCTACTTCACGAGAATTTAGCCATAATAAAGTCCACAAAATTGTTAACGCGAATACATTTATTAACACCATAACATCACCATCAACGCATGGTAGGAAACAATAACTTTCCTTGGCCCTTCCATATTGTAACGATCGAAGAATATTCCCAAATGAGAATGCGGCACTATAATTATTTGGATATTATTTTATATTTTTTAAAAGCTATTAAAGCACTAGTTCCAAACGTCGCGTTGAACTTTCGCTGACTCCATCGTACCTTACTTAGATATCCTTTCATCCGTGCTTAAGATATTTTATTATTTTGAAATACGTAACTTCTATACGCCTATTAACGTTATCGTGAACATACATTGCGTACTTATTTTCGAATGCCATTTAAGTACCATCGTTCAGAAGAAATATGATGCTATAAATGGCTGAACTACGAACGACCAGAAAGCAGGAAAGCTTTTCGCATAAAACACGAGAAACATTTATAGGTACTTTGCGATCGGTATAAAAATAAGCAGTGGTCTCGATTTAAGGGCTCAAAGTTACGCGGCAACCCGCCCGCCGCCATTTAGCTCCGGGGACACCGCTCTGCGGGCTACACGAGCGCGACTGTAATTTTTGTTTAATATTTAAATCCCTCGCCGGATACACCTGAACATTTTTATTGTCTCTAGAGAGAGTTTTTAAATATTTGCAGCATATTAATTGTCATATGAGTTTCTAAAAGTTGGGTTGGGTTTATCTATTTATTGCAAATTAATATTATTTATTGTAAATAGCAATTTCGGCCGCCCGTCACACTGGAAAAGTTGTGCTATATAGATTACATGATTCTAGATCATTAAAATGTTCCTTCTAGATTACGCCCCAAAAGGAAATGTTTTAAAGCTTTCTGAACTTCTAACGAACTTCTTGAATAAAATCTACGCATTTTAGTGCTATGCACGCATAGACATCATTATATGTATAGAAGTCAGACATCATTATGTATATAATTTAGAACATACAGAATAAATAATATTTATAACTGCAATACACAATATTGAGGTTATGTTAACACAGCGAATAAATCAAATTTCACCCAAATAAGAAAAAATTAATTATATTCAGTGCTAGACTATATGTACACTTTCTATAACCATTCACAATAGTCCCGTATGTCGACCTTTAATATACTTTATAAGTTTTTAAATCCTACGTCTATCTTTTTTTAACAGTTTTTGCATTATATATCCAGTACCACTACCATGATACTAATATTTTAGATGTTTTACGTTTTGGTTGGCTATCACATATAGTAAATTTGTCATCCGTATATTAAGTATTCTAAGTCAGCAGCATTTTTTTTTAAATAAATCTGAATCACAAAATCAGTTTTAATTTTATTTTCATTTTTAAAAGTGATCAAATATAAGTGAAATTACCATATGTAACTAAATCCATAAATTACTTTTAAATAAATACTACGAAAAAAAGGACTATACATAAATAGAGTTGCCAATATGTTTCCAGTTGTAAAAATTATGGAAATTTTACGATGCAAAGTTGAGATAATTACTTTGAAAGCCTAAATGTTTTCGCTTTTACGTTGGATTCGCTTTTATATTCAGAAACTTTAACAATTTCCCTGCGTATTCTAGTAACAAAGATTGGGCAAAAGTGAATATTAATGGTAATTTATGTATTTTTAACAAGCTCCACGTTAGATAACTAAATATTACACAACTTATTACGGCATAAACAAACCCACCCGCATGATACATTGCTTAAACGTGAAATAGTCATTGACCTCGCTCTGCATGTAATTCATAGCTTTCACGTTCAAGTGCGCTGCCCGTGAAAGACTTGTCTTTAAAAGCTAGTGTCACTTATTCCTTTGTACGGGCAGAGTAATTAATAGCTGTAACGAGCTGTTCTTGAACTTGCTCAACCCGGCTTAGCTAGTGATGTTTCTTATCGTACCACGAGTTTATAAAATTTCACCGTTGTTTGAATACACTTGCATGAGTATAACAAACGATTAATATTTTAAAACAAATCAATATTTTTATAAACGTAATAGATGTTTATAAAAATATCAAGATGTTTTAAAATGCTGACTCAAATGTTTTTAAATTATATAGAATAAATTTAATGAATCATTATATTAACCATATAGCGTTACTATAAACCGATAAGTTTTAATGAAATCTGAACCGTTCTTGAAATGAGCCGAAAGATTGTTTAAAAAATATAAATGGCTGGTACAAATACTTTCCCTTCTATGTGATTTAATCTTGTTTAGATAATTTAGAAATGTGCATTATGCAGTAAAAAGCGACTGACAAAAGTATTTATATAATCAGAAAAAGTCTGGTGAACAGAGTCTAATTAGCTGCACCAGATACATGTAGCCACCACATATAGTGATATAAGATATAACCAGATATATATTTGCCTGGAATCTTAATAATAATGAGTATTCTGTGATGGCGCTTCCTTCAAAACCTTATACCTCAATTCTTTATTTCATAACACGAATATCGGTAAAATTATTAATAAATATGACCAGAACCAGCCAACCTGGTGCACCTTCATTACTTTTATATAATATATAAAAGTAATGAAGGTGCACCTTTTATAAATATAAATTATGTGATAATGTTTACAATCTACGTCATTTAAACGTTTTTTTTTCTATTGTTTCATGAGAAAGATTATCAGATTATAATATAAAAAGAAAGTGGATTTTAACAATAATAAAGTGATATTTTTCTCAATCTCCCTCATAAACATGCAGTTTGTTTTAATCTATTCCTTTTCGTAGTTCCATCTATTTTACATAGATAGATTTCAACAAATGTTCTCCAGTTTAACCTTTTGAGTAAATTGATACTTTTATCCCTTTACGGTCTGCGAGCGTCCCATCAATAACGGACGGTCGATTCCATTAGTTGCGGTCGCGACGTTTGCGATGCCGCGACCACCTGCGGCCGGCACCTGTCGCTTCCGCCGCCCGGACGCACCGCAACCGCACCGTTTGACTGATTCAAGCTACATACAATCACTTTATATTATTGACTCCGCTGTTTACCCTGTTTGTAAGCCCAACATAATCTCTAAACGACGTAAATAAGTTGTACATTCCAAATACTCTATATAATTAAGCCTAAGTTTAAAAAAATAAGAACTATTATGTGCATTTTTATAAATTATCGGTAAATTAGAACGAGACCTGATTATAAATGTTACTTGGCCTATAATTATCGGTAATTAGAACGAGACCTGATTATAAATGTTATTTGGCTTAAAATTAATCGATGAAAAGCAAGTATTTTTACCTATCGTGCATTTTTTAACGAAACGGAATCGAATGAAGCTTTTGGTAACACTAACCAATTACACTCATTCCAGTCGTGTGAAAAATTTATTTTGTGCGACGGTGGAAAATTTAATCTACGCGTTAACTTAGTATTAAGTTTATTTCATTCTGAAAATTACGTTTAAATTATAAACTTATTTTATTGCGTTTAGAAATAGCATACTATTGTCGAAGAGATCATCGCTCAACTTACAAGCCGAAAGAATTATTTCTAAATACAATAATAATATAATAAACAAATTGTATAAATTATGAATAGTTTCAAATTGTTAGATTATTCTAATATTTTTCATCTCATTATAGATATGACAGAGGGGAAATTAATTCAACGTGCCAACTTTCATATCGACAAACGTTTTACTAATAACAAATTAGTTTATAAGTTTTATATAGACTAAATTTTCAGCTCCGGACTGAAATATATTTATTTTTAAGTATACTTTAATCTATAAAATACGTTACAATTTAAGTTTTATAACTTTCATCTTTTGTAGTCAGTACAATCTTAAATTGCCAACTGCGTTTGATAAATGTTTTTGGACTCTTCCAGTTGTAGCGTACTTCTACACACTTGTGTATATTGTTCAGTTGACATAATCGCGATCCTCTTCGCGTCATTTGTAACTTGGTTGACGAAGGGCTCTTCTATAGGAGCGCGAGTGTCATGCAGTCTGTCTTCTTTGTCCGCAATTGTTAGGTATAGGCATTGCGCATTTGTTCGAGCAACGGAACTACGAAATCGTTTGCTACTACAAGTAAATCTCGTAAACGTTTTATGGTAAATGCGTATCTTTAATCGTAGAATGATATTAAATATACTGCCATTGACATTTTTTTGAAGTATATACATATATTTGTTCTATTTTATACTTTCGTTCTCAGTTTCATCTTAAAAGCGTTGTCTGCTCTTTTTTGTATATTATATCTACAAGTAAATCTCGTAAACGTTTTATGGTAAATGCGTATCTTTAATCGTAGAATGATATTATATATACTGCCATTGACATTTTTTTGAAGTATATACATATATTTGTTCTATTTTATACTTTCGTTCTCAGTTTCATCTTAAAAGCGTTGTCTGCTCTTTTTTGTATATTATATCTACAAGTAAATCTCGTAAACGTTTTATGGTAAATGCGTATCTTTAATCGTAGAATGATATTAAATATACTGCCATTGACATTTTTTTGAAGTATATACATATATTTGTTCTATTTTATACTTTCGTTCTCAGTTTCATCTTAAAAGCGTTGTCTGCTCTTTTTTGTATATTATAACTACAAGTAAATCTCGTAAACGTTTTATGGTAAATGCGTATCTTTAATCGTAGAATGATATTAAATATACTGCCATTGACATTTTTGAGGTATATACATATATTTGTTCTATTTTATACTTTCGTTCTCAGTTTCATCTTAAAAGCGTTGTCTGATCTTTTTTGTATATTATATCTACAAGTAAATCTCGTAAACTTTTAATGGTAAATGCATATCTTTAATCGTAGAATGATATTAAATATAATGCCATTTACATTTTTTGAAGTATATACATATATTTGTTCTATTTTATACTTTCGTTCTCAGTTTCATCTTAAAAGCGTTGTCTGCTCTTTTTTTGTATATTATATCTATGTCATATTACTGTAATATCTAAATTTATTTTCTAATAACTTTACAAAGCAAGATTAAATTAATCACGCTAAATCTTCCCTTAAAATAAGATACGGTTAGTAAACAACTTTAGTAATGTGTCTGAAATATTATTACATTAAAATATAGAAGGTATTAAAAGGCTAATGGGTAGAAAACTTAATACCGAAATACTTTGACTGTGTCTCCGTCCAAAGTTTTTGTTTCCCCCTTAGCACTAGAAGAAATGAGTCAGTAAACAAGTAGTTATCTGTGATGAAAGCTCACCTGTGACAGGGGCGAAGGCGGCGACCACCACGATCACAAAGCAGGAAAAAAGCGTTGCCGAATTCATAGTGTACAGTTGAACGTTCTAACGTCTGATGTATTTACTGCAATAAATTCAACGACTGAAATGTCGTCGGGATCGCGGTCGGGTCGGAGGTCACGAACGCGTACGTACCGGCTGAGGTGCGCGCGAGTACTGAACGCGGCGCCCGCTTCTGCCCTCTTTATATGCATTTGCGCCCCACCCCTCCGGACGTCCGTCCTCTGGCTCACCGACGATCCTCATGTCTATTTGTTATTTGTAGCTTTTAGATGGTAGTTTGTACGTGCGTACATAGGATATTACAATAGTCCGCGAGTCGGTACCCGTAATATACGTGCACTTCAAATAAAGAGACTGACTGTCGTAACATGTTAGAATTTAATATCATTGTGAAGGTACATATATAGCACACAGCAACAAATGCACGATGGCTATATTTACATAACTAGAATATGTTCTTATACCCCAAGTGAAGTTACACATAAAATATGTTCTTAGTATATGATGCATTAAATCGTCTACAACTAGCATTATACAAATAATGAATTCGTTTTTAGCAATCTTCGTAAACGAGAAGACAACTAACAGTGGGCTTGTTTCTAACAACGCAACGGTAGAAATGTGATTTCTTATAAAATAATTATAAGAATTGTTTCATTGGAACAATTATTTGACAAAATTCAGCGATGCATGTGCAACAATAATTTTTTCTTAGTTTTTAATTACGAATTAATATCTGCCAAAATCAATATTTCATTATAAGATGATTTTTTCAACGCGCTAATATTAAACGCGATTCAAAGAGTGTATTTCCCATAAACTCAAGTTACACGTAATGTAAATCGTATTGTTGCTATTTATGCGTTAATTCCATCGCCATGTTAATATTTAAATTGAAATAGATACCGATATAAAGAGAGAGAGAGAGTGAGACAAAGAGAGAGATAGAGAGAGAAAAGGCAAGAAATAAATTCGAATCGACGTTCGAAAACAACAAGGGAGGTAGTCTTCCCGCGGAGTATAGAGTTGCGAAATGGTATATTATCGATCGATTACGTCGTGCTCGCGCAGATCTATCGCGGCGCTCATTTGTCTTGGTCGCTATCGTTAACTATGCAGAGTCGAAAACGGGAGTTTATCTGGTTTAGCGCATTAATAAAGCTATTTAGCCGTTAGTTAATTAATATTTTAGTAAGGTTTTGAAGAAATCAGCTGTTAGAATAGAATTCGTACTGCTAGGATAGGATAGGCACATACAAGTATAAACATTTAAGAATATACAATAGGTTCTCTATTAAACTATTTATAAATACTAGTGGTCGCCCAGTAGCCAAAATTCAACCGCAGTTCATTAAATTTTTAAGTTTGAACGTTATAGGGGTTCTTTTATCAAAGTATATACCTCTCTAATCGTTATATATAATTTTGTTTCATTTTGTTCTATTACGTCAACTAAGAGCGTGCAGTAATACGTCATTAACGTGTGTTGTTTGCCTTAACACCCTGCAATACCTATAACATTTAAAATTTAATGCTAGTCAAACTGACATTTTTAAATTCTTTGGCGATAATCTCTACTCTGTGCGACTGTATGACCACAGACTATTATGTGTTTGACATTGACAGTATGAATGTGAACAATGATTTTTTTTATTGTTGAACGTAAACAATGAATCCTTTAATGTATTTATAACCAAATATTATATATAAACTTTAGCTTTCTGCACTCTTTCTCCACATAAACTATGCCAAATCTCATATTCCTCCGTGCGCGTAATATGCTTAAAAAGGGGTACAAAGTTTTCTCTTCACGTAATAAATAAATCTATGTATTAATATATAGATTTAGTTATTTCCTTAGTAAAATCTTTGCTCAACTTACAGCGTTTTGTCAAAGCGTTGTGCAAGTTGTTGCGAAACAAAAAGAAAATGACAAAGCAAAAAGTTAAATAAGCGATGAATACACGGTGAGTACAAACATAAATTTAACATGTTAAAAATAATGGGCTAGTCGTGATCTACTCAAATATTCTACAACCTTGATTCTGAAGTCGCGAATGGAAGAAGAGAACAAGTCATGGTGTGGCAATGCCTCCAAAATAGAATTAAGCACACGGGAACTCGGAGATCGCGAATAGAAATTGATACGTGCATGCGGAATATAAAATAACGAATATTTTCGTATTCGCAAATGAAAAGCGCTACCGATCCCAACACTATTTTTCCACAATCTCATTATTATTTTTCAACGTATAGGCATATTGTCTGGTAAGTTTTTCACAAGCGTAAAAACGTTATGAATTCCTCAAAAAACTGAGATTTTAGAATCATTACTTTAGTTTTCCGGAAAACTTTTTAGGTAAACTGCATTGTTTCATCATAATTTTGATTTTAATAAATCTAGAGATGGAGTCACATGTTTTATGGTATATATCTCTGGCATTGTATCTAGAATTGTGCTATATGAAATTTGAAAAAAAAATCTCTAGAGCTTTAGACCCTCATAATTCGCCTTTTCAATTGATACCTTCCACTACACATTGAATTAAGAAAAGTTTTTGCCCCATCTAAAATTTTCTTCTGAATATTCTGCAGTGTTAATTGTAAATATTCATTTCAAGTTTTAGGCAGTGCTACTTTTTGAGAAAAACGATGGACAGATGAACGGTCACGTGAGTGAATTTATGAATGTTTATTTTTTTTCTATTGAAATACGGAACACTAAAAATGCTGCAAGTCGTTATACAGAATCTTTCTTTATTCTGTTTATTAAAAACCAACGAGTAACTTAAACACTCGGTTAGTGAACTAAAGGTCCATATTGAGCTTAATAGCTACAGAGTCGTATATAATCGTAGTCCGTAGTATAAATTGAGTGGGTATAAACTAATATTAATGGATTGTAAAAATACATTGAAACCAAATTTAGCAGAATATTATAAATTTAATGAACCGTAGTTTAGTATCCGGACTTCACAACCAGTCGCTTAGGAGAGAAACTTTCCTCAAAGGAAATAACACTATTGAGGTAACTCGAGATGATCGGGTGATCGATCGTCATACCAAAACTCGAAAAACGTAGCCATCCGAAAATTTACATATATAACGCATGAGACCCGGCTTTCTTCTCCCCTCCTCCCTCTCCATCCACATCTGTCAATACGCAAATGAGTAATTTACAAAAAGTAAATTCGCTACCACACGGCTCCAGAGCTTCCTTCTACTTTTCCAACCAAGAATTTGAAAAATGTGAAATAATGTTAGCTTCTAGCGTTGGTTTTCCACTTTCAATTAAAATTATTTCGGCTAACTTGCACTTTAACAATGTCGGGAGATAGACACCTACGGAACCCTATTTTATGCATGTTCCGATAGGTATTTGGCTGATTTTTAATATTCCGTGGTTAAATTGCCAAAATACAACATCGATATCCACCCATCACAAGCGATTTTCTCGGAAACTATTCGATGTAAAAATGTGAAACTTAGAACAGATGGTGTATCATGGTGCAATTATAGACGTGAAGTATAAGTTCAATTTTGATTTGAGGGTTAATTCCAGGAAGCAAAATTGGGAGACAGGAAAATCAAGAGGGCATGTAGGGTATCAAATGAAAACTTATTAAATAAAAAAGTAGACATTATATGTAATTACTTTTTTTATAAATTTATGTTTAAATATTTTTGAAAAACTCTTAAAAACGTGTTGGCTGTCCTCCACCTTTATCATCACTACCTTTATCATGTTGAGAATTAGGTATAGATTGAATCAGAATTATCAAGATTGGAAAATTCTAGTGCATCAATTGTTTTTAATCCATTGGTTTTAAACCATCGGCTTTAAAGAAAAAGTTTTTCGAAATAAACATTACATGCGAGCGGCAATCTAATTAAAAAGGTGAAAATCTAGCAAGTTAAATATTTATTTATAATCAATATTTACGTCTTTCCGATTCACGTTGGTCTAACCTCTGTCTTCATCACTCCGTGTAAAGGTTCGTGCAAACTTTTACCTATTTGGTTTAGCCCAGTCTTTCCTTTTTCGACACCTCCAAAAAAATTTTATGTAGTTGAAGTTTGAAAAACGAATGCGTTCAATATAAAATAAAACTTATGAACGAGATTTGAAATATATATTATTTGTACTTACATTGCCGCTAAGTTTGAAAATGAGTCAATTGATTTCAAAATTACAATAGTTCTTGAATTTAAAAAAATTCCGGAAATGATATTACAAACCAAATATATAATTGAATTAATTTATTGCATACCATATATACGACTAATGGAGGAGTAGATAGAAAATACGGTGTGAAATTTTGCCCAATTATTGTTGGCCTATTTGGTGAGATTTGATACTAAAATTGCAGACAATAACATTAAATGGCCGAAATCCACATGCCTGTACTTTACATTATGTCAATGCTTTAAGTGAATTTCAAAGTTACCAAAATAATGTTAAACCTATTTCATTAAAACTCGCGCACGGTCCCATAAACTTTTCCGATCAGATCTCGAGTGTGAATCGATCCAAACTCGAGGGTAGTTAGTTGTCTGCAATGCCATCCATACCGAGATAAAGCCAAATGGCGGAACGTAGTCGTCGAGAAAATGATCCGTAAACCACCGCCCTCAGCGTTAAGGAGATAAATAAAAATTGCAAATGTTTCTAATAAGACGTTCTTATAAGTGACGAGAAATCCACACTTTAATAAAAACATAAGTCAACTTCATCTAAATTACCGGAAATCTATGTTATATTCAAACCGGAAACTATATTAGAGATAAATAATTGTAAATTATATTTTCGCGATTTTTACATATTCATTACAAGTTGCTAACCAATATACAGTCACAGAAATAAAGATACTGACGAAATATATCTACCATTAAAACACTACCTGGAGAAGCTACAAAATTAAATGTTATTGCAGATTTAGGAATTTTACTAAACAGACAATAGTGTCTGTTTAGTAAAATTCCTAAATCTTTTCCAAATTGCTAAGACGTACTTAAAGTAAGCGTCTCGTGGTTAGAAGTAAATTCAAAAAGTATAACACTTATTTCTCTCGAACATCTTGACCGTGAAAATATTGCTAAACACGCGCATTCTATTGACAGGGATCGTTTCCCACCGCTTTAAATAAAGGTTTTATTTGAATAAGGTATTCTGCTTAAAATGTCACGACTTATAGCTGTCTTTATTGTTGTTGCTTGTAATAAACACAAATTTGTGAACTAAGCAGCAATACAAGTATATTTCTATATCATGAACCGTTTTCTACAAAATTATACCCAAAGTTGAAATTTGCACAAAGGAAAATCTAATGTAAACCAATTTATTTTTCTAAAATCACTTTTTTGGTTTAAATGTTTCCAATTTACACAGAAAATATTCTACATAGTTTCCACCAACGTCTAACTACTGGCGTAACCGTATTGACATTTTTTTATTTATAAATATTGATCGGAGATGAAGAGAGAGACTTTTTATGCGGAAACGACACAATACCGATTAATAAATTATGCTTTTCAAATTGGTAAACTGCTCTGCTATTTTCCTGGCGCTAATTTAAAAATTATCCTTTGTTTATGGATTTATGAAACTTCTGCGTAATCCTAAAAAATGGTAGCACACATCAAATGAGCGAATTTCCACTGATATTGGAGCTGCTCAATATTTCGGCCGCCACTTTGCAGAATGAAGCTCAGGAAAAACTAATCCCCGCTTAGGTTCTACGCCGTGTCGTAGGATACAATACAGTCCTAAAACTCTTAACTTCATAACCAATAATAAATAGCATGCTGCTAAAGTACAATGTCTTTACAAGCTAATGATAAGCTAATGACAACTCAATTTCTCTGGAGTTTTGAAGGAGTGAATAATTTTAATTTTGATATTACCGCATCCATCAACAAACGGTGTATACTCCCTAAATATAAATACTTTTGGTAATATGTTTTTATGGGATACTACTACCAACACATCAAATATTTAATACATGCCAGATAAGGACACTGATCACTTCGCTTGCTAGCAAGATGGTCAGAGATATGTATAACAGTTCAAACACGTTCAACGGCTGTTCCGAACATTGTCGATCGTGTGCGTCCTTTAATTCTATGATGGTTAATTATATTGCCCTGGATAAAATAAAAATGTGCAATTAATTTCTATAGTATGTAGTCTAAGTTTAATGTAAGTTTTTCTATATAGTAGTAGTGTAGTCTAAGTATAATGTAACTTTTTCTATAAGTAAGTTTTTCTTTACGTCTCAACACAAAGTATTTTATGTAATTTATACTTCCTACCGTAAACTTCGAAATGAATATAAAACTGATGCTCTCTCAAATTTTATGTTACATGGCAGCCATCTTTGAAAACTATAATTCCAGTTGGTAACGTCGATCTAAACTTATAAGAGAAAAACGGTACACTTTGTCTTGTCTAGCTTTTATTAGTTGGATATTTGTTAAAAGTCAACCAACATTTACAATCAGAACCTCGCAAATCAACGATACGTAAATTAGAAGTAGGCGATATATATATATATATATATATATATATATATATATATATATATATATATATATATATATATATATATATATATATATATATATATATATATATATATATATATATATGGGCATTATTAAATTTAAAATCTGAAATAATTCCGCTTATTACTATGTTAGAAAATGAAAATCACACTAACGAAATATGAAATGTAATCGCTAATCTCCGAATCGTGCCGCTGGGTAAATGGTTCATGTAATGTCGGGACCTTAGCATTTCCGATATAGTTTGAAAAGTATATCACAAATAATCGTATTACTTCTTCGATTCCCTTAGATATTTTCAGCAATTGAGAACCAATGAAACGCAAGTTGAATTTTTTTTAACACAACAGCTGAATTATTTTCATTCGCTGTCTAACATGCGTATAATAACTTTTTGGAATACATTTTAGCACAAATCTTGCAACTATTTCTACCATTTCTATACAAATAAAAATGTTTAACGAAGAAATGGAACCGGCTTCAAATAACCATGGAGTAAAAAAAACGCACTGAAAAATATAAAATAACTATAATTCTACTATTTAGTTGGAACTTATGCGTTACAATATCGTTTCCAAACATATATACTTGTAAATTTGCAAAACACTGCTGCTGCTACAAAATTTTGGAATCAGTGTCAAGTTGACGCTTCTCTTTTTCTCTCACGTATATGAACACCCATATGCACAGATGTATACCACTTTTCATATAGCACATAATCATGAAAATTTGGACAAGTTCTAATCAAATTTTCATGTGACCACTTAGGCAGTATATCCTTAAAAATAAAAAAAAAACATCGAGGTTGGTTGGTAAATTGCCCGATCTCAATAACAAGAGAAAATCCTCCATTTTTAAAGTCGTTTAAGATCCTTAGTGATCGAAAATTTATCTTATATACTCTAATGGTTTTTTATAACAGCATAACTCGAATGCCCAACGCGATGAAGAATGGTCCGCGTAACATGTTCGCGCAGCTCCCATCCGCACTTTTGCGGTAACCCGCCACTTGTTACACTTTTATTTATTGGTTAATATAAACGAGGCAAGACAGAAGTTCAGATCGACCGTGATCATCGTTTCTGTATCATTTTGCTCGCTTCATATTTTATTACGAGCAATTCATCACGGGCGCCTGCGTGTGTTTGATTTTGCTGATACGCAGCTGCGTATTCATGTGTAAGGTATTGAGTTTAAAAAGGAACATCGATTAAGTCGTTCTTCTTTCTGGTCTTCGGATATAAGGAACCCGAAATCCCGCTGTGATAAAACTCACAAACGAGTTGTTTTCAACGTGTGTTTGTGTTGAATAAACAATACTCCTACACCTATCTCTCCATACTTTTTTCGAGGCGATCAACTGACATGTACTCTGAAACTTTCGTAATAAATTGATTATATTTATTGATGCTAATGGTGTCGGTTATGGAGTTCTTTATCATGTATAATTGACACGTTTGGAGTTCATATATTGACGTTGAAAAAGGTTTTGAGCATTCACTTACTGAAAACACGAAGACTCGACTTTTTTGAACTCGATTTTTGCATTATTGTTTTTGTATTTTTACCAGTCATAGTAGTTACTTTTCGCAAATTTCCATAACTATGTCGTAACATTCGTTTTGTTAGAGCTATTTATGTTATTAAGCGATTGAGCTTCTCTATATTGGATTTAACACAGTCTACTGCGACTGTTTATAGCAGTAAGATATAATATTGACAGTTAGTCTTGATAACATTTGTTGTACAAGGCGTCTTTTAAAATTGTGATTTCACCTATTAATAATGGTTAAACTGAATTGAAGCGTTTTCCCTCAGATTATCACGATACGTGCACAAGCAATGGTAACTGTTTAGAAATAAATTATTAAATATAAAAAATTCATTCAAATGTGGTTATGTTATGAAAACATCCAAAAGCTACAACTGACATGTAGTTTTCCTTACTATTATCAATAACAGTTTCATAGGAAGAGAGGTTGCCTTCTTGGCCATATAAATGGACGTACGATTATGAGAGTCTCTCATAAAAATAAGTTTAAGCAAAGGACATTAATTCAAATTACAAGAGCCGTTATCTCATATTAATTTAGGCCCCTTAAATTGCGAGCGCAGCGAAACGCCGTGAATGCACACGACATAATGTTATTACATTTTATTGACATTCACACGAAGTACGTACAACCTTAATTACTTCTCGTGCTTTCGATGTGAAAAAAAACGACTATAAAGAAGCAAGTGCATCTACGGCCAGCAAAGTGGTCTGTATCGTTACTCTGCTGTTATCAGCATTAACATTTTCCGAAATAATTATATTAAGATGAGATTGGTTGAATAACAGTTCAGTGATATAACATACTCTCAATTTTCATTCGCATATTTTATTTTCATGAGATCTCAGAAGCTTGTTGCTCGAAAATTGTTAAAGTAGCAACATGTAAAATTAGTTGAGGATATGTTCCCAGGGTTATTTGTACCTGAGACGTTGGTGGTATGTGAAGCGGTGTATCTTTACGAATTCGTCATCATCCATGCGGGTTAATTGATCGTATATTATGAAGAAGTCAGTTGGAAAGCTTTTTGCGGCATGCAACCGTGATTGTTTCCTTCTTAAATTAAACTTGATTGACGTAAAGCTGTCTAATATCGTTATCGCTGTAAAATCAAATTCATATATTTATGCTCGGCTCAACTACTGTTTTTATTTTCTTTGTGTTGATATCGTCTTTGTAATGATCTTGATGAACATGTCCCGAGCATCGGAATTATATTGGCTTTCTGTTGTTGATTATGTTCGTGAAATAGAATTTGGTGGCATTTTCGTCATACTTAAATATTTACTGTTATATACTATATATATATATTATATATATATATATATATATATATATATATATATATATATAGTATATAACAGTAAATATTTAAGTATGACGAAAATGCCACCAAATTCTATTTCACGAACATAATCAACAACAGAAAGCCAATATAATTCCGATGCTCGGGTTATGTTCATCAAGATTCTTACAAAGACGATATAAACATTAAAAAAAGTAAAAACAGTAGTTGAGCCGAGCATAAATATATGAATTTGATTTTCTAGTGATAACGATATTAGACAGCATTACGTCAATCAAGTTTAATTTAAGAAGGAAAAAATCATAGTTACCTGCCGCAAAAAGCTTTCCAACTGACTACATCATAATATACGATCGATTAACCCGCATGGATGATGACGTATTCGTAAAGGTACACCGCTTCACATACCACCACCGTCGCAAGTACAAATAACCCTGGAAACATATCCTCAACTAATTTTACATCTTACTACTTTAAGAACAGCATAAATTCATTATGACATCATGTAACCGACACTAAGTGAATAGATTTTTAGAAATCCATTACCGTATAATATGAACGATTTTAACGATTCTACATTCAAATCTATATCACATAATTTAAACGTATATTGAGTCACCTAATTTTGATTGTTTTTGTTTCTTTTTTGCTTTTCTCTCTTTGAAATATGTAGACAAGTCGCTGGATGTATATGCTAAAATATTTGCTTTTGTTAAAGACTTTTACCTGCGACCTATAAATTGAATAATAAATTGTTATATAAGAAGAAGTAATTCACGTAGAAAAGAAATGATTTTTCTTGATCTTTCTGTATAATTTAAATCGGTGGTGAGAAACATTTAATTTCTTTTACGTTATTGATAATTACAATAACATCTTCTGTCAAAATACAAAGTTATTCTGAACGGATAACCAGATGAAATTACTTTATTTCCCGAGTATTTTGAATAAATATAAAATATTTTTTAACTTCAAAAGTCAAGAATGTTAATTGAGAAACGCATTCTTATTTGTAAAAGTTGTAGGACCACGTGAAGAATCGATATTTTTTAAACCATTTCTTACGATGTTTCAAAACAGTGTTTCGATCAAGCGGATTGTGTCGAACGAAAAGTTTGCAATTATTTTGTTGAAGCGAAAGCTGCGCGTTGTTAAATATTTTGCTTTAAAATTGAATCGCTTAAAACAGGCAGACAACCTGATTGAACCAAATCTTTTCATCCAGTTTACGCGATAATTGTGTAATTTTAATATCTAATCGTGACTTTATGGTCGCCTGTCGTTATTAAAATGAGACGTCCTATTGCGCCTTCATCATCATTCAATTTTATTATACTATCGACGCACTATTCCATAAAAGATATTGATAGTCGCCTGCGATTGATAATTAAACTGAAACGTCTAGTTTCGTCTTGCATCATTATTCATTTTTATTATATCATCGACGCACTGTTCCATTAAAGCATATTGATAGTCGCCTGTGTTTGATAATTAAAGTGAAACGTCTAGTTGCGCCTTTATCGTCATTCAGTTTTATTATAACATCGACGCCTTGTTCCATTAAAGCTTATTGTCTAAGGAATCCCGTAGATATGAAATCCTTAATAGCGCAGAACGTGCGAGATTGTAAAACGGGTAGCTCCGGTTTTCATGAAATTTGTCGCGATCGGCGTGCTTGGAGTTGCCGGCGGTCGCTCGTCGGTCGTACGTCGACCCGCTTAGAATGCGGCCCATCTATAGTGCACACTGTGCATCCTGCACATTGAACTCAACTACAACGTCATTTCTATTTAAAGGATATTACTACATTTTAAATTCGCATCTACATATAAAATGTTATAGAGCTGTTGAAACAACTTGTTTCAAAACCTCTTTTTTCAAACATAACAGTAAATTGCCAAGAATATATATTTATTTAAAGAAAACCATTATCATACGCAATGATGTTTATAATTCATATAGCAACGTCATTTGCATACGCAAATGATGTTGCTATATAAAATATTAACATCAGAAAAGTTTCACGCTTTTCGGAGACCATTTTTAAAAACAAACAATGGATGGATACTGATCTCTACAACTTTTAAAATTAAAAATACTACATCGAAGCACTTCTCTCCTGTTTACACATTTTCATGAGGTGTTTTATCCACAAATATGATTTTTTAAAAAGAAACAAAAAAAAATGTATGTAATGATTATTTATTTTTTTTGAGTTAAATTCTCTTGGAATAACAGCGTAATGCCATTAAAAGTTATCAGCAGCTGAAGCATCGCAAATTTACTGAAAATCCAGCAGCTAGAAAATTAAAATGCAGTATCATGGGAAGTATAAGTTGTTCCTGAAACAAATTCACGCTGTAATTAATACCATGGTCGAACCAAATCCATAGGCTTTCCTCTTTTATTCTTTCAGAAAATTGAAGTGCCAAACTCTCTGGTTATCTACGCGTTTCTGAGCTCAAACTTAATAATATCCTTCACGAAAAATATTCACATAATTCTGATTTATGCTTTTCTTTTCTACAAGCTCAGCAATTACAGGCCGCTAAGCAATTATAGACCCTTTTCTACAATCTTAGCACTTACAGGCTGCTAAGCAATTATAAACTCTTTTTTATAATTTCGGCAATTACAGGTCGCTAAGCAATTATAGGCCCTTTTCTACAATCTCAGCAATTACAGACCGCTAAGCAATTATAGTCCCTTTTCTACAATCTCAGCAATTACAGGCTAGCAGCCTGTAATTATAGGCTCTTTTGAAAGAAGTGATACGAGGATCAAGTGATACTTTCGAAAACTATTAGCAGCATAAAATTATATTACTAACTTTTAAGCCATTGTGAGAAATAAATCGAAATTCGGTAATTTAGTAGACATGATCAAAGAATACGTAAAATCGACACAAACAAATCAATTCGAGATATAAAGGAAATAATTAATTTTATTACAACGGAATCATAATTTTGTTTTAAGATCATTAGAATTATTTATATAATTTTGTTTATTAATTTAATTTCTGAATAATCTTAAATTATTGACATTTTTACATTCTTATACTTTAGATATTGCAAGATAACTAAATGAATTATTTAAAAATACAAGACTAGCAACAGGGTCCCTTTTCCGCTGGGCGGTCGCTCCGTTCACTGGAGACAGTTTCGCGTTATTTACATATTTCTCGGTGTTCAGCGACGCGTGGCCAATTGCAGGCGCGATGTCGCAACTTCCTCGCTGTCAGCCCGCCGCTTCTGTACGCGCGCCTGACCGTAACCCGCTCTACCGCTCGTAGTGCGTAATGCTGTAATTTGGCCAAATCTATCATCGTTGTTACAGTTCTGATTTTATATTTTAGGAACGTCTTTGACATATATTTTGTAGTCTTCAACAATGGTATAATAGTTTTTGAATGGTGATTTATAAAATGTTCTTATTATCGACATTGTAGATGTGTAGACTGTTCTTGTTACAGTAAGCTCGCAATATCACCAGTGATATTATAAAATATAAAAATATATAGGCTATTTGGCAATTGAAAACTATATTAATAAATGATGTCAATAAGTTTAATGATACACGATTTCTATGCCTTTTATCAGACTATATTCAGTATCATTATAAAGTTAATGATTCCTAAATTTCATCTCGTGTGCTGAATGTAAGGCAGAAAATATTCTTAAGACGTTATCGTTGATGTACAATTATAAAAGTGACATTGGAATCCTTATGTATCAACACAGAATTTTAACTCCTAATATAGTAAAACTATGTACTGTATTATATAGTCAGGATATAGTCAAAATTTGATTCCTAAGAAAAATTTTGCGAAGCAGAACTTTCACTTACAACCGAGTATCATTGGTAATTTTAGGCGGATACGTATTTAGCAGCAATATCATTGGTACATTCACTCCCAAGATATTTTTTTATTGACAGGGAGGCTTAACGACTTGCATTTTAAATTGAAAATATTTTCCAAATCACACGTTTCTCAAACCAATAAAATAAGCAAAATTATTAACTCAAGTAAAATTAAAATAAGCAGTTATTAGGGTTTTGAAAAATTTATTCATAGTAAGTAACGTTGATACGTTACGGAAGAAAAATATAATATAAAATACAGGTTTCAAACCACAATTATATATTACATTTGTAAAAACCACATTTCCCCCTTTTTCTTCCTTTTATGGGCGACATCGTGAAAATCCACGTGGATGTCCAAATTTTAAAAAGAATGCACCCTTCAAATTTCCGAAAAAAAGATTCGGAAATTTGAAGGGTGAAGATTATATATATTACTTTGTATACGTATTTATTTCGCTTTCATACTGAGTCGGAGTAATCCAAAATGGATACATAGGTTTTATCATAAGTTATAAAAGCGATATGCACATGGCCCTTCTATAATTTCGTCGCATTTAGGACTTGGATTAATATTGAAATAACTTTAAATATTCCCATGTTGGACAACTTCGATACTTTATCCATATTTAATTTTCTGCGAAGCGAAAATTAACGCAAAGGCAGTACGAAGTCTAACTAACGTACGCGCTCTGTGGCCGCAGCAAGCATACGCCTAGTGGAGCGTCACACCGGATGACGGCTCGTTTGAATGCCGCTCGGCGCCACGCCGGTTTATTCGAGTTCGTTACTACGCAGATCATTGGCACTAATCACGATCAATGGACATCTCACCAAAGGATTCGTCTAGAAGGAAAATACGAATTACCTAATGGCACGCCAATTAGTGGCCGGGACAGGTTTTTCTCGGCTTGCCACTGATTGTACAGTAGCGCGTAGCTGCATACTGACCGAACTCGGGGTCATCTTACTATCATATCGCGTGCCTTACGATAATTCCGCGTCGCGATACGGAACAGGTTCCGCGGCTGTTCTGATTAGTGAGGAATGTTTTATTATTTCTTTTCACCCGCTATTACTACATGTTCAAAAAAGTGCTTACAGGATTTTTTTTAATTTTTCAATAAAACATAAATTCAATAAGCATCCCAAAAGTTACGCAGCTTCCCTTTTAAGTTTTTTGTTTTATTTTGACCATATCTTTCCCAAAACTTGTTAAATTTTTTTTTTTCCAAATATGCAATATGATTTTATTTGCTGCATTTTTAGATAAAATCCACTCCATAGTTAATACACTCATCTAAGGCATTGTTTTTAATAGAAGTGTATTTGGGGTAATAGATAAAATGAACTGTATAAAAATGCAAAATAGTTTATTATACGTCCTATTAACATTCTGGTTGGAAACGTGCGTATTAGAATAGCCCACTATTTTATTTTCATAATTCAGATACATACATTCGTGTAAACGTTGCTGTTTCGTACTGTTACTCTATTTGTAACAAATTTGTTCAGTTGCTCAGGTTATCACTTTTTTTCGATAGAAAAAAGTATAAATGAATCTTTGGACAAGAACGAAATAAATACACAAGATAAAAACCTACTCAATAAAAACCAACGCTACTTGTACACGAGAGAATCTAATTTATAGTCTAGTTTCACTACTTTGTATTCTGCCGATTAAACGTTAAGTAATATTCGAAAATTTCTGCTCATTCATTGTCGATGTGTTCCCGTCTCTACCTACATCTGAGAGTGGTGGAAAATGAGATAAGTGAATTAATATATGTAAATAAATACTTTAACGTAGTTTATTACTTTTTTGTACTTGTTACTTTATAACGAGTACAAAAAACCATATTTGTCTAAAATAGAGTACAAAATTTCGTTTTACATTAGGGATGGAATCCTTAGCAGTTGCTAATCCAGCGCTGTGAATATTTCCTATTTATTATTTAAAGCGTTATATTAAAATATCAATTTCCCTACTGAAATAAAATAATTCGATTGAAAAGAAGAATATTAATATTTATGTTAATATAAATATTTATGATATAGTAAATACTATATTTTCTTTGTAATCTCTTTAAAAAGTTTACTAGTTATAAAAATCATTCATTTTTATAGGTGACATAAAAATTTATATACAATATAATTATTGTAATATTGAATGCGTAATTCTTCCGAAAAAATCTTCAAGGAAATACTTTTTGTTATATAAATATATATATATATATATATATATATATATATATATATATACATACATACATACATACATATTGAAAAAACAATGTACATTACATGATACAAAGGCATCGCACTTGTAAGACTTTCTTCTGAAACTTTCTTCGACTTCTATATATAAAAGAACTCTTCTATATTAGCTTTGGCTCGTAGCTTTACCCACATAAATTTCCTACTTAAAGTGTTGGATATATATGTGACATAACGAGACTGTCGTTACACATTCCTGCAAATTATGTTAAATCATTAATATATACATACTGCGCTATCCATTGATATGTAATTAAATACTTAATATTGAGTGAAAACACTTTTTATTCATCCTATATGAGTTATAACTATTTCTCTAGTTAACAATTATATTTTGTGTGTTAATTTACTATTTCTATACCATATTTTATGACTAATTGAATTTAATAACAATATCCAAATACACCTTCATTTTTATCATAGTTACAATCAACTAAAGCCTTAGTAAAATTATTAATTAAAATACTTATGTACAGTTTTACGATATTTATTTACAAAATATTAGTGATTAATTATATAAAACACAAATACAAAATTTTATATCGTAGTTGTAGGAATAAAATAAAACCATGCGGAATCATAAATCTCCTTCAACTCTACCTCCGCTGAGTCACATCGTGTTATTTACAAAATTGAACTTTTCCCATTTTTTGACTGGCTCTTACATAAAATTAGGTCATTGGCTTTAATTTACTCGAATATTATAAAATCATAAAAATTTTAATGAGTTGACATCGTGCGTACTGATTTAAAAGAAATAAACTTTTAGTCTAAATTACATTTGAAGATATTTAACATTAGAATTAACGTTTCCGTAAAAGAAATTTAAAATGTCTAATATTGACAAATAGTTTGAAATTTGTAGTGTTATTAATTTCATTGCAATTACAATAGTTTAAAAACTTTACATGCTATGGTAAAATAACATGTAGATTGAAATTTTAAGAATCCTCTTCATTATAGTAAAAAGCATACAACAGTAGTAAAAAGCATACTACAAGTACCATGTTTCATCGTGAATAATTGTCAACCGTACAGGAAGATTAATTCGCTGAACCGGAATCGTTACAAGGCACTTGACAAAAGGTAGTAAGAACGGTCATAAAACTTCCTTAATTACTTTACGCGCGACCACACAAAGTTCATCGGTGTCACACAGTAGCTTCGATCGTGAACTCTACCATTGCTCTCTCGCATCACGACCTTCACCGCGGCAGTATATGTCCACATTGTAGTATATGTCCACATTGGATTCGTCTGCTAAGCTGTAGAAGTTGCGATATAATCTGAATTTAAGAATCCGATAATAATTATAAGACTATCTCATCCACGTCTATCACTTAATGCATTATTGAATCTTATAATCTAGTTTTCAGATTTATATCTTTAAACTCGACATATAATTCAGCAAAAAGTTATGAAATAAAATTAACAATTTTTTATCTCGTGTCAAAGTTATTTAATTTCAAGGTTATATTTATTCGCGGATAACCCGGAAAACCTACATTCTCACTAAACCATTATGAGAAGCATCGCACTGTCCATATCGAATTAGATGGGCAAGTGCACGTATGTTTGGAGCAGAATAATGATTTGGAATGTTAACATAAAATCATGTTTCTTCGAAGATAAAATTCAACTATAGGTGTATGCTAATAATCTTATACAGCAAGTCGGTCTGACCTTAGTGACACGTCACAGAGCATCGAAACAGTGCTGTGATCCGATAACATGTGACAAAACTGCACGTGCGCCAACACAGCCAGTCTATTGTGTGCCCATGTTGCGCAAACATATCACGCATTTTCAGCGTTTCAGAATTTGATGGATCAGAATGTGGGATTATTTGTCGTTGAGCCTAGAAATGTGGGTCTGCTTTTAAAAATGAAATTATTATTTTCACGTGAGCTATATCCCGATGTGTTTGCTGCTCGCCTCTAAGAAGTTCGGTTGTATACAGATTTCCCTCTTCCATTTCATTTATACGTTATATTAACAACCTAAGTTTCAACTCAATCACATGTGTAGAATTAAGTCAAAATCGATTAGCACAATTCGATCCAAACCAAAAGGGATGTGCAGTTAAATAAAGTGTTTCCTATACGTGAATTTCAAAATTATTGTTTATTTATTTGTTGCATTACGTGACACAAAGGCGTACATGTAAGAGTTTCTTATAGTTCTATGTAAAAAAGAACTATTTTATATTAGTTTTTGCTCACAGCTTCACCCGCGTAAATTTTCCATTAATTTTCAGATTTACTGATAGTTAAAAACATATTTCGTCTGAATACTTTACGGATTGAACTGTAGAATAAGGCACGGTCGATAAAGTAGACTTTTGTTCGGACTCGACTGATAGTTAATGAGAAAAAGAAATACATTTGTAGCTGTCAGTAAGTCTGACTGACAATCTTGACCATGTGTGGTGCATAAGGGCGTTAAGTGTTGGCACAAAACCTTGATTATAATCATTAACATCGACTTCGTGGCAATATGCGTGTCACATATAAGGGGTATAAGGCGTATACGTATGACCTTTAAGGGGTACTGCATATTCATGGAAGAAACTATGGTTAGAGAAACAGAGCACTAAAAACATCTAAAACAAATATAATTAAGCTAAAACTCCAAAAAAGTGAGTAGTTAACGCTATCATAATAATTACTTATGAAATAGTCCCGTCTGTATAAAGAAAGTGTCAAACAAAATTAATCTTATAACTTGCTATATTTTCGAGTGAACTATTAGTACAATTATACTGTGCTTAGCGGGTTAGCGTTTTTAATTACGTTATATTTAGATTAATTTTTTCCAATAAATGGAGATAAGAGTCGAAACATATCGATTTATATATTTTAAAAGGCTAAAATATCCCGATTGCAACATCGTAAGCCGACCCGGTATACTAGTTTTTGCATGATGAAGTAACCCATGAATATCATGCTCATACAAACCCATTTATACAAACGTTTTACACAATTAAACAAGGAGCAGTATTCGTTGGGAGTATCAATTTCACATGATAGTTATCGAGATGAAATAAAAAATCTGATTAGACAGGTGTGTGTCGCTATAAAAAAGTCTAGGTTTTTTTGTCCGCATACGATCATTTTATTCACCTAAATTTCGATGCTTCTTCAGAAGTCGTGACGCAAAAACGCTAGATCCTTGTTCCAGTTGGCTGACACTGAGTGCAGATTATTGACCTCCAACAATTGTCCTTCGAAATGAGACGGCGCTCGAGAAAAGAATAATGGATAAATCGGCCTGCAAATTGATTACCTCATCCTGATGTGGGTTTAGTGGCTCTTGCGAAGATAATGGACTCTTGGTTATTTGCCATTTGGTTTTTATGTTGAGGGATGAGTGTACGTTTATTCGGAAGGATTCTGACTTTATTTTAACTTGCAAATTATGGTACGAAGTGGAAATTTTAGATTTTTACTTGCTCAGTAATAAATATTGGTTAATGCTTTATTTAACAAGTAAAAAATGAATATATATATGTTTTATTTGAAAGTTATTTTAAATGGTACGTACTTTTTTGGTACTACAAACCTCAATAGTCCAGGGTCTTCCCATGAAGTTTTCATTATTTGGTCCTCTGTTTAGCCAGATTTCTCCATCAATTAACTCTCATTGTATTGAAGTATTTTTCAATACCCTCCAAGTACACGCTACGGAGTCTTCACATTTTATGGTTTCTTCAGTGAAAGGAAAGGAAAGGAAGGCAAGAACAATTTTTCCCTCTGTTGATCTCGTTCGAATATTTCTAAAAAAATTACTTTTTAAATTAGTTGCATATTTACTATAAAAATATATCCTATTAACTCCAAATACTTGGTATTTGGAATCTGGTATGAAATGAATCATTAACAACATTTCTAATTACAAATTTATGTCAATTTATATTTGATAACATTATTAAACAACGAATACTTGTACTTAAAAAAAACGAATATTTCACCTCATACACTAGCAACAGAAGTTACCATTAAAATTGTGTTGTGAATGTTGTTCGTTTCATTGTTTTCCAATATTATACATATATACATAATACATAGCATAGCTATTTTGTACTATTCTTTAATTTATAATCACATTATTTCTAGTCAAATTTCAAGTTTGCATCTATGGTAGGTTTCGTGATATTTGACATAAAAAATCGTCAATTTTATGGCTTATTCACTCACTTATAGACTGACTGACACATAATCAATCTTATGGTTAATTTCCGGAAGAGCCAGAATTGAAATATGGTACATATGTTATAAATATATGTATTAGTTAGAGGATACCAAAAAAGAAGAAATCAAAATATGCAAAAATTGTGGGTTAGAAACAAAGATAAAGTTTATGTTAGTGTACCTATCAAGTTTTATATATGCGTCGCGGGTTGCTACCTATCAAGTATTATGGGTTTTCTTAGTACTTCTATAGTTATATAAACTCGCTATGGTTTTTTATACTAGTATATAACGGTGATTTCTCTGTGTATGAGTAAGTAGAACTTAAATACAGAAATTGCCTCAAATCAAAATTAAAAAATGTCGTCTCGGAAAAATTGTACACCGTGGAAGGACAATACGGCAAACTATTGTTAAAATTCAGTATGCCGAAGGGCCCGAGAAAAAACAATAAAAGGAAAAGTTAAAATTTAGATAATTAGCATTATCCCATCTATGCCAGTCATCAGATTTTAGAAAAAACTCGATAAAAAGAAGTGAATTTCCATCAAAAAAATTATTGTAAAAAAGGCCAAGTTTTATGGTTTCTTATAGCCGTAAGAAAGATTCAAATTATTTCAGAACTTTTAAGAGAAGTATATATCTATCACAACATTGAACTTGGCAGCCGCGAAAACGTTTCAGATGTTTATCGCTTTAACAGCTAGAGATTCTAAAGAGAAAATTCGTTTTATATATTTATATTCGATTTGTTTTATATACCTTATCATACGACAAAGCGACAGAGATAAGAATTTATCGCGCGCAATTTGTGATATATGTATAATTGATAATTGAATAAATCTAGACGCGAAGCTCTGACTCACTCGCCTAAGCTTCTCTGGCGTCTGCAAGAACTTCGCGGTTTTTATCTCTAACATTTTAAATCGGGTTACTTTTATGTATAACTTGGTCCTTTTTACAGTAATATTTGTAAAGGGGTACCAAGTTTTTATAGAAATAATCTAAAGACGTCAAATCTCGCATATCTTATATATTTATATGTTCTGTTATAATGACGAGTGAACCCTTAAAGCTCTATATTACTTAGTTTTGCCGTATTTGTCATACAACCATCAACAGCCTGTCTCAATCCATTATTGGACATAGGCTTTTCTCAGTGCGCGTATTATTGAAGAGGATGTCCATAACCGTCATGATGGGCAAGCAAATTGGCGACTGCAGTGCGTAAATTCACAGACCAGTGACAGACTATAGCGTCATTAGTGTAGTAGCTCTCACACCATTGGCGCTGTATTCCGTCACTGGTCTGTGAATTTTACAAACAACGCTCCAATCCTGCTCGACGGACAGCTGGGAATTGAAGCCAGGACCGCGCTGTGTGCCACGCCGTCAAAGGCTGTAAATCTGATATTAACGCAGCACGCCATAGCGTCAACAAATTTATATATTGTTATAATAAATTAATGTTATCAGAGAACAAAAGAATACGCCTGAAGAAGTCCATTAAAATGTTTGCAGTAATTTTTTAGATTAATCTCTCTAAATAAATATACAAATAAACTTAAGTCTCCTCATGTTTGGATACAGATAGACAAATTTACGGTAACTTAATCACACTTATCCATTGGAAACTATTAATAACTCGTGCAAACCCTGCTAATACTCTATCAATAAATCAAGTAAATAAAATCTAGCTATACACACAGCAACGTCCTCGAATCTCCCATTGAATCGTACATCATACGAGTGACACATAATGAATGGTCGTACTTGCTAATTGTCATATGGGAGCTCGGCTGCGAGCACGCCTGGAAACGTGACGGCTTCAGCTGATGAAGGCGATTACAGGCGCATCATGGTCGTGCCAGGCGACTTTCTCACGCCCGCTCCGCCCGCAAACCTGTTCAGCGATCCCTCTTTGAATTCAATATTTACACGGCCCTACAAAGACGTATCTAACTTCGTCCTGATTGGCTCCGTTTGCCCTTTTTCCCGCTGGTGATCGCTCTAGGGTTGTCTCTTAGAATTTGTTTTTGAACATTTGTCTATTTATTTTTACGCTTCATATGATCCGATTGAGCCATATTAAAAGCACTGTGGGCTTCCGTTCCTTTTAAATATGCACAATAGAAATTTAGTTCCAAAGGACTCACGATTGCAGGAACAATGGAAGGTGATAAGTGAAGTAAAGTAGATATATTCTATCAAAAACTTAACTAGAAATTGGAAACTGGATTACTTTACAACCTGTCTCAAAGCGAAAATGAAAATGTGTCAGCTTAACATACCAAACCTACGTCACAAAAAGTATCCAGTATTTTATGAATCTTATCCGACAACCCTAGGTGGCTAACACAGCCAACCGTCGCTTGTTTGCCGGGCAAGCTGATCGACAGCAAGCGCCAGGTAAGTGGGTTAGTGCGGGGCAGAAAAAACGGTGCAGCTCATCTTGTTTGCTGAATTAATATTGGACGGCCTTGAGCCCTCGAGAGGGCGCGCAGTATTTATTTATTGTCGTTTGACAAGTGTACGTTTAGCTCAGAATTGAAATGGCTTTTTAAAGGAATAACTTGTATAAGGATGTTGATAAATATTAACTATACAATCAATTATTTAATGTTTAATAAAAAAATTGTGATTCGGTTATGCACCGCGTGCAAATAGTATTTTAAAAATGTTTTTTTAAAATACTATTTGCACGCGGTGCATAACCGAATCACAAAATTAAACGTAATCTGTAATTGACTGCAGACATCAACAATTAGCCTTTTAAATAGCCTATATTTCATCTACCCGATTTGACAAACCAATATATGAAGAATATATCTTAATAGGAAAAAATGACCTAAAAGCTTATATCGTGCTAAAGATTAGGAAATATTTTTGGAATTGCTTTTTTGTTTAAAAAATAAAAAATTGACTGCAAAATGTCATCGAGAAGAAAATATATAGAAGAAGACTGCATCGCAATAGAATACAATTGAGTCAGATTGAGGTGTTGGATCTGAGTCATATTGAGATGATGAAATGAGTCTTAATAGTAAAGTACATGCAGATAGATTTCATCATCATATTTGACACGACAGCCCAGGGGGGGCCAATGCCTTCTGTTGGAGATTCTCCCAGGAAGTTCTACTCTTCGCCTGGGTTTTCCAGTTCTTTATCCTGAGAATGTTAAAATCTTCTTCCACTGAATAGATCCATCGTAATTTTGGTCTACCTCTTCTACGAGTTATTAGAGGTTTTGCGGTGAAAACTTTCTTTACTGGGTTTTCATCTTTCATTTTTCACCATCAAAATCAAAAGAATGAACTGGGCTGCCCACGTATCTAGATACGTGTTCATTCTTTTGATTTTGATGGTTTTTATGACATCAGGCTCACCAAACAACCTATAGATTTCTGAGTTAAGGCGTCTTCGCCAAATATAATTTTTCTTGACACCCCCAAAAATTCTCCTCCCTTCACAACCCTTCTTTCAAAGGCCGCTATTTTATTCTCTCCAGTTCTAGTCAAAGGCCAGGTTTCTGAACCATATGTTAGAACTGACCTAATAAGAGTTTTATATACTAATAATTTTGTTTTTCTTGTAAGAAAAGAAGATTTAAGGATGGAGCTTTAGTCCAAAAAATGCTTTATTGGCCGATGATATGCGATTCTGAATTTCAGAGATAGTATCATTCTTATTGTTAACACAAGATTCAAGGTAAGTAAAGCAGCCAACCGTTTCAAATGTATGTGAGCCAATCTCCAAACGATTATGTGCATTATTTGGTGGAGATTTTTGAATAGCCATATACTTAGTCTTGGAGTCGTTTATTGCCAGACCCATTTGATTTGCAGCTATCTCCAAAGACAGAAAGGCATCTCTCAAGGCTGGTAGGTTTCTAGCAATTATATCAATATCATCAGCACACGTTAGGATCTGAACTGATTTGTAAAAGATGGTACCCCTAGTGTTAATATCTGAATCCCGAATAGCTTTTTCTAGTGCAATATTAATAAGCAGACACGAGAGTGAGTCGCCTTGTCGAACACCATTATTGACACTGAGATCTTCAGAGAGGGCACCGTTGAATTTTATTTTACATTTTGTCGTCTCCATATACACATTACAAGTCTAATTAACTTGCTCGGAATTTTGAATTAATACATTGCATCTTTTAAATGTTTTCTACTAACACTGTCAAATGCTGATTTAAAATCTACAAACAAGTGATGAGTATCAATATCATACTCACTTGATTTTTCAATGATTTGACGTAAACAAAAAATTTGATCAATAGTAGATTTTCCACTCCTAAATCCGCATTGATAGCTGCCAATTTGAGAAACAACGAATGGTTTTAGTCTCATAAACAGAATGTTGGATAGAATTTTATAGCTTGTGCATAGTAAGCTAATGCCTCTATAATTGGAGCAAACCATTGGGTCTCCTTTCTTATGAACAGGACACAAAATACTAATGTTCCATTCTGAAGGAAGCTTTTCAGAGTTCCAAATATTCACAATTAACTTTTGCAGGTGATCATATAGCCGAAGACATCCATTTTTTAGCAATTCTGCAGATATAAGATCATGTCCTGGTGATTTATTATTCTTTAGCTTATTAATTGCCAGTTATATCTCATCTCTCTCTGGGTTGGGAATTATTTCATCATTATTTACATTTACTGAGTTGTGTCTATGATTCTCCTGTGAATTTTCTGAGTTTAGAAGATTGTTAAAATGTTCAACCCATCTTGAAAGAATTTCTTGTTTGTTAGGCAAAATTTTCCCTTGTTCATTTCGACAGAGAGTAGAACTTGGTTTAAAGTCAGAGCGACTACGATTAACCCTTCGATAGAATGCTCTACTTTCATTTAGGGTTTTAAGATTTTCAATTTTTTTTAGGTTCTTCAAAAGTTCTTTTCTTTGTTTTGTGAAGTCTTTTTTCCTCTTTTCTGGCTCTTTTATATTCTTCTGTATTGTTTCTGGTATTTCTATTTAGCATCTTTTTATATGCGGATAGATTTAGTGCAGTACATATTTTAATGTGGCGCGCATCGTTGCTTAAGCCTTATTAATACAGCATGACGGAATATATCAATAATTTTTTTATTACAAACTTGAAACCTCATAAAAATGTTTAACGCATTATTTTTTTAACCTAGAATATTATTAAACAGAAAAAAACTTATTGCATTTTAAAGTATAAATCTACCAATAGAAAGATAGGTAAGAAATATTTTTAGATTTGGTGTAGTAATAGTATACACCCAGAAGAAAAACAAATGTTTTTTCTAGTTAAACGTGAACGAAGTCACAGGCACAGCTAGTATTTAAATAATTAGACGTTTTGGCAATAAAACATCATGCCAAAACGCATAATAAGACATAGAAATTGAATCATGCTAACTGACGAACGTGAGTTATTTTGGAAATTATCTCCACATTTCCCTAAGTGAACAGGTGTACTATTATGGACGCACGATAAATGTTAAAAAAGTTATATCTGATAAACTTTGCTAGAGTGGAAAACGACGCTAATTCAAATAATTTCTGTTCTAATTCCAATTTAATACTAAAACGAGAAATTAAAACCTTCCACCACTATAAGCAAATGGTTCCACGATGTTTAGAGTCGAGATAACTCGTATTATGTTTAATGAACTTAAGGCTTACCTGTAAACTATAAGTCTTCCGACATGTAATTCCGATTTGCAGAATTATAGTTATCATCGAAGAGATCCTCTTGTGTTGGGACTACCTACAATATTTTGTGATAGATAAAATAGATAGTTGCAATTCGATTATTTTTGACCCCTTGGTACGCACTTGCTATGCTAGTTTTTTTTGTTTTTCTGTTGCATCTGTCAAAATTCGAAGCATACATCTAGTACATCTTACTTAGTATTTTGAAATCTACGTATATGATCGGTAACAATTCCGCGATGAAGAAAATTTCAAATTTCAGGGAAAAAATGTGTAAATTATCCAAAATGAAATGCATGTTCTCTAGAATTCTCTCAATAAGTATTTTCTTTAAATCTTCAGTGACAAGAGAAAATCGACGAAAACGTTCGTCATAATGCAAATTTGACGTCCCTCCATTGAACATTATACACCATTTCCGAAAAGATACATCATTCATTACGTATTCGCCATAGACTTCCGTTATTTGTCTATGAATTTCTACAGGACGAAGTGTTTTCGTATTCAAAAAACGTATAACACTTCGACCCTCAAACTTAGTAGTGGTCGGTAACCCATATTGTCCATCAAGGTCAAACGTTCTTTGCTTTCTGTACGGTCATCGTAACTCAAATTGGTAGGTATAACTTGAACATTAATAAGAGAAAGATATTTTCCAGTAATATAATTGCGTAATGAAACGTACGTCTATTTGTTATGAAATAAAAAATTTTATTTTTGGGGCATTTATCCTTCTTTTAATTTAATCCTTTTTAAATTAATAAATATTTAGAAAGGTTTTAGTACCAACGCGTCCAGAAATATAGTAATAATAAACTTACGAAGATATTATTTATAGAACAACTTTAAGAAGTCACTTAGGTATCTAGATACGTAATGTAATTGCTGCATGAATTTTATTTTGATATACCTCTTGACGTACTTACATAAAAAAATTTCAAAACCAAAGTTATGTAAGGTAAAAATGTGGCTCCATACAATCCAAAGTGATGGTATAACGAGAAGAGAGGTTAAGATATCTCGTGATAAATTACCGAAAAATCACTCAACATTCGCGTGCGAACACACGCGAGAGGAACTGTGAGATCAACTAATCCATCTATGTTTATTTATTTTTTGTATACTCTTGTCTTTTCCATACAGTGCCAATAACAAGTGTTAAATCATTTGTTAGTTGAGTACGATTACATAACATTTTACATACCACTACGATTACGTACCGTTGAACGCTTTTGAATAGTAAGCATTGAACGTGTGAGAAAGGTTGTGAACTTTGGTGCGCGCACTAGTTATTAAGCGAACCAGTTCGAGAATATCGCCAGCGAACGCTTCCGCCATTGTTAAACGTGTATTGCTCCTACATTCCTGGGAAACGTGATATGAAGAATGTGTAGGCTTAGTCGATACTTTGTCTAGTGTCTCGAGTAAAACAATATTTATTTACAATATACAGTAGCTACGAATAAATATAATAATATTGATATGCGGAGCAATTGACTCTTTGTTAATTATCATTACAGATATCGCCACTTACAGACTGAAAGAATTAATAGACCATTTAGAAATATTTATAAATAACTACAGTGATTACCCTTTAAGGTTAACAGTGATTTTCAATTCCTTTTTCAGGTTATGTAATGAAACCTTATGACCCTTATAACCTTATCATATCCGCGTTTGTCTGTCACTGTCTGACAGTTTCAATAGTTATACACCAGTTTACATAAAAAATTGCAAGCAGTCTTTTTAATTGGGATTCTGAATTAATATATTTTGGCAAAATATTTAAATAAAATTAAGCTAGGTACCTGGCCATATATATAAAATTTAGACTGAAACAATTTTCAGCGTTTCGTGGCAAAATTTCCAAAACGAAACATTTGGGGGATCACGTCAATGTATGTCCATCCGTCTGTCCAGGCGATTTTCTCGTAAACTTATACTACGTAACAATTTTAAGTTTAGCACGGAGGTAGAATATGATGGCCCAATTATAGACGTGAAGTATAAAAGTTCAATTTTGATTCTGAGCATTACTTTCAGGGGGTAAATTAAGAAATAAAAATTATTCAAGGAGGTCGTGTAGAGCTTCAAATGAAAACCTGTCGACTTACGAATTCAGCAATACATATGATGTATTTGTTTTTCAAATTTATGAAAATACTTTTTAAAATTTGCTGTCTCTGTGTGTTTAAAATTGAGCTTTTTCGACTAGCAAGCCTATTTGATTACTAACAGCTGTTAATTTTGAATTTCCATCATTATTCCGTTAAAAAATAACACGATCGTTACAAAATGACAAAATTACCACATAAATACAAAAACGAACACAAATTTAACAGAGAATACACAGCGCTTAAGTCTAAAGTAAAATTATAACGGTAAGCTAGGCCTAGAAGCGTCGCCGGCGTTGCGCTTCTAATGAACCGCACGTCGTGACGAGGAACCGCCACTGTGCAGCATTGGGCGGGTGTCGTGGTGACGCATCATACACGACATATCGCTAGTATCATTACACAATTACTGCAGCCTATCCTCCTGCTTCGGCGGAAAATTGAAAAACGGTAAAATATTCACACGGTCACGTTGGAGTGGTAACAATACGATAGGTGGTGTCGCGGTCGGGCCGCGGGGCCAATGCCTCCGCGAGGGTACGGTACCGCGTAAATGCCTTTTAATGGAGCATTATTTTGAGTTTTTGCCGGTTCTTATAACTGTTTTCACTCTGCGTAGGCATAAACTTACATTATACAACGACTCGTCTAGATATGCATTTTAAAATTGTTCTGTAATTTTGATAAATCGCTAGAAAATTGCTAGTTTAAATTGGAGCGTTAAGTTGTACTTCTTGAACAGAATTGAATTTACAAGCAAGAAAATAAGATTCCAATTAATATCACGAATAATTTCTTTTATGCTATATCAGCTAGTTATTTCACATATAAATAAAAACGTTATTTCACATATAAATAAATGTATAAATAAAACAACATAATCACAAATTGTAAATGTACAGCTAAAACAAAATAATCACAAATAGGAAAAACAACACAATCATAAATTGTAACAACAACATAATCACAAACTGTAAAAACAACATAATCACAAATTGTAAAAAACAACAAACACAAATTGTAAATGTACAAATAAAACAACATAATCACAAATTGTAAATGTACAGCTAAAACAAAATAATCACAAATAGTAAAAACAACATAATCACAAATTGTAAAAACAACATAATCACAAATTGTCAAAACAACATAATCACAAATTATAAAAACAACATAAACACAAATTGTAAATGTACACATCACAATTATAAGCAGCTGCAACAATTTTCAGTTAAAGTGTTAGGCGGGTCTTCTATATTATCACTTATTTTTCTGTATTTAAAATATGCTCTAAAAATTCCTTTCGTTTTGATATTGCAATGTATTATTTCTTAAATTCAATCGAATTATTTTGAGAAAACGAATCTTAATTTTGATGTTATTAATAACGCAAAATTAACCACCATTGCTGACTTTTATATTATTTTACAATTTTATTAGTAATACACCAATTGGTAACTTTCTTCTGTTCGAGGTGCACGTTGTACTTAACGAATTGAATTAATTTTTAACTCTTAATATCTTGTACAAATTAACAAATAGGTTTTCAACGATAAGAAAATTCCATAACTCTATATTTTATAAGACACTTAACTCGTTCCATATTCTTGCAATTAAAACCTAAACCACTCGTAATAAATGTACGTTTCGTGCAATGACTGCCGTATGTGTTTGCGAGTTGCTCCCCTAGAAAATTTTGATCCGATTAAATATATTAAAAACTATGTAACTTGATTCCAGACCTAGTATGACATTTTGGAAATATAAATATTTAGATAAGTAAATTTTAATCAAACAGTGAAAGAGGGGCAAAAAAACATCATATCATATCTCGAAGAACTGAAAAAAATGTCAAATTATGATGATAAAAATATATGTATTAATATTGAGTACTTTACATATGCGTGTGTCCATGTGTACGCGTGTGCTTGTGCGTATATGTGTTTTTAAATATCCCTTACGTTGAATTAGTTAAAGTGATATACATAGATAGCGTTCAGTGTTTAATTATCTCTTAATTTTACCTTAATTCTTTCAAAAAATTATTTTGGTATTATCTATCGCTTATTCTAAACTCTTCTGCATTTGAGAAAAACTGACTCCTAATTTGCATCAACTGGGTTAAGGAATGATGACGCTACGTCAAATAAAGCACGTAATTAATGAGATTTTAATGATTGCGTCCGATCAGTGACGGTTCACTGAATGATAACCGTCTTGTTATTTTGCAATTAACTTTAACATTAGGAAGCTGTTCCGAAAAGCGCGGGGATGACCTCTTGATGACAAAACCTTGCTGGAATTCTATTATGTCAACGGAGGTTATTAACATTCCGTTGTAAGTCAAGATTACACGTAAACTAAAGTTGTCCTCATGTCGGTATCAATTCTATTTTATAAACAATTTTACCTCTCAATAAAAGACAATTATTTAATATAGTTCAAAATAAATGATCTATTAAAATAAATATTTTCGTCATTAATTCGTTCATTGGTATCGGCGTTTAAAATTTGAAAAATTACTCATTCTACGATTGCACGTGATAATAAAATCAATTGCATATAGAACCACTCACAAGAATTATATAATTATGACAAAAGTTAACATATTCAAAATGAAAACCATACCCGTATTGATCAGATAAATATTAAAACAATTTATGTCGTTTCATTTCTAGGGTTCCGTATCTCGAAAGGAAAAAATCAAGGTCTCTGTTATAACCGTTTTTTAACGTTTTTCTCTGACTGTTATAACCGTTTTTCTCTGAAACCGTTTTATGTAGAAATATAGAATTTTGCATAGTTATAACCAACAAGCATCTAAATTAATAACATTCAAAAAAATTGATATGAAAATTTTATAGGGTGTAAGTGAATTACTCAAAATCGTGTGGTTACCCCACAATTGAAATGAAAGAGCGTGTAATACAATTGAAAGAGCAAATGATAAGTATTCTAAAACTGTTTGTTTCCAGAAACGTTCTCAATAATTCTGTAGAGATATTACTGAAAATGTCGGCAAAAAACATCCCCTCTCTCCTTGAACAAACTTAGTTATTAAAGATTACCTTGAAGTTTACCGGAAAACTGCAGCGAAGGTTCTAAATCTCAGCTGAAAAATTCCGATATTCACTATATAATAGGCAATATATTCACAGGGTGTAAAATAATGTTAATAACATTTGTATATGGTTTAATAGAAACTCTAAATATCCTTAAATGTACCCTTGTAGTGGTGTAAGTTGTGCTAAGAAGTTTTTTGAACAGTAAAATTACTCTAACCAAATTTAACATATATTTTAACGATCCATTTTGAGAAGTTATTTAATATAAATGGGAGTGATAAATAATATATACGCGAGGAAGGAGCAAATATAATCGTAGCTTTGAAAGCTATAAATGTTTAGAGAATAATATCCTGCCACGTCAACTTTAATATAATTAAGCACATTAGATGGAAGATTGTGATCAAAAGTAACGTAAAACGAAATTATAAATATTTCTCGTAGGAACTACAAAACCCTAAATCATTATTTTTTTACAAACAAAACACCCAAACACCGTTGTTGGTATTTTTTAAAATTTTTTATCAATTTTAAATACGAATTTGCGTCCATCATCATGGGCGCATCTATTTCATTATATCAAAATAACAATAATGAGAACGACAAGATGAAGAGGGCCGCCGTCACAACGCCGTCACGTCTGGCCGTGATTGGCGCGCCGTTGTCGATCCGCCCGGTTTCGTAACAAACAGACGGACAGCAGAGACGATGAGATCGACAAAAAGCGGCGTCTGGCCGTGCGGTTCCCACGGCGCGTCGCACGAGCGGCTCGCGTCGCGCCCCTGCTTCTAGGAAACCGCCTGTTGCAGTGTCCTGTGTTAGTTGATGCTCGGCGTGACGTAACCTCATTATTTTTCGCTTCGTGTGACCTTGGATCGGTGAATTGATGTTCGGCTTATATATGGGTTAGATAGATGAACTTAGCAATTGTTTTTTTTTTTGGAGTTTACTCCTCAAGAATCGATTTTGATATATAGCACACGGTATAAAGTTTTATGAGTAGTAAAATCAGAAGTTCAGAGCGTACGAAGTTCAGAGGGTTAAAAAAGTTTAAACGTACGAAGTTCAGAGCGTTAAAAAAAGTTTAACCATTAGGTGGCCTCTCCGTGCAACATTTCTTCGCGTCTTTAGAGTGAGATATCAATATGTTTATTTACCATTTTCTTATGGCGTAATCGCAGTGACAGAGTGTGACACACATAGTTTACTATAGTTCGCTTATATCAAGATGTAATCATTAAATATCATTATGTGTGAACATTTGGTGTCTCCTATCTTACAAAATTAAAAAGTATTTTAATTTTAACTTCTTAGTCTGACGTTACTAAATGCTTTTAATTTTGTTGTATAAATTTTATCTTGTTTATTTGTGTTTTACTTGAAAATAATTATCTTGTCAGCATTTTTTATTAAAGAATTTTCCATTTACATTTAATTATATTGATATTTATATTTATATACAGTTTTACTTATTTTATATATTTCAAGACAATTGTACTTAAGAAGTAAACTCCAGTGACGCGTCGGAGCTGACACGCACATTTTTTTTATTTGGTAAGCTCTTTGCTCATATGCATACACTTTATGAGGGTTACATTCGTAATTGACCCAAGATCTTTATACAACGCGACTTTTCTTAAAGGAAATGATATTTATTTAGCCTGTATTCGACCGCTACCTGACAATGAAACCAAATATAGAACTGTTATATAAAGAAAATGGAAACTTTATAAAATCACTTTCGTGTCTGCCCGAACCGTACGACATAGAAATTTGAAATTTGGCATAGTGAAAAAGTATATTAACCAGCATATATTTCAATAGAAAATAAAATGTATTTCAATAACATTTTTATGTAAAAAAATGTTAGAGGGGGCAAACGAACTAAAGTTTTTTTAAATGAATAATGTTGTGTAAGATAGGAATTGAAAGACCAAAACTTTTTAAAAATTTTATGTTGAGTAAGCTAGTTATAGATCGTTTCATTTAAAAATATAGTTACATCATCCCCTCTCCACCCCCTTCCTGAAACTACTAAAGCCTAAATTATGTAAAATCAAGAACGCTATGTGTAAGTTATCCTAAAGTTAACCAGAAAAGCGATAAATTCTAGATCTTGTCATTATAGTAATTCATGATATTTGACGATTTTTTTAAAAATATGTAGTTTAACAGAAATATTGTGTAAGCATAAATATTTACATGTATCTAAGTGTGTATGGGATCCTTGCAGTGCAAGTTCCATTCGTACTTAATCAGTTTATTTTTGTATTGCTCTCAAATGTAACCACAAAGAATTTTGCTAACACCCTTATGGATGTGAGTGAATGGACATACATATACGTAAAATATCATTAACATTTATGTATATTTTACGTACATACATTTATGTTTTTTTACACAATATTTTTAGACAATTGCAAAAAGAATCAGTAGCAATAAAATAAACGTAATATTGCTGTTACATTATTAATATTATTCAATTTTTGGATATAGAAATATAAATTTGTATACCTATCACAGTATCTGGCTTTCTATATGTAGATATTAATGTAACAATAAACTTTTGCAACGAGCAGCTTTAAAGAATACACCACCTTTCTTAGGCTCAAAACCACCTATTAAATTGATGACAGAAAGTGGGATAGAAGTGTGGCAATTAGATCACTCTCCATAATCACCGGAACTGACAAAAGTTCGCACTGAGATTATAAACTGAAAACTAGCTAAGTAAGAAGTATGCCATTTGTCTGTCAAGAGTAAATGATAACGGAGCGAATGATCTCCGCCCGTTACGCTGGTTGCGCGTCTCTCACTTAAGTTAGTTGATTTCGTATCAACCTTTTGATAATTAAACTGCGAGCACAATTAGGTTTACAAACTACCTCCAAAAACAATCGTCTAGTAATGACACAAAAATACAATTCCTTAATTCCCACCTGAATTACAAGGACGAGACTGCATTTTTCAAATGATTGCTTATTTAAAAGATTCCGTCGCGAGATGTGATGGACAAATTTGAATCACTGATGTAGTTACAGCAATTACTCGCAAAAAAACAAAATGCAATGCTCTCGAGATCCACTTTTAAGATTACCTGTGGGTTAAATCACAGTCTTGCATGTTTAAATTTAAAATTACTGTTACTCGATTGAAAATTACGATAAAATTCTCCTAACAGTATTTCTGGCTTCGTAGGCAAAAAAATACTATCCAAGTAATGGGAACCTCGAGGAATTCCCGTTTCCGTTTGCTGTTATTTAATATGTCGACTGCTTCGCAAACTTGTCAATTTATTTTGATCATAAAGTATATAATGATTTGAGTATGTATACAAAATTGCTTGAATTGTTAAAATTGAGAAAGTGGAAAACAATTCATATTATTGTTTAATTTTTATATTTGCCTCTATCTTAATATGTTTATTCTGTAATTAAACAAAACTTTATTTTTATTCACATTGTATTTGTTGCATAATTATATCCACTTTCATAATCTCTCATAGAAAAATAAATGACATTAATGAATTATTGAATTTTCATATTTTTCCTGAGTTTAAATTAATTAATGCGTTCTTGTGAGCCGCTTTCAAACTTCCTGGTTTTTCCGGGCATCGTGGAATAAATGTACTATAAAATAAAATGTGTTACATTCTGAAGATCGTGTCTATCTTAATTGTACTTATAAAATACTACTGCCTTAGTCATTATGTCAGTTGAGTATGAGATTTTTAAGAAATAAATACAAAAATTACTATTTTTTATTTCGATTATAATGTGGATATTTTCCATTTTTTCTTTTTATCGTTACATGTTTAAAGTAATGATATCATCTCTTTTTGATTGAAAAATCCAGGACAAACACAAACCAAGTTCATTTAGCAGCGCACACTTATGACGCAGTGAGTATTTATCGTTTAGTGCGCAGGCTGAAATGACGCATCACCGTGTGGCCTGCCTGCGCCAGAAATAAAGTGCATTTCCAATTGGATTTGCGAGGCATTCGCGACCGTGGGAAGATTATGCCTTTAACCATTACGGCTATTTAATGGCACGCGGGATGCCGAGCATAGTTCGCAATTAATTGCCTCTCTCCTGCCGATGTGAGGTCGGAGACAAATTGTGCCGATACTGCAGATGAAGATTATTTATAGAAAAGTTGCAGTCCTATTGTCATTGTTCATTTTGGACAGGATTGCGGAATAGGCGCAGAGGACTTAATTAATTGAATCAGACGTCGTACGAAATTTAATCTCGGCAATAAATAAATACAATATAATATAATTATAAATTTTACAATATTTTTATAACTTATGAAATAATTTTTATGGAACGAAAAAAGATTTTATTTACAAAAACTTGCCGAGTGCGAGTAGAACTTACACTACAAGATCGTGGTGCACATTTAAGCACTTATAAACATAAAGGGGACATAATATTTCTGTTAAACTGTTTGCAAATATTCGTTTTTCTCAATATATTGTCTACTATGTTTATTATAAGCATAAAAATATACAGCCTATTTTAAAAATTATAAAACAAAAATATTATTAACACGCCTATAGGATAAACGCTGTAATTTTCCTACAATCTTCTAATAAAATTTTCCCAGTCCTGTTATTTCATGACTTTTGGTTCATTAGTTCCGGAAATATGGATAATAACAAGCCCTTTCAAATCAATATGGCGTATAAAATATGTACCCAACAAAAAAAATTTTTTCAATTCTATATACATCAGCGCGGCTTATAAAATTTAAAGCAAACATTTTTTGAGTACTTTTTACCCCTCTCTAATTCTCATATGAATATTTTTAAAAAGTTACCTCAAAATATGTAGAGTAATAAAATGTACTGCTATGCCAAATTTCAAGTTTAACGTCACATAGTTTCTGAAAAAATCGGCTGTGACAGACGGACTGACAGATAGACACGTGAGTGATCTTATAAGAAGTCTGTTTTTCCATTTTGAGGTACGGTACCATACAAATGGTCTAAATTAAAAATGGATATAATGTTACTTAATATATTAATTATCAGGTAAATAATTTCAATCAGTTCTCTCACATCGTTACAACACTACATTCATGGTTTAAGTACTTACATAATAGTTCAATTCAGTCAACTTTTTAAATTAAAGCGTCATTAGCATACACTAATTCGAAGAAGAATGGTAATATATTTTTCAACAATTAAAGTTATTGAAATCATTTTTAATTATATTTCGCGGAAAAAAACTCTCATCCCTTCACCCTTTATGACCGACTCATAAAATAACACAGTCGCAATGTGTTCCGACATTGAAAGCGTAAGTGCAACTTTTTGTTCATAATGTCGACACGAAGGGCCACTACGAGCGAGCGTTAATATCTAATCTAACACCGGCCCGCGAAATAGTTAAAATGAACGCGTCGTGCTGTTACTAATGCAACCTCAGGTTCTCATCTCCCCAACATTCCTCTGTACTTTACTTTGTTGTCGCGTAAGCTAATGTGTGATACATTGAACAAAAATTATCGTTGATCGTTATGCTCGCTTAGCTCTTCGTGAAAGTTTTGTGGTAGCATTTTAATGCTGTACGTCTAAATTTGTAAAATGGTTTCTTCAAATGTGTTGCAAAAAACTTACTCGTACATAAATATATATACATAATATACGAGGGTTGGTCAAAAAGTTTGCGGGATGGAGGGGATGGCGAAGGATGGAAATTGCCTACTCGCATAGTCGCCAATAACATTACGATGCCGCCTGTGCCAAGTTTCAGTTTAATTATGTCAGTAAACTCTAGTTCCTGATAAAGGAAGTAAAAACGCCACAAGTCATATTAAATGAGATGTCATCGGTTTACGGGGACTTTTCTTAATTTACAAGTAGCATAATCTCTCTAAACAAGGTAGAGATTCGATCGAAAAGGACCCGCGGTCAGGACGGCCGATCGAAGCCACCTCCTCGGGTATTGTAGAAAAAGTGAAAAACTTGTATTGGAAGATGCCCTGTTAAATAAAACACAGTTGAGAAAATTATTGGAGTATTTTATACAACCATTTTGAATATTCTTCGTGACCATTTTCGCATGTTGAAAGTCAGTGCGGGATGGATGACGAGATTACTCATGCGGCCGCAAAAGTAACAAAATGTCGAGTGTTCACGCGACTTTTTGAATCTCTGTATCTAGGATAAGGATTGCATTTTGGAACTTAATTGTTACGGGTTATGAAACTTGGGTTCATTATTTCAAGCCTGAATCCAAGCAAGAGTCCATGTAGTGGCCTAAAAAAATTACCCCAATCTCCTAAGAAAATCACAATGTCACATCAATAAAAAGTCATGGCGACGATTTTTTCCTGCTCATTGACTTCAAAGATAAAGGTGTTTCTATAACGGGAAAGTACACACGCTGGTCACACTGGGGCTGGTACTGGAGCAGCTTAAAGAGGCATTGAAGGAGAAAAGACGAAGTAAATTAGCGAACGATATGCTACTTTTGCACGACAATGCACCTGTACAAAGAGCCATGTTGCGATGGCTGCCATTCACGAGTGCGATTTTAAAATATTGCAACACACACCTCACAATCAAACTTAGCCCTTGCGACTATTATTTGTTTCCAAAAATAGAAAAAGGGCCTTCGTGGAAAAAAAATCAGTGATAACGAAGAGGTCAAGTCTACAATTTCAACTTATTTTCAATATATATTAAGAAAAAAATCGAGAGTATAAATAAATTAATCGACAGATCTGAGAAATGTATTAGGGTTAAATGAAAATATCTTGAAAAGGAAAAGTAGCACCACGTATTTTCGACCTTCCTTCCACCTTATTCCGCAAACTTTTTAACCTCCCCTCGTAATTTTTAATATAATATTTGACTTTAAGCTCCTTTGTGTAGAAATCTATACGATTCTTTCTTTAGAAAGAAAAGCGATAATTTTATTGTTAACATAATGTCTTCTTAACCACAGCACAATATATTCAATTAATAATTTATAAATTACAACATATTCTAGATAAATAGAGTTTTAAAAATATTTAACTCATGACAAGTGGACTTCGTGCCCTTTAATCACTGTCCATAATTAAATTGATTATAATATTAATTGCGCTAGAATTTTTCAATCTTGATCATTTTGGTTCAATCTGTACCTAATTCTGAATGCTCATGATTTTTTTTTCAGATTTTTCTTAGCGTTCCTCTTGGTGATAAGACTGGGGACAGCAATTTTTAAACGTTTTTCTCAAAAAATGTTTAAATAAATTGATAAAAAAATTCGTCAAATGTATTGTTGAATTTGTGTTTCAATAAGTTTTAATTTTACACCCTAAACGACTTAATTTTTTTAATTTCTCAATTACCTCCTGAAATTATCCTTCAAATTCAATACTACATTTTTTAAAATATATAAATAAAAATATATATAAATTAAAAATTGAAACCAATTTGCTACAATTTTACGATAATATTCACGTGGCCCTCTGAATTCTAGAATATTTTCAAATGTTGGCTATTTTAGTTTCGAAATATTTACTCGGACAATGTACATATATATGTGGTTTTACCGTTTTTTTAATCCAAAAGAGTAAATATAAAACACCACACACATTTGTACAAAAAGTCAACTTTCGCTCTAATTCTTAAACATTTTTCATCACTTTTCCTGACTTTGAGTACGCGCAGTAATAACAAAATCCATGATTATGCAGAATCACATTAATCTATGACCAATAGTTTAAAATTTACGAGTATATCTCCGTTGTATACAAACGAACGAATGAAATATTTATAAAAGTGCCAATTCCACCTTGAAGTACAAAACCTTCAACAAATTAATTCATCGAATGTAAAACCCACACATTTTTTTTTTAATCTCGATATAGTTCTAGTATTGTCAGTTCTAGTATTTCGAGTATTGTCAGTATAAAAAAATGTAATTAATATTTTTGATGCAGAAAAGAGAACTATGACAATATGGTATATTCATTCTTAATTCTGATAACGTAGGTTAACATAACAAGACTGCCAGCATCGACACTTTGCGTAACTTTATGCGAAATTTTATTTTCTCTCTTATTGAAGTTTACTATTTATAGAACTCAGCTAAGACGCTCTATACCTTAATCGGTATAGAGCGTCTTAGCTTGATAAATATGCGCATACTTATGCGGTGGCGTTTTTAAGTGGTACTTATTGTGTAATCTTATTTTCACCCTAAGGCAAGACGTTGAATGTTAATTTAAACATAACCTTTATTTGGGAAGCTTCATAAAAACATTGGAAGAGACAGGTGCTATATTAGCGGAAAGCTATTTTTAAAAGTAATGTTTCCAAGCAATTCAAAAGGCAATATTTGCTGCCTAGTGGGATATGGCATTTCTATAAATATATTACATATTTGTTTACTTGCAACTTTAAAATACATAAACCATGAAGTAGAACTCAAGAAACTCAACGAAAAATATTTTAATAATTGAAATAAAAATATAAATATTTATGTAGCAGACTGAAATCGATTGAACAAATTAAAAAATAGTAATTAAAATAGTTTAGAGTGATTATTCGAAATTGACAATACTTATTGAGAGAAAAATAGTTTTTGAGATTTTCATAAGGAATTCCCCGATTTTGGAGGAGACTATATATTAGTTATATTATAAAATATATGATCTGCGTGTGCAACATTTGGTAACGACGCGCCAAGTATTTACTGAGTTATACAAACTAAGAGACAAAACAATGGGTATAATATTAGTTACAATTTTGTAAAGGATAGCTCTTATAAGAAATTAGGAATATAATTTTTAAAACTACTCTTGAAATACATATCGGTGGCTAATTTTATACATGAAAATGTTATTTATTTCACAGATTAATACCATGCCTATACTGTAAACGAATTTTCATTGAAAGGGTAGGAGCTTTTTAAAATAAAATCTAAATCTGAAACGATTTATCATGTTAAAGAGGAACAAAAACATACGAAGACAAAATTTTACGTCTATCCATTTGAATGAAAGCTTAACTCAAAAATATAATCATATTTTCTGAGACGAAAAATATAGCGGATATATAAATTTTAAATTCGATGAAACTTATTTAAACGATATTCAATAAAAACCAAAGTAAAAAATTCAGTGAAAACTATAACGTTAGATTTAAATTTTCATTGGCGCGGATAGTTGAAATAGTTTTAGGATTGTATTCAGTAAAATATTGGCCAATAGATATTAATTTGTTGGATGATTAATATAATTTTGCCAACTAAGATTTCGATAGATCACAGTTCTAAATATTTAAAATTTAAGGAAAAGGAATTTCTCAACTCGATAGCCGTCGAAAACGCAATATGAAAAAAGTTTCTGATTCCCTACAATTAGAACCTGAGGCTTGCTAGGATTGATTAATAGACAGACCTATTTGAGCTCACCAATCAATCATGGGCAATACCCATTAATATAATTAATAGCTGTTAACATGTTAAGATCTGAATATATAGAATTAATTCATTTAGATTCTAATGCTATATATGATCGTGAAACACTCATATATTTTACTCGCTTAAGTTGAGTGTTACAATCAATGGTAGGTCAATTTACTAATATGTAAATTATAACTAACCCATTCCAATACCATCTACAGACGAAGTAATCTCGAAAGTAACTTAATGTGTTTTGGCTGTGTGGGACAAATTACAAAATACTTTATCGATGTATTTTTTTTATCTTTTGATGGCACATGCGAAGCAGCTCCTGATAAGGTATCAAATATTTTCATGATTATTGGCATTGTGATGTCTATTACAGGCTTAAAGACCTCGGTTACCAGAAGACTTGTTTTTATTCGTAAAACGATTTATTCTGTCATTAATATCACAAACGTTTTTTATAAAAAAAATGGTACTATTTTAATAGAGATGGAATAATATTATTTAAAATTACCTCCTAAATCAAAGACGTTGAAAAGCAATACCATTGTCACACAAAATATGTTAATTTTGTTAGTATTGTAAAAAATGTGTTTAGTTTGTTAACATCACACTGGCAACTTAAATCATACTAAGAGTACCAACCAATCGCCAAGTATTTAGAAGTACAGAGAATCTCATTAGATGCTCCTATAAAGCGGATCGGAATTTAAAACCGATGGACGATTTGGACTGTTGCAATCGTTACTATAATTTGAAGTAATAATGTCGGGAGTATGTTAAGAAAATTGCAAGTGACTGACATTCGTAGAAGCGAACTAAATAATTTATATAAAAGCGAAGTACATAATTTATATAGATCGGACTACATAATTTATATAAAGATAGGATGATATTATTATTGGAAAATGATTGGAATTTATAATTGACCACAAAAAAATATGCATAAATAGTAAGATAAATCTCACATAATATTGACCATTGTGATAGTAAATTGATGCAATGGCATGAAGCTATGCATAAAACATTCCAACTGGTTGTATGAAGAGGCTTCTGGGAGTGAGTATACAGCTCCCAATAGGAACTTTTGTTCTAAAGACACCTTGATAAACAAAATTGAAACATATGTTTATAAATCGCCCCGGAAATACAGGAAAACCCCATCTCTGTCTTCTAATTTTGTAATCATTATAGGTAATACCAGTACAGTTTTTTATTTTTGCTTAAAGAACTTTATTAATGTAATATATTATAATTTGGCAAGTTGTAAGTGGCATCGCAACACATTTTAAAATTCAAAGCATTTCTTAAGAAGCAAAGTTTGGTAACTCTCATTTACCCATGAAAATATGGGAGGTTTCAAAAATTTTCTCTTTGAAATATACGCGTGCGATATTAAGAAAAATGAATAAAATTAAGTAAATTATCTATAAAGTAGATTAATAAGAAAACATCACAGGAGAAAATTAAAGAATCGATTTAAAATAATTTACGTAATTAAATACGCAGAAAATGGCACGCGCTGCTCTTTTCATTGGATTATTGAGTTATAAAACTGTTGATGAAAGAAGTGTTCAGCAATATTTATAATTAGTTGATTCAAAAGGAAAAGTAAAAAGCATCACTTTGTCTGTCTATCTGTCAATACCCATTTTTCAGGTACGTGTGAAGGTATCAAGTTAAAATTAATACCAAATACTTAGGTCTGCGGTCCTTGGAGCTTTAAAGTTAATGCAAAGTCGTTGCGAAGTCACGGTTCTAAGTCAATGCAATCAAAAAATATGTATATATATATATATATATATATATATAAAATTTTCGCAATTTTTTTTTAAATATACAGTTGTGACTGTATTTTAGGCAATATATTTTCATTTTAATAAATTAAAATTTTGTAAATAGTTTAAATAGAAATATTATGTACCATTAGTGTTTATAAATGTGTACGGAACCCTCGTAGTCCGAGTGCCACTCGTACTTGACAGATTTTTTTATATCAGATAAATTTCTTTATTTTCTCCTCCTAGCAAAATAATATGCTGTTGATTAATATTAAACATTCTCATATACTCGATATGCGCACGCAGCAACGTTTTACGCCCATGCTGTCCGCGAGCAATGAATTTTTGATTGCCGCACTAACAAATGGCTGAGCTCAGGCGAGAACTGAGACTATGACCATAATAAATGGCGCCACAAGGGAGTGAAACACAGTGGTTCTAAAATGTAAAATATGCTGTAGGTACAGCTACATTCTGCACATCCTTTCTCGCGAAAGGCAAGCCTGTATACTATAAATCTTTTGTAATGTCGCAGTAAAATTGTGTTGTTTTATTTTATTGTTGAGCTTATAAAATTTTTGTGTTGTTAAACACATAAAACGCTAGCACTGATTGTTGCAGTTCTGCGTATACATTGTGTTCCATAGACTTAATGGATTGAAAATTTTAGAAAGAAATGAGAAAGTTTTCTTGCCTAATGGAATTTCATAGGCGGATGTGCCTTTTCAGTGATAAATGAAATAGAAATTATTTAGGTTAATAATTATACGTACGTAATAATCACGCGTTTAGAACTAAAATCAGAAAATAACCATATACCATACCTATTTTTATTAATGATACTAGGTATTTATATTATAAGTTTTGCTTATATCTGTATCTATTGTAAATAATTTTCACTCAGATTTGTACGATTACGAGGGTAGCCTCGTAAATAAAAAATGCAAAGTTTCATCTCGAACTCAATTTTTATAACATAATTAACTTAATAAATTGTATTTTTAAGACAAGTACGTATAAATTACTTTTTTGTACAATTTTTACGCTTTGTAGTTAAAAATATTTGATAAAACTATATATTTTAATTCTATTTATTACAAACGTGAAAATCTATGAAAAAGCGGAAATCGCCATAAAGTATTTCAAACGATTCCCAAGTTGTAAACGGTCCGTCATCTGTTTTTTTTTAGTCGCTTTTCCAAACAGAGAAATTTTATATAAACCAGACCACTTTTAAAATTCAGCCAGTGTCAAATATTCAGATGACTAAATCTCGATTTATTAATATTTATTTAATGACATTGTGCAACAACTAAGCAAATTAACTATCAAATCAAAATCTTGCAACAACGACACATTCCTAATCTACTGCAGATCATAGAAATTGTTTATATTGCTATTTGAATTATTACCCAAAAATCAGAATATCTGATAACATAACGCAAAATCACGGTTACTTTTATGCTGTCAATATCCTATTTAGCCAAAAATCTATGCCCACTATGGTACGTTCCACTGTACGCCCAGTAGAAGCTGGCGGAGGCAGGTCGTTGGCCGGGATGCGGCGACAACTGCAGCCTTTGTGTCGCGTTGTTTCTTGCTCGTTTGAACTGCGCGCTTCAAGAAGCCTACGGTACATTTTGATGTACTAGGATTATTCGAGTTCAGAGGTCGCTAACTCAATCGTGGAGAGTAGTACCGGTTTGACGGTTTTATTCTGTACCGATGTCAGAACTCAACCAATCACGATTTCGAATACTGGACGTCTAATCCGAAATATGTGGACCATGAATTCACTTATATTTTATTGGGTTATACGATTGTGTAACTTTGAAGGATTAATAGTTTATATAGATTCAAAATGTGTTTAAAACAATTAATTTAATGGGGAACATATTTAATTGTTTGATCTATCGTATTATCTAATGACATTTTAAACCTGAATTATTTTAATCAATAAGCTGTGGTAACTAGATTCCTTCCGTAACTAATTGCATTAAAATTGTATTACTTAAAAATTGCGACGTCCAATATTTTATTAAAGTTTGACTATCTCACTGTGTTAAGTAGTAGTCGAATTTTGTCTCTTGAGTGTTCCGCACTCGCTTATATATCGTTTAAGTTTGAAACACTTTATAGTAATAAAGAAATAACTAATTCAGCTGCAACACTTTATAGTATATTTACAGCAGAAATACTTTATAGTAATAAAGAAATAACTAGTTCAACACGACTATCATATATTTAGAAACAAAAATGAATTTATCAGTAAGCTAGGAATATTTTCTTTTGTCCTTACTAAAATTACAAACCATGAAACGATATATGTACGATACGCAATTCACGAATTTGCCTCTGTTCCGCTTTTAATAAATGAGAATTAGTAAAACTGGCCAATAGTTAAGAGTTAATTAATTCAATTGCTCAAATTTAAAAATAAAAAGCTAAAGCCAAATAAGAGCAATATTTATTCAGAAACTTGATAAAGGGATTACGAATATAAATATTTTAAGATTTAGTATGAAATATTAAATCAGAATATATTGGGAAAACAGACCATTTCCGTAACCTATTTATCAACTCGTTTCATCTATTTTTAGTAGAAAGCTATATACAGCTCATGAATCATCTCCCAATTACAACATAGTGTTCAAAATATAGGTAGGAAATGTTAATCAGAAAAGATACCTGTTCAGCATCCAAAGGATATCAAATGATTTTACTAGTATCCTCCATTACCGTTGCATCTTTTAAAGTCGACATGTTTTTCATCAAACTTATTCTTTTTTCTAAGAGGTGAAACTCTTTACATTAAATGAATTAATAATTTCGAATAATGTAAAAAGCGATGTGTCAAATGTCAGCCGCGTGCCGGTAACTAATTGAAAGGCAAGTGATCCGTCTGGCGTGAAGCGAGATTGAATGACAGTGGATGAGCGATTTGCGTTGATTAGCGTCGTTGGGCCGCGACACCGGGCGTGGTTGCGCGACGCCCAAATTGCAGGGCATGCTTTTCCCAGAGTCGACTTGATGACTTGGATTAATTAAGCAAGTATGGACATCTTATCGCCAAAAATCGATGACAATATCTAATTTAAAGAGTGAAATAAGTTTTATAATTATTTCGTATGTTGGACACACCTTTAGATAAGATGTGTGTCATTCTTATTTGAAAAAGGAAATAAAATAATTCGATCGCTTTCTAATTGTAATAATATGCTTTCTCTAGTATAAAAAATAATAATTTACCTAAAAGAGTGTTTACAACTAGCAGAGTAATTACAGGCGTAAAATACCCAATATTTTGAAAAATCTCTCTGAGCTGGATCTTTTATGCACCTTAGTTTTGATATTAAAAAAACTTGTAAAACTCCATTGATATAGTTTCTGTGTTATTCGCGATCAAAGGACACGAAAAAAGGAACTAAGCAAAAATCCTCTCCTATGGCTCAGAGGTCGATAAAGGTATTTATATTGTTTTTCTTTTTGTACCAACTCGTGATCGCAAACAATGCCACGTATTCGCATTCGGCACAGATTATTACGCGTAACGCAATCTGTGGTGAGGCATAAACTCAACTACTACTATATATAAAAAAGTTAACTTTATTGTAGAACTATTAAAGATGGCCAATGATATTGAATTTGACTTGTGAAATTAAGTCATAGCCCGTACATGGACTCAAAAATTTTGTGAATTTAGAAACGAAACAAAAACTTTTGTTTAATGGTAAATTACTTTATTAAAAACTAAGAAATATAAAAAAGAACTAAAAAGTTTAAACTATGATATATTGAAGAAATACAATATTATAAACAAAAAATTAATGTTTAAATTTACAAAAAATTATTCTTTTTTAGTTTCATATGAATTAATCCTCTCTTAATTGTTTGTCGCATAACGATATACGAGTATTAGTTTGTGTCGCCATTTTCATTGAATGCCCTGCTGTATGTGTATGATATGGTAGCATTGCAAAGATAGTGCTGCCCTCACCACCTGATACAATAAAACGAAAAAATTTTATGCGACTTCATGCGATTGATACAGAATATTGGTATTTGGTACATCAAATATACGTAGTGAAGTTTCTTCATTTTAATAATAATTACGAGTTCTCTGACATACGTTTCTTCATAAGTTAACATCGACAACAGAATAAATATTCATCCCATCAACTGAATAAATAAAATACTTATTATAACCAATGTACGAGTACATGAGTCTGGTCTTGTTTTTAGCTTTAGTGACAGGTACCATTGTAACGTTTAATTGTGAATGTTTTCTGTAACGAAATGTAAGAAATAAAGCTAAATTAAAGAAAAATATTGATGTAGAATGGTTAATAATAACATGCTTTTTGAAAATATCCGTAACAATTTAAAGTGAATTTATTATATAATAGTGGTAGCCCAGCGTCGAAATTCAACCGTAATGTACCCAATTTATTAAAAACACTAATAGGTAGGCGAGAGTAAGCCAATTCAGATTGCTGCTAAACAATTTTCTTTTTGCAACAGATATGTATTAAGCAAGCTATATTTTACTAGTATGTAAAACAGATATATTTACACGAAACATAAATTAAACGCTTTTTTGCCTTGACGTACACTCCACAAACAATTGAAAAAGGAACATTTGATATCACACAAAATTCACAACTCAAAATTCGTTTAGTCAAACTGACTTTTTAAAATTTTTTGGCCACAACCTTTACTCTGTGCGACTGTTTGACCACAGATATATGTTTGACATAGAGAGTATGAACGTAAATAATGAATATTTTATTGTTGAATGTCAACGATGACTCTTTTATTGTATTTGTAATATATACTTTAATGTATTATAATACATATTATGTATAAATTTTAGCTTTCACTTTAACTGTATACCAAATCTCACACTCCGTTCGCGCAATATACTTAAAAAGGGGGTATAACATTTTCACTTCACGGTATTAATATATAGATACCATGTCCTTACAGATACGATGAAAAGTGAATAGTTAGTTTAGAAATTATGAGCAACTTTTAACTTTGGGAACGTAACTGTGGTCTGCGGACTAACAGCAGAATAATTTAAAGGAAAGTAGTTATACACACACACATATATATATATATATATATATATATATACATATATATATTTAACATTAAAATTTTGGAGCTTAACATTGACTTAACCTTATAATTTTGCCTTTTAATTACTTAAATTATATTTTCTATCTATCTGTAATCAACTTCACAAAGTTTCTAGAGCCATTTTTTATGTCGGATGAGTTTAACTTCAAACCAACGTCGTTTTTCCGAATCATATAAAAAATTTCCAATAAGAATAGTATACACAGATGGACCAGATATCTTACCATCTAATTTTATAAATAAATCACTCAGTGGCAGTCCATTTAAATACAGCATTCAAATAATTAATTTTTGCTGAATCTTGAACAATTTATTTAGGCCAATAAATTGTCCTATGATGCAAATATTATTCCATCGCAACCAAAAGCTACCAAACCACTTTTCTGTGATTTCAGAAGCTCGATTGTGAACTAAGGGTAATACACTTTTGGCTTTATCTTGAACTGGTGAACCGTAACTGATGTAGACAGATTCTGGGTCTTTTAGAAAGATACGTCCTCTTTAATCAGTACTTGCTTGCATTTTCATTCATTTAGTTACAACTTTTTGCATCTTATATTTCGATCATCGTAGTATAAAAGCCATAAAATGCCTTCTTAAATTTCTTGTGAATCACCGATTGCTCCCATATTGCGATAAAGACAGTATTATGTGTAAAAGTAGGATGGCTATAATAGTTAGTGGTCACAAACACCTTAAGTACAAGATAATTTCAAACGTTTCACTTAAAAATTTATTTTAAAATTGATGTAAATCACTGATACTTAAGCCCTTTTTTAAGTATTTTGGAATAATTCATGCTCAATGCTTGAACCGTTGTTCTAAAAATAATTTAATAATATTGTACTGATGTCTAAGTGATCAAATACGACAATATAATACACTTAAGAAATATGTGTGATAATTTTTGTTCTTTGGCACACACTAATATTTAATTAGTCTCCATTTCACAATGCTTGAATGTAAACAAAAATAATGTTGAACGCAGTAATCAACACAATTCGCAGAGAACTATGGTGGAAGTGTTGTGCGAATACACGAGCGATAATGACGACGTGTGAAGCGCTATTTTTTAAATTATCCTTAGGGTCCTGAACCTATACAGCTAAGTCTCATGTATTATATCTTCGCTTTCGCTTGCCTAACGTATTATAACTTTCTCGTGGCAAGTCTAGGTAGTTCCTATCGATCGTAGTGTTCACCTACTCCAAATCGTTTTGCTGTTAAGTAACATCTGATTGTTTTATTTATTAGTAGCTTTGCCGCATTTTTTCTAGGACATTTTTTTCTCTCATTTGTTGCTCTTAGTTATAAATGATTATCATACCAAATACCATCAAAATATCATAAAATAACATACAGACAGAGATTCTAAAAAAGGTTTTACCGCTTCTGTTATCATTGTGTTCACTAAATCAATCACTTTTTTTAAATATTTTCTATGTACAGAATTTACTGTTACAATTTTATTACATGTATAGATAATTATTATTCACCTTTTCCACTGTATAATGTTTACGTCGAAAGACATTATTTTACTGGAGATCATTAAAACTTTTCAATAATTTAAACTATGAATATAAAATGTGAAGAAGTAAGAATGTCTGACACTTGCGTTGGCTGAGATATTTGTTTTATATTTTTTATATGGTTACACATTTCAGAGTATTTTATTTTAATTGTAAGCTACAAGCAGAGACACTGACTTCACTCGCCTCTCTTCTCCCTAAACGGGCGACGTGGTTTATGGAAGCCCCATAATTAAAAGTCTTGCTTTTTATCTGGATACCGGAGCTAGAATTGATTCTTGTTATCTGTTAAAAAAACTATATGCTGAGCAGGAGCTTAGTAGCAAGTTTTTAACCTGAACACATCTGTCCATGGAAAGAATTGAAAGAAAAATAATAGTTTCTGTCAACCATGTCTCTCCAAAGTGTTATAACCTAGACTCTGTCCAATGTCCACGGTTTCTCGCTTACGTTTCTTCTTCCCCATATAGAGCATGTTTCGTTCCGCATCGTAAAGTATAATCTCTATGGTTGTCTCTTTCTTCCGTTCACAGTTCCGCACCGATAAGTATAATCGCTATGGCTTTCTTTCTTCTGTTTGCAGCTTTATGCACACAGTGTTATAACAGTGTTATAACTCTAAATATATTTTATTAAAGAGTTAAAGACCATACTCTGCACAAAAGTGCTTGTTGACATTTAAATTGCTTAACGCATTATATATTAATCGCAGTACGTTACGGACCCTCCAAATCGAATGCTATAATAACCTAATGTATGTATATATATATATATATATATATATGTATGTGTATATATATATATATATATATATATATATATATATATATATATATATATATATGTAATATCACACAGAGAAATTTCCTTTAGACCTAATTTATTTAAATCAATTTTTGCACTACACCACGAAAACAGCTATTTTGGTTACACCTCGTCATCAAATAATATGAATATCTTAATCGTAATTAATATTACAAACGCAAAAGTGCGTTTATTTATCCTAGTTTCACGTCGCAACGGACTTACTCCAAATATTTGTGGTGCACAAAAGTAATTGGCGGACCGGAAACTGACACATTCAACTTTTCATTCCGAGAAAATTTTCTTCGGAAAAATTCTTAATTGAAACTTACAAAGTAAACAGACTGAATAACGAAGCAACGTCGCAACAGAGCAATGTATGGACGTGATTTTTGAAACGCTACATACGCAATATAACGGAGCAACATAATCACTCCATTTAATCATTAATTTCGAGGATATTTTTGCTTTAATTATCATTTGTACCAATAAAATTCAAAACTTAGGGTTTAATTTCCCCTACCAATTCTAGATGGCGCAATATGTTTTAATTTCTCCCTATAAGTTTTTGTAATCCCTATAAACCCCGGACAAAAGTTAGTTTTATGATAATTACCTAATTATAAATTGCCTCGTCCATGATTTGGTAGGGAGTTAGTGGCTTAGAATATAAGTACTTGGTAATTGTTTGGGCACGCGATCGCGGTCCGAATACTGCTTGGCTCGCACGTTTGTAAATTATTTCGCTTTACACATTGCTCGTGATGCAATTACACAAAAAAAATTAAAGGTTTGCACGTGAGACTGGGTTTTTGATAGTATTTTTTATTATTTTTGTCATAATGAAAATGTGGTTCAATAACTTCAACTGAGATATTGCATATAACATTTAACAAGGTTTGATTTCAGTGAAGACTGTATCAGTATAGTAATTTTTTACTGAACTACAAACTATATGTAATTAAAATTGTATTTAAATAAAAACTATAGTTTGCATATTAATTACATAAAGGTATGTATACATTTAATGAGACTTATGAGGATTCTCCAAAACTAATCACAATAATTAAACAAGATAACATATACACCTAAAACCTCATTGTTTTTTTTATATAGTCACCTAATAAATCTATATATTTAATGTATTCTTTACTAAAGCTCTTTGTACCTTATGAAAAAATAATTTTATTGACCCTTCTAAAAAGATACAACGACAGCCATTATCACTTTGCTATCATCTTCATTGTTTTCCTCGAAGATTTTCCTTTCACCGAAAAAAAGTAGAATTCACTGTTAATGTGATCTGGAAAATATGGTATTCGAGCAATTTAAACTTAACTTGACGAATGGAAGCCATTGCAATTTTGGCATTATATCGGGTGCGTTGTATAAAAGAAAACTCCCACTTGGAGTTTTTCGTGCCTTTTGCCTCAAAGGCTTTTACCCTTAATCTTTTCATTTTTCTGCACAGTATATAACAATTAACAGTAGCTTTATTTTCTAAATAATCCAACACATATAATACATTTTTCATGCCCAAAAACAGATTTCTTTGACGGTTGGGAAGGTGATCTTTTACAAAGCATCGAATTGATATTTCTTCTAGAAACCAAAGTAATGGAGCCAGGTTTCATCTATGGTAATAAAATGTTTTCAAATCGGCTTGGTAGATTGCTTGGCAATGACATCTCGGAGGATCAGAACCTCCGTTAACACTTTTGGCGTCCAACTTGCTAACTTTTTTACATTCGTTTCGTTGGCAAGAATCCTTTATATACTACCATGTGGTCTAAACTCAACATCTTTAGGGTGGCTCTCAGATTTGCTATTAGATTCAGACGTGGACACAATGAGGGACGTGGACACTAATTAACGTGCTATTTATATGATTTTTGGACGATCAAGTAGTGTAAGGACATTGAAACGAAATCATATATTTTTTATATATACGGCGAATTACAAATAGCTGTTTATCATTACTTATGTGACAACCAAAGTACGAATAATGGAAAATTTAACAGAAATAAATTTTTCTTTCAAAATATTTATTAAGGCCTTTATTTTGTTTTTCAACAAACGTTAGAAAAAAGGTTCATTTTGTGTATTTAAATGTTTTAACATTACATGCTAGATACAAAATTACCTAAAGGACAGAAAAAGTTAAAAATGAATTTCTTAACGATAAGAGTCAGCCGATTTTTAATGATCGTTTATCCCCTAATGGGCATAATTAGCTATTCTCTGTAATGAAGCATTTTCTATTCTTTTCGTATTGCTTATTAAATTGATTTCATACTTTTTATTCTATGCAATAACGAACGTCACGTACGTTTGTTATTACTAATGGTACAAAAAAAGTATCTTATCATTTTCCATTCTTCCATTTCTTCTAGCATACGGTTATATAGCACTTAATGAAAACTTCATAGTATATGTGATGGGAATAACTTAGAAAGAATTCATAACTATATGCAAAAGAAACATAACATGATGGTAACTATAACTATAGTTGCATATATTGTACACCAAGCGGGTGGCTACCCGGTGAGGAAAAACTGACCGCGAGCGGAGAGGGCGCTGCCGTGACATCGGCCTGCGGCAGAGCGCGTGGCGCGGACGTGCTCAGATTGAAGAACATTCGCCGCGCCCGCTCGAGTTCTTTTATAGCTTGTTGCGTTGCACCGGCATGACTTAAACGGATAAATTAATTCCACATACTTGCATAATGCTCGTTAATATTTTTGTTACATATTATAATGCAGCTGAATAATCTAATAGCGCTCCATACCAGATGGCTTATCAGTCATCAAACTGTCTACAAAGTATAAAAAGATAAAGTAAAATTGGTAATTTTCCGTAGTTCAGTATAGTCCACTCGTAGACGAGACAGACCTAGATGGCGGTATACTTACATTTCAGACTTAACTTTTATAAAGGTGAAAGCAAACTTATGTTGCTCAAGTGTATTAACCATTATTCGTCTACTATTCACAAAACTTAAAAATCATTATCCTTTAACTCTAACAAAACATGTACTTGTTATTCAAATTAAGTCCACTACGAGTAATATGAAAATTACGTGTTGTAATAGTGACCATTTATTAGAAACAAATTTAATAGCGTTAGTTTTGGCAGTGTTATCTTCAGCGTCGTCATAAAAAATTGCTCAGTTTTATCTTCAGAGTGTCTTCATAAAAGTAGCTCAGTTTTATCTATAGTGTTTTCATAAAAAATAGATCAGTTGTATGTTCGGAGTGTCTTCATAAAAAATAGCGCAATAAAGTTTATGATGTGGATAAGCATAGACTATATCTGTTCAAAACTGTTTTGAGATCAATTTTGTCGTTACGGCTTGATTATCTAAAAGAAACATGTGAACGAACCAACAAACATCTGTATTTTCGATTATATTCGTTCTAAGATTATTTTCCTTCTAAGAGTATATGCAATACGTATGGAAATACTTACTCCTCGCATACATCAACGATTGACTTACTTATTTTATAATTATCCCGGCAAAATATTACAAATTATATAGAATTATAAAAAGTATAATAAGCCTTTCGACGAAGAAAGTACCTACGTGGCACATATAACGATGACACATTTCCACAGATTTATAAGTAAACTTCGAATATAATTTCTATCGTCAATGGAAATCGGCATAAAGTTTTAGGTTTCCCCAAATCACTGTTGACAGAGAGTTTTTAAAGATGCCCAATTCCATTCTATTCATGGATAAGATAACTATTAGTGTTTATCTTATCCATGGTTCAGTTACTGTTAATCGACCAAGTTTGGAATATTATATATATATATATATATATATATATATATACATATATATATATATATATATATATATATATATATAGATATATATATATATATATATATATATATATATATATATATATCGGTTTATTGGTTACAGTTCAGCCAGTATTTATCCTCATGTGTGGTTGAATCTTATATGAACTAATAAATGAAAAAAAATTAAATGAATAATATAAAATAGAATGGACACTATTGTATAGTGTTGTGACTTTTGCGTTCCATTGCACACAAATCGATTGCCTGCACACTAGTGCCAGGCGCTGATTCTTTGCGACATTCCCATAATTTCTTTATTCACTATACAGAGATTGTTTTACACACGTTTTACACATGTTAAATACATAGTCTTAAATGTAGCTCTTTCGTATTATTTGCACTTGCAGTACTTTTTAGATCCTCTTTTAGGTAAAATGTTTTGACATTTTTGGAAAAGCCACAAACAATTTTCAAATTTCACCAGACAATTGGCTAAATTCAAGAGTAAAAATATTTTCTGTTTTCGATATATTATTCAATTTTAATTCTGTAGCATCGAACACAAGCTATAAAAATATTCCAATTACGTCACCTTCGCTTCTTTATTTAAAAAGCTATGCTATTTTTAACTCTTAACACAGCATCGAGAACGTTACAAATTTCGCCCACATCACCATATGTCATCACCACAGTACGGTTTTTATTATGTTTTGCTTCCGTTTTTCTTCTTCCTTTTTCATTATAACAATGCTCCTTGGGATGTGTTAAATATTTTAGGAGTTTATAATGAAAGTTTGTTACGCATTTTTTTGACATCAATTCTGTCCCGTTAAAATTTCCTTAACATACACCCAAACCGTGATTGCAAAAACATTTCACATCAAAACAGCTAATTGTTCCGAAATAGAATCTCGGAATGAATCTTCTTAAAAACAAAATCTGTGAGTCTCTACATAAAAGATATTGGCTTTTTTTAAAATGATTAGCAATTTAATTAAAGTTGTATGCATCTTATTGTATCGTGGTGCACCTTTACTTATGTTTATTATCTTTATTTCAAAACATATACAAGTGCATTGTTATAAGAAAAAATGCGCCCGTGGGTGGGACGGGGTGTTAAATGCTGGTAGTTTATAAATGTTGGCGCATATCCATCGGGCGCCGCACATAAAGGAGGTTCACGGCAAAAAAATACATGAAAATTCCTCGATACGATCGGCGACGTTTGAGGCGCTCGCGAGACAAAGCGGCCCTTCGTCCGGCGACGCCGCCCCCCGTGATCCCTATCGGTGAGCTATTTCCAGCCGCGGGATCTATATCCAGATCCATTGTGATTATTATTAGAATGAAGCCCCTATTCGGTTCGATCGCAAGTCTAGTTGCTCGTCTTGTAGAATGCGCATTTAGGCTTGTACGATTAATGACGACCGGTGGAGCGCATACCTCCCGCGTTCTTTTATTGTGCGGTCAGTGCGAATCGTCCAGCTTCAGGTGGTGTTCTTTATATTAAAACTTATGAGAAACAGATACTTTTGTATTCATTGCGTGTATTTTCTAATTAAATGTATTTATTTTTCTTGTTTCGTCAAGTATATGGAGCATCCTTATTAAGTAAACGTCGTCTGCACAAGGGTCGTGCTGTCAGGTTTTTTTTATTTTTTCTTTCATGGGCGGCAAACACTCAATTTATACTGCTTATTCTATTGCAACCTTTGAGGAAATCGTTGATATAAATTTACTCCTAAAATTACAGATACAATTTTTTAGTTGCAAAAAAAATTCAAGTTTCTACGTCAAACAATATCTTAGAACTGGGCTATGATAGACAGAGAGATACGTGAGTGAATTTATAATGGTTACTTTTTCCTTTTGAGATACGAAACCTTAAAAACAAGAAATTATTAAATGGATGAGTTCTGTACAGAATTAAGGCAAAGATATAAAGATTATATAAGTAAATCTATATACTAACTAAACCGTATCTGAAAGGAAGTATTCTCCCAACTACATCCTATTATAAATCTATTAAAATATATAAAAAAAACTGCATATTTTTTATTTTAAATTATTGCCCTAAGGCATCCACCTTTGGTATGATGTTATTCTTAAAGGTAAACTGTCGACATTATTAAATTATTTCATGTTCTATATATCTTATATATATAAATATTACAATATCGATTAAAATATATATTCTTATTATAATTTATCTACCTAAATCATTATCGAGTTATAGTAAACTGGTTCAATATTTATAGAGATAATTTAAAGAGAGTAATCAAATGAAAGAGTCCTAGAAGAACTATCATATATGTGCTGCATAAAAATGATTGGGATAAATCCAAAATTTACTGTCTTTGAATAATGCCAAAAGCAATTATAATAATAATAATATTAGCGGTATAAATTCTTGAATTTAATTTTTATTAGACTACTAGCTTTTCGCTTGCAACTTCGCTCGCGTAGACTGTTCGTTTTTTAAACTTCAGTGGAAATTTTAACTTACAGTCGGTGGCCACACGCAAAATTAAAGCGTGGTAACAGTTTCGAGTTAAGAAAATATGAAATAAATACGATCTCTCTCGAACTATTACAAATTACCATAAAAATATTTTTACCATGCAAACGTAGCCACCGCTTTTCACCCCATTAGGGGTTGAATCTCAGAAAATTTTTAAATACGTGTTTCACTATTTATGTAGGCGAGAAAAAAATTACTACAGAAATTTAATTTAAAGAAAAATTTGCCCCTATTAGCCACCCCTTTTCGCCCCCTTAAGTGTTGAATCTTGGAATGTGAAATACGTTTTTAGTTATTTGTGTTGAAGTATTAATAAATTTTTACGTGAAACTTTGCAATAAAAATATTTTTCCATACGAAATTAGCCACCATTTTTCACCTTGTTAGAAGATAAATCTCAAAAAATGCTAAATACGTATTTCATTACTTGTGTTGAAGAGCATTAATACCAAGTTTTAAGTAAAAATTACTATAAAAATATTTTTTTACTTTACAAATTTTGCCACCCCGTTTTACCCCGTTAGGAATTGTATCTCAAAAAATGCTGAAATATATATTTCATGATTTGTATTTAAAAGCGTTAATAACAAATTTCACATAAGTATTTACAATACAAATATTTTCCAATACAAATTTAACCATCACTTTTCACCCCCTTAAGGGTTAAATCTCGGAAAATGCCTGCATAAATATTTCATTACTAGTGTTGGAGAACATTAATACCAAGTTTCACGTAAAAATTTACAGTAGAAATATTTTCCCCATCCAAAGTTAGCCACCCTTTTCACCCCCTTAGAAGTTGAATCTCGGAAAATGGTTAAATATGTGTTTGATTATTTGTGTGAAGCATTAAAACCAACTTTTAAATAAAAATTACCAATTTTTTTTCTCATAAAAATTAGCCATCCCTTTTCACGCCCTTAGGGAAAATGGAAAAAGCTTGTCAACAGACAAGGCAAGATCAGACGAGACAAGATCAAGGAGACAAGCTTTTTCCTATCTTGGAAAAAACTTGTCTCCTTGATCTTGTCTCCAGTATAAAATCAACACCCTTTCCGAATTTCAAATTTCTATCGTTAGTGGTTTGGGATGGGCGTTGGCAATCGGGACATTGCCTTTTAAATATTTATATTTATTTAGGAAAATACGTTTTTGGTAAAGTTGATTTGTCTTTTTTTAATACCTGTTTTTAGGTTCTCTGCCATTTCGGAAATTACTTAATCTTTCGTATACTTTAAACAACATCAAGTTGTTCTAATGCGTTAAAACAACTTGGTGTTGTCCGATACTATAGATGACGTCAATTGTGTGCGGCTCTTGATAAAAACTGACGAGAGTGTAACATATTAGCTGATTCGGGTTAATTTAAGCAATTATATGAGTCAAGTACAAACAATTCTATATGAACATTTATGCGTTAGGAAGTTTTGTGCTAGGTTAATACCGCTTCATTTGACCGAAGCCAATGTCATCGCCATGGGTGACAAAAACTGGATACATTCTTACGAACCCGAAACTAAGAGGCAATCTGCACAGTGAATATTTCATTTTTAAGAACTGTCTACAAAGTTTAAAAAAAGACGAAGTGCTGAAATAAAGATGGCCGTCTCATTCTTAGAACGATTTTTCTGAAAAACAAAAGAACACTTACCGCGGACTTATACACTAGCACTGGAAAAACTTCAGAGCAACATCCTCGCAGTAACACGACAATACCTCTGTACACTCTGCCAGACGGATGACCGAATACTTGACTACATCTGGTTTTGAAATTATGGGTCATCCGCCATATAATCTCGAACCCACACCATGGTATGTGTATTTAATACCAAGAATAAAAGATAAACTACGAGAAATACCTTTCCCGATTGCTAAAGAAGTTGCGACTGCCTTCGTAACGGACATGGAAGAGACGTCCTAGAAAGAGTCAGGCGACTGTTTCTCTAAATGGTTCTATCGAAGGAAACTATACATAGAGTGCCTCGAAATCTCTGAGAGACCCTATTTTGGAAAATAATAAATAAATTACAGACTTGCTAGTTCGTTCCGTTTTTGGTATCCGAAAACTTGCAGTGTTACCTATCCTACGAGTGGTAAATTAAATTCACCTTGTGGACTCTGAAGTAGCACGGCGCTCCTGAAAATACGAGTTGGTTAGTAATTGTACTAGCCGCTCTTACCGGGCTCCGTTATTTACAACAGCGCACTTAAAACCATAGTCATATTTTTGCAGTTTACTTGCAAAAATATGGCTACCCTTATCTTTCATGACGGTCGCTACGGATCCAAAATGGAAAGAAATATCTGGTATTTATTTTTTTCGGTGTGAAGTGATTTGTTTAGATATTATATTTTTGTGTGGTTAAATACATTCGTAAATATGTAGCGTATTTACGGCGACATGACAAAAAAGCGGTCTGCCACATAATCGTATTCTTCTCTGATAAGAAAATAACATAAAGCGACGCGGAATTCCCAAATAAAAAATAGATTCGAGAGAGTAGAAATTGAAATCGTAGTCTCGTGTGTTCCTTGGGCTATGTGGAGTGATAAATTCGCCATATATCAAATATGAGCGTTGCCCTAAAAGGCAATAGGTGGTAAAAAATTCCATTCGAGCTCATAGCCAGTCTAATATAATCGACAACAAATATATTGTGCTGCGTTTGCCAGTCATGTCCTGTAAAAACTCACAACAACGTTTAGTTTTGCGGCAATGCATATGCCATTAAATATGTACACATATATGTTAACAAAGACAACAATCAAGCTATATTTTCTTCACAAATTGAAGATTGAGTGCGATGAAGTGTCAGCCTAGCTGATACGTGAGTAGATCCGTGTGGCGTATTTTGGTGCATCCGATTGATGAGCAATTCCCCTCAGACTTTCAATTGGACGCTCATCTCAAAACTAATTCATCAAAACACATAAAGGTTATTATAATGAGCCAACTACTTTCTTATTACATCAACTCAAGACCGAGTGGAGAATCAAAAAACATTTACCATTGCGTTTTTAACTTTGCAGTCACGTAAAACCAACAAAGATTTTTACTGCTCTACATCACACGGAGACTTACTTAATTCACAGATCTCAGGAATGTGAATACCCAAGGTTTTAAATTGCATATACAGTGCGCCGCTTACTGGAGAGTAATCAACACTGGAACCATAGATTGGAAGAAACTTGCATGAATGCCAAAATGCGTCCGTGTTTCGCACAGTTGTTCGCCATCATGTTGAACTTTTGCAATTTTTACGAACCTAATCAGTTATAGGTCAAGTATCGCGATACTTTTGTAGAAAATTTATATCACGGAAGACGCTGGAGCCAGATTTTTAAGTCTACCCCTAGAGGTCGGGAACGACGGTTTTCTGGAAATTCTTGACATAGTGATTTTGACTAGTCCTAACCAGCATAGTTACTAACCGGGAATATTCTGCAGATACCAGTTACGATGCTGCCAATTATACGCATCACAGTCCAGAACGAGCTGAAACTCTCCCCCAGGCAGTAAAAGATTTATCAACAAATTACGGAAAGTATCAACTTGACGCACTCATTCGTACGTTTCGTCACAAATATGCTGCTTAATAAAATTCAAATTGAGGGCAAAGTTTAATTGTTTGTGGACAAGTCCATTTAATTTCAGAGCGGGAGGAGCGCATACTCGTGCTTCAATATACCAATAAACCTAGACGTTAATAGAAATCCGGTTATGACATTTCATAAAGCGTTTGCAAAGTGTCATAAAACGTTCTTGTTGTTTATGACTTATGCCCAATAGCGCACAAAAAAAATTGTAAGGCTATAGACTGGACGCTTTACATAGGACGATGCTAGACATTCGCAACGACAGCAAAATCTTAAATGTGATGACATTTCTCCTCTCGGGAGACATTCCTCAAACCCTGCCTATATCCTAAAAAGAACCAGCGCAAATGAAATAAGCGCGTGCCTCGAGCAATCAATTGATTTTTGTCCAAATTGCCCAACATTCATAGATATTCGTTGCCGCAAGGTATGCATGTACCGGCTCGGAGATGATACGCACGCCCAAGAATTTCAGTTAATTTATTGGTAATTGAAGGAACTATGACAGAAGATAACGGTCATATTAGGCTGCCGCTTTCGCTCTGCATCGTCATGCCTTCATGTCTATAGTCTATCCTGACATTATAAATATAATTATTTCCTAAATTCGTTGAACGGATCTTCTTGCGTAAGAATGAAAGCTGAAAGTTAGTACTCCAATAAGACTTCAAACTCACCAAAGCTTTGCAACGAAAGCAGGCGTTATATGAAAAGTTTCCAAGGGAACGTTAGTTAGGGCTGAGTGTAGCTGTAATAATAAGATATTGGTGAGCGTAGACTTTCACCCTTATGTCCGCACCCCGATATAAAGAATACGAACGTAGTCTATGAAGAAGTTCTATGTTCTTTTTGCTCTTTTGCTTTTCAGTGCTTTTTTAATATACAAATTGATAATAATCCATCTTTTAATAAGTCATAAAATTGATTTCTTGCATTTCAAAGAACCATGGGCTCCATGTTCTCGCCACACTTCAGATAATAGAGAAATATTACTACCGATCCCAAAAGAAAAGGTGTCCTGATCAAGTTTAAAATATACTATCACACGTTGGTTTCTCTACGTATATCTTTGGTTACATATTATTTTTAGGATTCCATACCTCAATAGGAAAAACGTAAACCTTATAAGGTTACTCAAGTGTATGTTTGTCCGTCTGTCACAGCCGTTTTTTTTTTCAGAAACTGCTTGAGGTAGAAACTTGAAATTTGGCATAGTAATAAAACATACCAATCCGCACATACACAAAAATATTCATGTGCAAATTTTTGAGCACAAATTGAGTTCTCAAAAATATACCTTCAGAGATAAACTGAAAAATATAGAATGGTTGCACCCCTTATTTCCAAAACGAATCAACCTAAAATTAAGAAAAAAATTAGGTTTTAAAAGTTACAAAAAGTTGTAAGGAAAACTATGGCAATGATTCTAAACGTCACAATTTTTGAAATATGTCCGTATTTTTCACGTCTATGAAAGATATATTACTCAATATATTTACGTTGCGAAAAATTAATATTTATAAATAGCTTAAAAGAAATACTATATATCCTTAAATATTTATAAGAACCGAAATATATACGAAACCCCCATAGCGCGAGTTCTGCTCGAAATTGAGGTTTTTATTAATAGTTTCTTGTCACTCTATATTAAGTTTATTATGAACTATGCCTGCAACTTCGTTCGCGTGGAATTCAGAGTAAGAAGTTATTGGGAATTTTTTGTGTTGGTTTTTTTCTTTTTCTCTGAGAAATCTATTAACATAAAGGTTACTAAAAAGCTAATAGGTGGCGTTGACAGTCAAATCGGTTCCGCCAGTTCTAATATTAGCGTAATGTAGCGTTTTTTTATATACAGCGTAATTTAGCCTTTTTTTATTTGTAAACGGACTGAAATGAAACCAAAATGTTAGCCCAAGCTAATCTTAATACATCACTGAAAACCGCATCCAAATTCGGTTCAGCCGTTTCTAATGTTAGATTTATTGTTTATTTGTGCACACATTTTTTGTGTATACAAGAAATGTGTGCACAAATAAACAGCCAAGTAAACAAAAATTCTAAAAGCAGTTGATTTAGATTTAGTAGCGTGTCTTTAATAGGTAGCATTTAATTTTACTTAAAAATATTCAATGTATAGACTCAGTCTTTTCACGATTTTATTATATGTATATTATTTAAAAATTACACCATTTTATTTACGATTTATTATAAACCGCTACACACTTCGATATTAAAAACTCACTGTTTACTATTTTTCACTTTTCGCTTTCGTACTCTCCCTATCTTGCATAGATCGTATACTAAAGTGTCTTGATTTAAAACTGATTCTCATTTCTTAACACGGCGTTAACTATTCAAATTTCAAATCATTATTATTACTGCGGCTTTTATACTAATCCGAACCCCTTTAACACGTTTGAATGTATCACATTCGAAATTTAAAACTGATTCTCATTTCTTAATTCGGTGTTAACTGTTCGTATTTCAAATTATTATTATTATAACTGACTAACTGTGGCTTTTATACTAATCCGAACTAATGTCTAGAAAGTTCTATAAGGTTCGATATATTCTTATGAATTTATCACATTCGAAATTTAAAACTGATTCTCATTTCTTAATTCGGTGTTAACTGTTCGTATTTCAAATTATTATTATTATAACTGACTAACTGCGGCTTTTATAATAATCCGAACTAATGTCTAGAAAGTTCTATAAGGTTCGATATATTCTTATGAATTTATCACATTCGAAATTTAAAACTGATTCTCATTTCTTAATTCGGTGTTAACTGTTCGTATTTCAAATTATTATTATTATAACTGACTAACTGTGGCTTTTATACTAATCCGAACTAATGTCTAGAAAGTTCTATAAGGTTCGATATATTCTTATGAATTTATCACATTCGAAATTTAAAACTGATTCTCATTTCTTAATTCGGTGTTAACTGTTCGTATTTCAAATTATTATTATTATAACTGACTAACTGCGGCTTTTATAATAATCCGAACTAATGTCTAGAAAGTTCTATAAGGTTCGATATATTCTTATGAATTTATCACATTCGAAATTTAAAACTGATTCTCATTTCTTAATTCGGTGTTAACTGTTTGTATTTCAAATTCTATCTCTTTCACACATATGAATCTATCAAATGTGTAACCTATACCTATTTATACGCTACATATAAAATCGCATCTAAATCGGTTCCGCCGGTTCTGATATTAGAGCATGCATAACGAACGTAAATTAAAGATGAACATAGATTTTTTTATTTGTGAACCAATTGAAATGAAGCAAAGCCTAAATATTAGCCCTGGGTAATCTAAATACATCACTGAAAACCGCATCTAAATCGATTCACCCAGTGCTGAGAGTAGCGTGAACAACGAAACTGCGCACAAACAGACAAAAAATCTAAAAAGAGTTATTTTGGGCTTTGTAACGTGTTTTCGGTAGGTAGCACTTAGTTTTACTTACAAAATATTCAATATACATACTCATTTTTTTACGATTTTATTATGTGTATAGATATAGATTAAGTTCACAACGAATCTTAAATGATAAAACCATTTGAAACTTTTGCTGATCTCATTTTTCTCGCTTTCGTATTTATTATGTTTTAACACATGACACACGCTCGTAAATAACACTTACTCAGCTTGCACAACTGCATGTAACGCAAAAAAATACGATAAAACTGTCGGATGTGAAATCCAGTCGAGCGTTAGCATCTAAACGAGTGCGCCGTTCGACGAAACGTACCATTTCCGTGTAGATTTTCGGCGAAGTTCACTCATTTGTTTGATAGTGAGCCGCGCGACAAGATCAGCGATCCGCGCGCCCGCGATGCCGCGGCGCGATACGAGTGGCGGCCGTCGAACCTGCGCCGTCCCAGCGCGTAACGGTGCGGCGCTGAGCAGCCGAACAATGGGTGCCCGCCTTATGTAATCGTCTTATTGTAATCACACGATGACGAATCCGACACGTGCCTGCGGCACACTGCACCGACGTTTGTTCAGCCAGTTCGAGTGCCCCAATAATGGTTTGTTTTGAAACTGTTTCATTAAAGCATAGTCCGCTATTAACAGAAAGGAATGCTTGTTAGATTTAAACAAATTTTTGTGCGCGTAAATTATGATAATAAGAGATCTCGGATAAAATCACGATACATATTAATGTTGTACCATCATCATATGCCCCTTACATTATTTCCTTTTCAGTACATTTATATTTATGTGTGTGTACATACATATATATATATATATATATATATATATATATATATATATATATATATATATATTTGGGTGTCCCTTCATTTCGAAAGTTGTTATTTTCTAACCCATAGGGCCTAGTTTTTTCATTGGCCCCTAAAACGCTCGGAAATAATTACTATATATCTTACCTTATTTGGAGCACTGAAACCCGTGCAGACTTGCATCGAAACATGTTCATACAAGTTGCACGGAAAAAGCAGCTCGTGCTCGTAGTATTTGCCAGTTGATCTCAGTTCGTCGGTTAATTAACACAAATTGTTTTACAGAAATGGCAGTGGAATTAAGAACCAATAAACCAGTAAGTATTTTCTTGGTTGGCGACGTAATCATTAAATAACATGTGTAAAGTTACCGTCTAACTGTCGAGTTTTTGCAGTTCGATATTTTAACATTCGTGAAGTTAAATTGACTGTTAGTGAAGGGGCAAATCTTCTATGCAATATTCTACGAAAATGCTAGAATACCTACCAGAGCTCTACCTGTGTGAACAAACTTATGGATCTTTATCAAGCTTGCAGAGAGTCGCAAAGTTTTTTTTTCCAGATTTTTGCTTTTTGAAGATGTCAAAGGAATAAGAAACTGTTGACAAATTCAGATTTTTGCTTTTTGAAGATGTCAAAGGAATAAGAAACTGTTGACAAATTGATCTCCAAGCAGTTTGCCAATGTCTTTGGCACTTGTCTGAAGAAATTCATCTTATCACTCTTTGATGATGAAGTTGATGAACAAACCAAAGGAAACTTTGTAGCGAACTTACAAGGAGAAAGTTTGTATGATTTTTGAAGAGATACGCTCCATTACTTTTATGCTGAGTGGAAATATATAGTTTTTATTTCTTACATGGTTTTTACGAAATCGATTCTGAACTGAAAATAATATTACCTAATTGTATTGTTGCAAGAAAATGATTTCGTGTCCGTCAAGAGCAAAAATTTGTTTTCTCGATTAAAAATTGATGAAAATTTCCTCCAGAAACACATTTCATCCTGGGAAGAAGCTGTTGCCTTTTTGGGATGCAAAAAATGTTCTTCCTTTAAAAGTAGCTAATAATACAGCTAAAATAGCTATAAAACCTATGCGAGACTATCACGGTTTGAAGTGTCTAGAAAGTTCTCCCCGTTTTCAAAAGCAAGTTTTGATGCGCTTTGTGCAAGAACATAGAAATCTATATCCAGACTGTAAAAAATAGACCCTTAAAAGGAAATATCCTGAATGATGTGTAAATTTATCTATTTTTTTTTTATAAATAAGTACCTATCACTTAAACTTGCTTTTTAATTAATATTTTCATAAAATATAAATATTTCAGTTGAGCTATGTACATAAAAGGAAGCGTTAAAATAACTATTTTCAAAAATTGGGCGTATGAAGATAAAATTTTGTATTTGAGTACGTCTAAGTGTCTAAGTAGTTTAGAAAGAATAAGGGGGTAATAAATAAGTATGAAATAGTCACGCTGCTTAAAGAAGAGCGTGAAATACGAAATAAACTTTAAACTCATTTAGAACACCAAAAGTGTTTATCGAGAATGAGAGTAAAAATGGGTACCAAATAAAAGTAGTACAAGTGCCCTTTTAGTTACATTAAAAATAATTTAACACGAAAGTTTCAAAAGTGAGCTATATGGACTTCCAAAGATCGAATGCAGCTTGCTAGTTATCCAAGTTAGTGAGAAAAAATTATGGGGATCTACAATATGTAAGTAGGGGTGCATGTGGGCGAACCTCAGGAATTAAGAAACGGCTATGAAGTTATAAGAAGAACTAATGGAAATAACCACTAACGAAGAATTTAAGGAGCACTTCAGAAAAGAATATCAGCTATTCATGCTTCAGAAAGACTTATCTGTGCTTATCCTGCATTGTAGATTATCGCAAGAAAGTTTTTGATAATTTTTCCACCTTCATATATCATGGATAGATGTTTTAGCGCTGTTGCTAATATTCTTAGAGTAGAAAAATCGATTGCGAATCACGTTGCGATTATCGGCGTGGAGATTTAAAGCGATATCCGACTAATTTGGAGCCAAATTTTGAACAATCAGATGCTATCCTTCCCGTTAACATCATATTTTTTATATTTAATTTATTTAAGAATTTCACTAGGTCCTGATTTATTTCTTCCCAAAATCGAAATATTTACTTACATTTTGTGTCTTTTTAACAAAAAATTATTCACTTTTTTTTTTTTTACAATTGTCCATTCTATAAAAACTATGACAAAACATATTTGATATTAATATATTTAGGAAAATGTAATGTCAATAAAGCAGAAGGATTAACAAAAAAAAAGGAATTGGTCTGCGGACTCCGGAGAAAAAAAAATTTTGGTAACCTTATGATCTAACATTACCTTTATACAATCTTAAATAGAAACAAAACATTGGCAATGTTTATACGGTCGCCGATAAGCCTACTTAAAATATAAACGTCTAATAGATTATAATCTACATATATAAATCCATTAGTTTGTCTAATCTACATATATAGACCAATCGCCAAATTGTTAAAAGTTTTAGACCGTTGGTATCCAGCAGAAAAACACTATCAAAAAACTTATCACTAAAAGACGAATAAGGATAAAAAAAAATGCCGCACACGATACACTGAGATATGTGAAGCACAGTTTACCTCTTCCTTGATGACTTCGTTGTTAGACAGAATAAAACATGGAAGTATCGTTCTAAAGCCTGTTCTATATAAACCTTTCTGCTTAAAAGTCATAAATTGCTACCACTCTTTTTAAATACCTATTAGATGCGTCACTTCCGTACGACGACGTCACGCCTAGCCTATTTACCACTGTTTTGAGGTAAAACCATGAAGACACGTTTTTCTAGTCTTCTATTTTTACTTGATATTTATTTAGTTTTAATGATAATAGGAATATGTTAAAGAAATTAAGTCCCTTTTTCCCTAATCAGTTATTGTTCATTTTAATTTCTGTTAAATTGAGCATGTTAAAATGCATGGAAAATTGATATATTTTTAATATTTTTACTGTGACTATGGCACAAAGGAGTAATGAGATTGAGGAAGATGGGTAAAATTTATTTTCTTTTAATATTGAAGAAAAAAAATGTGACAAACAGGTGGACGGATGGATATGACAAAGTTATAATAGTTCCTTCCTTTACTACGGAACCTTAAAAAGGGATTTGTTGCTACAAGAGTTACCCTTAAAATTGTATGCTTATATATACACATCGTTATAAAAAAGAGATTCATAAAGTAACACCTATCACTTTCGTTTCCTGGCTGACTTTTATCCTACCTATTAAACAGTTCCTATTCGACACTTGCTCATTTCCGTTTCCTTACTATCTACCGATCATCAACATCTAACTAAATGCTTTCAAACCGTACCACATCTACATGTCATCTGTATTCGTATCGACAATTTACGTCTTTTAATAAATCAAGTGTGTTTTCTAAATCAGAGCTATCAATCGACACTAGTTGGCTTTTAACCATTAGATTATCTCATCCAAATTCATAAATCCTAGCTTCGTTGGCTAACAGCAACTTAATTTAAAGTTACGTTGAATTTAAAATTTATTATAAAATAAAATATAGGTTTCCGCTTATCTTAAATACAATTACTGAAGTGTCACTAACAACTGCCCTTAACGACAACTGGCAATTTGTTCACATATTAATTACGTGTTGTATTGCTTAAAATTTCAACACTAGGAGTCATCCTGAAAATAAATTTTATGAACCAATCACTAAAAAGCTGTAATAAATATCGATGAGGTAAAGCCGATATCGACCACGAGAGCGCCTGCGTTCAAACCGCGGCACAGTGGAGGCGGGGCTTTAAAGAGTCGCTCGCTAGTGACGATGCGAGCGCGAGTCACGCGCTCGTGATTGGATAATCGCTCACGTATTATCAAACACGAAAAAATGGTCGATTCTTTTGTTTCTAAATTCTTCTCGTTCGCGGTCTTGAACTTGATTTAGTGGGGCGGCGAAAATTCAACGCTATTGCAGGTCGAAGTTGATTTGAGCTCATGGTCACCGGTCCGATGTTTATATTTATTCAAATAAAAATAGCAAACGTTTAAATTGGTTAAAATGGCTGGTAAATATAATAGTAAACAAATTTTTTTGTAAAACTGTACAAATTTTTCACTGATTCTATATTTCACTTAGTTTGCCACGCTTGAAGTTAGTCACTGTGAATTGAACATACTGCATATATTTATTATCAGTTTACAAGATTTCAGAAGTATTTTCTCTTACCTTTGAAGACATTGAAAAGTAATAACTATTTAAAGTTTTTCTATATTGACAAGACTTATAAAACAGCAAACCCTACCTGGTGAATAAAATTCAGTTAAACTCAACTTGAAGTTTATTCTCGTACTAATGTTTCTTTAGTCATAATTGAAAATACCAATATTGTTGAAATCTAGGAAGGAATCATCTAGTTCCATTTCTAGTAACGTAGAATTTTGTTATGTTTAACGCAATTTTTAACTTGAAAAGCTCATTCATTAAACCGTGCACGAAAATCCTTCAAAGCTCACCTGTCTTTTATACACTCACATTGACATTTTTCTGTTCTATTTATCGCTTCAGCAATGGAGTTTATGGTGGCCAATGCTTTGTGATATACGATTGGTCACTAATTAGAGTGATGTTTATTCGAATTACTGAGTGTCTTCTGTCCTACCTGTTATTGTTTTATAACGTTTGGTTTATGGTGCGGTGCATATTCAACGCTTTTGTAAGTCTGCAAGTTGCTCATGGAGTCTTTAAGAAATAAATAAATAATATAAAAAAAATTAATTCCAATTATGAAATAGAATTCTAAAAATACAATACTTGTATATGAAAAGTAATTTTTTTTCTTCCTCATATAAATACAAAAACTATTATGTACTTACATTAGTTTGGTTGTTTATTCATAGCAAAAAATACAATTGATCGACATGAAATTTGACTACATCAAGGTTAAATAATTGTTTGTATAAAAAAATGTTTCGTTGTCCCATAAGAATAAAAAAATATATAAATTTGTTTGCTTATTTCCCAATATATGGTGAAAATAATTCACACTAGGTATGTTCAACAGAAAATCATGTTATATAGTTAGGATTAAGCAGATAGTTGAACTTTACCATCTTCAAATTGTTCCAACAACACAACGTTGCTCGCCGATTTACTACGATACGAATTGGTGTTGAGAAAATCTGACATGGTGTATGCAACATTCTTGAAACTACATTAAAATAACCCGTATTCTACAGTCACTCTGCCATACGACAACAACGCTGAATAACACTCCTCGTATTATATTTGTACATGTATCTCAAAATGATTACTCCTCTTTATAATATACTCGTATGTTACAAATAAGCCTTAACAAAAAACACAGAAAATACTACATATTATATGTGAAATTGTTTCTTTAGACGTTATCAAGGTTATAACCACGAGGAAACTGTTCATTGCATATACATATCGATAAACAGTTTTGTTGTCTCATAATTCAACGAGCGGCCTTATAATGAACCACATTTTATCTACATGGTAAGATTCAAGTTAAGGGTCTAATTTTATACGTATAAACTCAGATAAAAATATGAAATTAACGGTGGTCACTTAAATTTTGTTTATATAAAATCTTCACTTGCATATAATGAGCTTTATATATACATAAAGTACATAAGAAATAAAGAGGGTTTATATTATATTATTTTGTGGTTTATATTATTAAAGATAATGTTATGATGAGAAACAGTAAAAGAATGACGTATATTTTCATTTGAATTATTCATAATGCATATTTGAATTATTAATATTACATAATGAAATTTGTAAAAAATACAAAAATAAAACGCAGCGCCATATAATTAATTGACTTCTGATGGGAACTTAGTTTTTTTGTTATTGAAACGTAAATTAAATTTTGTTACGTAAATGACACAGCGTCATTTTCTGGTAGAAAATCTTCCATCTTGTCTAGATAATCAGCATAATATTTATTATTATTGTGTACCTACACCTATACAATGTGAGAATCCGTAATTAATTATAATAATTGTATAATTTACATTTTTTTTAAACGAGCAAATGAAAATATCAATACAGTGTCATTTTATAACATTTAATATTATACTATTACATTGATCGTCGTTTATATTTATTTAATATAAATAAAACATTCTCATCAAAATTTACATGTTTTTTTTTAATATTGCCTTACAAAAAAATTATGATTGCCTAGTGAACAAAATATTTTAAACCTTAACAATATGACTTTCTTATGAAATCCAATAAAATCAACAAAAACGTGACGCACTTTCCTCAAAATATCCATATGTTATTTGAACATAAACGAAAATGAATTTATCTAAACGCGTTTTATAGATCTCTATTTCTTAGAAAGAGTATTTTCAAAAACTCGCAGACGGTGCCTCGTGCGCGCTCCTGCGGTCGTAAATCTGGACGCGCATCCCGCATGACAATGTCACGCCGTCTTCGCCACTTCCTCCCGACTGCGTTTATACGCGCTAGAGCCCCGCTGGCTTATCCCAGATTAAATCAATGTTTTTGACATATCAGAGCTCTGGGGGATGATACAGGCTCATGGACTGACCTTCTTTACTAATGTCACTGTTTATTTCACTCAATCTTCCTATCTCTATCCAGCGAACTAAGCAACTGTGTCTAAAATTTACGTCACACTTATTAGGTTACTTCATCACCACGCAACGGCTTCATTTTCGTAGAACGTGGTATGAAAGTTAGCCATTTTAGCCCATTATCCATAAATAAATCTTAAATCTTTCTTACGAGGACATAAGTTAAATGTGTGATTTGTCTTAACTCCCAGTTTCGTAATCTTATTACAATATCCATACAATATCTTTGTCTCAATCTCCGGTTTCTTAGTTTTATTACAATATCTATAAAATATATGTCTCTCAGCTTCCAGTTTCTTGATCTTATTACAATATCTATATCAATATCTTTGTCTCAATTTCCGGTTTCGTAATCTTAAAAGAATCGCATAATTTGGTACACAAAAATATGAACGTTGACAAATGAATGGTAAACAACAACAAAAAATTAAAAAGCTACAAAAATTATTTTAACAAATCAACCAACAATTGTAAACAAGTTGTAAGAGCACCGTCAAAGAGAAATGATTACAAATTATCGGCCATCAAATCGTTTCTATTAGATACATGGAGTCATTTCACAGATGCGGCGCATCACATAACGATTGAAAACAGCATTAGGAAGAAATTTGAAATACGTACGACTGTCCATTTCCTTAAAAATATTGATTAAGAAATACACATAATCACAATTCCATTCTCCTCAGCTGGTCAGATAAAAATTATCAGTATGTCGTCAAACTATCTTAAGTTACTCAGTATTAACGAATATTTATAAAAAAAATAAAGGTATTTGCCAGTTTTATTTTTTAAAAATTTGTTTGCCTAGTCATAAATTCATTTTCAAAGTTGTCCAAAGGCCATAATTTAAAGTAATTCTACAAATTATTTATATGAAATTTGTGAAATCTCGTTTCATCCATAATTTAAAGTAATTCTACAAATTATTTATATGAAGTTTGTGGAATCTCGTTTCATCCATAATTTAAAGTAATTCTACAAATTATTTATATGAAATTTGTGAAATCTCGTTTCATCCATAATTTAAAGTAATTCTACAAATTATTTATATGAAGTTTGTGGAATCTCGTTTCATCCATAATTTAAAGTAATTCTACAAATTATTTATATGAAGTTTGTGGAATCTCGTTTCATCCATAATTTAAAGTAATTCTACTAATTATTTATATGAAATTTGTGAAATCTCGTTTCATCCGTAATTTAAAGTAATTCTACAAATTATTTATATGAAGTTTGTGGAATCTCGTTTCATCCATAATTTAAAGTAATTCTACAAATTATTTATATGAAGTTTGTGGAATCTCGTTTCATCCATAATTTAAAGTAATTCTACAAATTATTTATATGAAATTTGTGAAATCTCGTTTCATCCGTAATTTAAAGTAATTCTACAAATTATTTATATGAAGTTTGTGGAATCTCGTTTCATTCATAATTTAAAGTAATTCTACAAATTATTTATATGAAATTTGTGAAATCTCGTTTCATCCATAATTTAAAGTAATTCTACAAATTATTTGTATGAAATTTGTGGAATCTCGTTTCGTATTTCAAAAAATCGTAAAGGACTTACTCCACTATGACTCTGATCCCGGTAACTATTTATTTTGTTGAAGTGTTGCGGATGAGGCGACGCAGCTTTTTATTGGTCGGCGGTTAAAGGTTGTTACCGACAATGTTGCCGCCACTGTTTACTATTACATTATTATTTCAACGATGAATGAACTTGATGGCACGCGCGCTACAGTCGTTCCGTGCATAACTTACGTAACTTGCAACTCATGTTGCAAGTTACGTAAGTTAACTTCCCTTACTTTCGTTAATGTCGTATCGGAAAAGTATTTCCGATACGACAGTATTTCTGCACGCATACACAACAAACTCTCTATTATAGTTTGTTGTGTATGCGTGCAGAAATTTTAGAAGAAAACGCGAAAATATATTTATCATCACGTCATCTCACCTCAATTAGTTAACGCGTAGACATACTATAGGGATCATGCAAGAAACACAAAGGGCACATGGAGCTATTCTACATATTTGCTAAATAAGACTCTTGGTGGTGCTGATTCTATTTGAATTTAATTGTCAAGTAGAAGTTGAAATCGGCACCTTGTTTAAATGAAATTATATATATATATATATATATATATATATATATATATATATATATATATACATACATACATACATACATACATACATACATACATACATACATACATACATACATACATACATACATACATACATACATACATACATACCTACATATATATATATATATATATATATATTAATTATAATTAGTAGTCGTGTAAATATACCGGTACCGTGCTAATTGCTGTCAGTCCCATCCGATGGTAAATTAATTAAAAGTTTTAATTAAATATTGTAATCAGTCAAAATTATATTAATATTCAAATATGGTGTAGTGTGTTGTATAAAATCAATTTATTGGTCCTTAAAAGCAATACCTTATTTAGTTCTTTACAAATCTAATTTCATATTCACTCGTAACACAATCTCTTTACATTCAATAACGTTTAATGTTTTGTGCCCCTTATATACAAGTCATATGTATATATATATATATATAGATATATATATATATATATATATATATATATATATACATATGACATATAATTATGTATGCCAATGTAAACATTGCTGTATTCTTTCAGAATAAAATATTTCTAGACAATTTATTTTCAACGTTTGTTTAATCAGTAATGACTTCGTTTCGACATTCAGTATGATGGACACTAATTGCCCATGAATTGACTTGTACTTAACCGATTTTTTTCAAAGTACTTTCTTTGTTATGTCTTCCTTTCTTAACTAAAATACTAAATTCATACATATATATGCTTATTTAATTTAGCTTAGATATCGGACACGAATTTATGAAAAACAAGAAAAATTCTCTGTACTCAGATAATTAGGTCACCCCTACGATACATTGTTAGTACCTATAAAAACTAACGAATATCCACCACCATGACTCCTTTTGGTAAAGCCGTCTTCAAATATTTGGAAATTTTTATTCCTGAATAAAAAGAGGGGAAATTCAATGGAACTCTGGTATATTATACTTTATTTAAATAACGAGCCGATACATGCGTTAACAGCGCGTATGGACACGCCCGTAAACAATTTTTACGACGCATTGCATTACGGTCGTCATAAAGACGTGCTCAACTTCATTAAACATTATGCCCGTTGAACAGGATTGTTTTAAATAAAATTGCGCTGATGGCGATATAATTATATGTCAAATTGTAACACTTATAGAAGCATTAACGTTTTATTTAGAGCTTGAATCTTAAAAGTACTCTGCTGAAGGATATAATTGGTTTCATTTTTTATACATTTTATTAGCATGAAAATACTTTTCATGAGCGTTTTGGTATCCCACCTTTTAAATATATTCTACGATTAAAATCGCTCTGCTCCATTGATACTATTAATAACAGAGTACAAGAGCACTAGGGGTTTGTTAGTTTCTGCACAATTCTTTTAATTTGAAGATTGAATTTAAAATTTTATACGGATATCATAGAGTAACTTAGAGGAGAGGTAATCGTAAAAGATAATCATCTGTCGCACTCTTCATCGTTCTCTTTGTGTATGCGTGAATAAGAGAAAAACTTACGCATTCATTATTTGAATTTGGATCTATTTACATTTCGTATAAACAAGTGATAAAAAGTATCACTTTCTCTGCGCAACATGAAGGTTGCTTTGGTTTCTTCATTAGAGTAGTGTGGTGTCCGTAGCTTCATGTAAACTATATCGATCTATTGAATCCAATCGATTACAGTATTATCAGACCTTCGCTTGAGCTTCGTTAAATTTTCGCGTAAAGTATTAAATAATTTTTGAAACATTTGATCCACGATGACGCTCCATTAAACTTGAAAGATAGAAGTCAGTGTGACGGTGTCAATAAATGTTTACTGTGATTATTCATTACAAGAAAGAAAATTGGAGACCAATGTTGAATTGAAATCAGAGGAACATGTTCAAATTTACTTAGCGTGTGTTTAACAATATTTTTAAGTTTCATTTTTTCATACGTTAAGAACTAAGAAAAACAATCGCGGAATATCCGCAATCTACTACCACGCCCCTAAATCAAAACAGTGCATCATCCAAAATCTGTAAGGATTAAATGAAACGATTGATTTACGGACAAAAAATGTAACTTGTCTGTTATCCAACATCATAGTTGTCACGGCGGCGCCCCCCGACGTGAAATATGTGGGCCGCGACCGCCGCCCCCGGCCTGCCTAGCTAAAAACAAACAAAATCCAATGGGAATAAGTGGCGAGTGGATATTCAAATTGACGTAAGCGTCGGTGGAGGCGGCGCGCATTCCGCGCCCCGCGAGCGTGCGCGCTATTAATAGAGCGGCGGCGCGGTGCGGCGTCGTACCTACCGGCGGACGGGCCGCGCGCGAATAAATAATCGCGATGCAGCCGGCGACGAACGCCGGGCGGGCGGGGGGCGGTCGGGGGAATAATGCCGACGCGCGCCCGCAGAAAAAATAAGACTCACTCCCGTGCCGGACGGGCGGAGAACAATTGGCCGTACCTACCGGCGCGCTATGTGCCCGTAAACATAGATACGACAGTAGATAAGGCGCGACCACGCGGAATGGTGAATAGGTAATGTGCAGTCAACGCCGAGAGCGCTCTGACCTTTTACGTTCGAATTTAATTACTTTCGCTCGATACCTTACCATTGAAACGACTGGCGAGGTATAATTAACAGAATACGTACGTAAACGATATTAACTTCTTACGTCTTCGATCTGGTCTTAAATACCTTATATTTAAGTTTTTTTTTAAATTTAAATATTATGAAAATAATGTTAGGTTTCAAAAAAAATTATTGGTATTTTAACTGAGATTTTGTATTTGTAATAAAAGTATATACATAAATACAGGTCGATATGTTGATTTATTAACTACTAGAACCTTCGGTATGTGGATACAATTCACACTTGACAAAAATTCATTTTCCATTTCATTTGTTTTTTTTATTTTCCAATTTATAATGTAACTCCCTTCCTTTCTAATCGATCTTTGTAATACATGTCTTAGGAAAAGCCTACGAGCTTCCATCACCATAACAACAAGCAATCTGGAGTTAAGCCAGGCAGGACATTCGGCAAAAAGACATTTAGCAATGTTTTTAAATCAATAATTTCTTTTTTTACAACAGCTAACTGTAAGTGAATAAGAGTGATTCAGCAATAACAACTAAGTTTTTTGCCTTTACCTCCGGAAATACTTTTCCGATTATAACAAAAAAAAATAAATACCATCTATGGACCCATACCAATAGCTTGCAAATCGATTCAAAACCGTTATATTTTTTAAAGTTTTTGTAGACCATAAGTTTAAACTTTTCGGTGGTATACCAAAGGCATGAAACGCATTACCAAACTGGAAAACTTATCCTTTTTTCATTCCACTGAGCGCTATTAAATAAAACTAGTCCATAGTTAATGACGCTCCTTTCAGATTTTACAAGCCTTTCACAGTACTCATACGTACTTTCGCATGTATGCATGTAGCATATAAACATGTGATTCGTATGTACACGCATCTTCCCTTACTTTCGTTAATGAAGGGGCTAATGAATAGTAACGCTACACTTTCATTTTGATTAAAGTACAAATGACTGCCAATATTTATTGTTATTGATCAAGTATGTTGTTAGTCAAGTTAGCTAAAATTTAAAGAGATTTCCTAAACCTGAAAAATGGATAGTTTTAGACTTTTTTTTACAGAAAACTAATGGGGATCATAATCTAAAACAAATTTATGAAAATTAAAAAGAGAAATGTAAATTTCCTGTTTTTCGAAAGTTAAGTGTGGTTTTTCGATTAATTTATTCATAAACCTACGATACATTATTTCCAAAATTGGATAATCTTATAACAGAGGTTCATTACGAATGGAAAAGTTTAATCTTTAGTTAAATTTTTTTTTAAATTTCAATTGATGAAAGTTATGTTTTAAATATTTGTAGTTTTTCCATCAGTTGTGCGAAAAATTGTGTTTTGATAAAAGCGCGTTTCTAAATTTACATGATGAAAAATAGAAAATAAATGTATCATTAAGCGTAATTCATTAATCTTTAAACTTTGTTAAATTCCTTGAACTTATCTATGCTTAGCTTTCTTTTTTGGACATTTTATAGATTGAAATGATATCGAAACCTGTCACTTGGAGGTTTTCCTTTTCCCTTTTTCCACAAAGTATTTGGGTTTCAGCAACAATTCTTCATGCATTCATTACTTTGAAAAGTAATACGTATCGATTGCTGAAAATAAAAACTGCCGAAAATTTTAATACTGTGCTCCACAATAAATTTATTCTGGGATCATACTCCATACGCAGGAATTAAAACTTTCCTTATTCTACTCTATATTTTCTCCAGAACGTCTTTCTAATAACTCGACAGAAGTTAAAGTTTGTTTTGTTGATTGAATTATAATATTTTAATTGCAGCGTCATTCGGAAGAGGAGGATGGTAAAAAAGAAATGAGATACAATCCTTACATCCGCTAGTTGCCATTTATACGGATTTCTCTGACTCCGTCTGAACAATTTTAATGAGGTATTTTATCCATAGAAGACATGTTTAGATTACCCACAAGTATTTCTTCATATCCTGCACTGGCTTAGAGTTTTACCCAACCGTTGATCCATAATCAGATTGGTAATGAGTTCATCCCTCAATTCACCCGCTCCCTTTTCTTCCGATGCCGCTCGAAGCTGATTCTTTTTTGGAAAAGTCACATTCTTTTTTGTTCATTGTCATATTCTAATATATATTTATTAGATCAAGGATTTTATCGATGTATTTCTATCTTGGCCATTCAACATGTAAAATACGGAAGACCCATCCGGTACAATGAATATTCTCTAATGGGCGTTATTTTAACTCGTAATCTCCATAAACTTGGGAAATCCCCCTAAATCCATATCAAAATGAAGGGACTACTTGTATTAAGTCACTACGTAAAGCCTAAAACTTCGTAATTTTTTGAATCTTGAAATGTATTCTCGACTAAATATATTGTGTCATAAAAGAAACTGTTTTTTTTTTAATTTTAGTCCGAAACCTTCCTTTAGTGTCGATGTGCCCCAGTTTATTGGCTATAACCCATATTTGCCACCAATTTAGTTGAGAATTACAAGAGTATGTTACATAAATATTTTGTAAGGTGCGAGCAGTAAACGTGTTTCATTGGTTTTCGATATAAAAATTAATGGCTAACTTTAAAATGTTATTTTCGTCGTCGGGTTAAATTTAGCAAAAAAACTCCTGGAAATCACATATAATTCAAGCGATTTGTATATTATATGACAAACTAATATAACGTATACAAATAATTTGAATCAATGGTGATTTTATGCAGAATATACGCTAGAAGAGTGTTTCCGTACAGATAGCTTCACAGTTTGCGCTCCTTTAACAACGGCAAAAATCGACCTGACGTAACCCAATGCAGTCATCATGCGGGAGCGCTAATTATTATGACTATTGCTTCTGGTCATCATTCATAGCAGATAATGGTGTCGTAAATCGGTCGGGTCGAACGGCGAGTGTATCGACTAATGAAGTCCGCGTCGGCGCGCCAGGCAAAAGGAAGGAAGGAAGCGCGAACCGGTTGCGGGAGGCTGCGCAGCGAAGGACGCGCTCGCCCAGTCGTTGTCCTTTGCGCTATAAACGGCGCCTTCAAAGGGATTTTAAGGGAGCTTTTGTAGAGTGTTAGTCATCGTATTTAGCATATATAGACAAATAACTGTATGTATATTCAAATTTACCACCGGGTTTTTATTATTTATATGGAATGAGAATAAAATCGATTTCTACAATATACCTTGGAATTATTTAGTATATTAACAAAATAAGTGTCATTAGACAAAAATACCTATAGACTGTGAAAAATTCTAAGTATTATTCTTTGACGAAGTGAAATCACCTACGGTAAGTGAAATCCAATGTGGGATGCAGCAGGCTACCTTCAACTTGTTTTAGTTATTTAATTTCAGATTATCTCAAAAGTCGGGTAAAATATCCTTTGCAAATGGGCGTTAATGTATCATAGATACACGAATCGCGCAAGAGGATATATCGTTTATTCATCCAGTTGAAAGTAACCAAACGGGTTTATTATTGAATATCTATAGAAAAAAGTTTACGTGACGACATATTTTCCATTTAAAAAATAAAATAAAACAGACGGAGAAGGTAAGCCACGTTACCCAAAACCTAAAACCATTAAGTTTTCAAACGCAGAGGCCAGTTCCATTTTCTTTACTTGCTGACATAATATGGCTGACATTTATTGTGAGCGAGTCAAGAGTAAATCAGAAATCAACGTATGAGAACAAATGTTTTTCACGATTGTACATTCATTCCGGGACGTTTAAAGTTTTAGCAATTTGCATTGAAATCAGTAAATATATTCAAAAATAGTATTAGAAGAAAAATTTGGAATATACCAAAATGATGTCGAAGAAACTGATTTCGAAAATTACAAAATAATGTACTGATACTTATGTACAAAAAAATAGAATGGGAAAACAATACGTAAAAGATTGAGAAAGATTGAGAAAGGTTTGGATTAATCATAGAGTGGGTATGGAATCATGATAATAAAATAATATAAACAAATAATAAATTAACAAGGCAGACTAGGTTATTTTTAGAGATTTTCGCTTTAAGTACTTTGATGAAAGATCATGCTTCTGAGTCATCCTTTCCTAAATTCTGCTTTTCAGGAAATATTTAGAACCTGTATGCAACACAACTCTGTATATTCCCAATACAAAATTTGTCTGTTTCATTTTGAATCAAAATTTGTAATAAATATTATATGAATAATATGATCGTTTATATGTTTCGATTAAGTCTTAGCCTAAGAAGAATATAACATAAATATAGATTCGTTTTTGTGTTCAAAAGACATTTATTTTCTAAGTAAACAAATAGCAGAGTAATGCATTATAATAACCATATTAGGTCGTAGATACACATTTTAGTTATCATAACTTTCTTTAAAAAGGTATCAATTTTTCGAGTTAAAAATTCAGACATTTTTAACCGACTTTAAAAAAGGAGGAGGTTCTCAATTCGACGGAATCTTTTTTTATGTATGTTCAGGGATAATTCTTTGCAGAGTGGACCGATTTCGATGATTCTTTGTTTATTTGAAAGTGGTGGTTCCATATAAACTTGGTGACAATCTGATGATAAAGTCCGGAAATGAACAATGGAACTCCTTAACGAATAGCTGTTAATCAACTACGATTCAAGATATTTGCTACGAGTAGTTATTATTTTGCAAAATAACTACACAACTCATCAAATTAGGGTCTGATAATTAGTGCTCGAGATAAACAATGGAACTCCTTAACGGATGTTAGTAAATCAATCGTGGTTATAGATATTTGCTACTGGTAGTTGTTATTTTATAAAATTACCCCGTCCACCAGGTCAGGGTCTGATAATGAGTTCGTGAGATGAACAATGGAACTCCTTAACTGATGGTAGTAAATTAAACGTAATTCAAGATATTTGCTACTGGTAGTTGTTACTTTGCAAAATAACTACACCATCGACTAGGTCAGAGTCTGATGATGCGTACTGGAAATTAATAATGGAACTCTTTTTTGGAAATTAATAATGGACTTTCCAATATTTTTTTCAACGAGATAATAACTAAAATGATGTGCTAACATCGTTTGCCATGGACACCACTTTTCGAAATTCTTCAAAGATATTCAAGGCCAATATTGAATTTTTTTCTAAAATGATTCCCATATTTGCCACATTATTTATTCTCATATTACAAATATCTCTTTCACGAATTCAATATTTTGAATAAAACAATCTGAATTGTTTTCTATAAAAACAAAAACATTTTTAGGTTTTGATCGAAACGTATGTTTTTGTTTAATTCATAAATTAGTTGACGAAGACTTACTTAATTTTAAGAGGAGACTTAACTTTTCAAACGGTCATAATTTTTTCCTTACGAAACAGTTTTTATTATTTTGTTCAGTATATATATATATATATATATATATATATAAATATATATATACACACCTATATATATATATATGTGTGTGTGTGTGTGCGCGTGCGTGCGTGTGCGTGCGTGCGTGTGCGTGCGTACGGGCGTGCGGGCGGGCAGGCGCACGAGCGTGCGTGCATGCATGCGTGCCTGCGTCCGCGTATATATACACACAGCTTCCGAAACGCCGTGTACGACCAAGACTTTGATTACTCTTCAAACGCTAAAAGTGATTGGGATTTCAACTTTTGAAATACGTTCCATTTTAAAAGCACCCGATGTTTATCACCAGAATTACTTCAGCCTCATGCAGTATGGGCACAGAATAAAACTAGCGAGCCTATCAAACTTTATTTCTTGTCGTTTGCGATGAATTCTCAAGGCCGACATAAGCCGATCAGCTAAGCGCGACCAACAGTGCATTAAATTAATGCCGCGGCGCACAATTTACACGCCAAGCGCATCATGCTAGTGCTGTATTTATTGCTCGCTCGGAGGATGCGACGGTGCCAGCCAAATCCGTCGCCTCGCTATAAATAGCGCGTGCGTCTCTCGTTCGGTCGTTGGTCGATAACGGTCAGTGTCAAGGGCATCCGGTGTGTGCGTGCGTCGGTGCGTACTGCACTCCGCGTGACTCAGAAATCTTTAATGCATTTGATTAGTCTCGGAATAAGCACTGAATTCGGTACAGTGCAGAGCATCAGAATTCGTTCGGACTAAAATATGCTTCTCGTTCGTCTATGTCCGTTAACACTTTACCGATACTAAGCGTGAGAATTTAATTATTAATAATCAACGGGACTCAACTATCAAATGCTTAAGCCCCATCGACTAACAGTAGCTGGATACGAATCGGCGTATCATTTACTTTATCGTTCAGTTTTATGGGGTATCAACCCGAATAACACTTTTAGGATTCATTATATCACTTTCAGAACTGCGAAAAGTTTGTCCCTTCCTACTGGTTATATATTAATTGCAATTTAATTGAAATCTTTTATCAAAATGGATTACAAATGTACCTATGTATGCTATACGTATTTTACTAAAATTATTAAATTTCATCTGATACTGTATTTCATGTTTATGTACCCAAAACAACAAAATTTATATTGTTTTTCTTTGGTACTTATGTTTTGTATTATTTTGTTGAATTACGATATGTAACTAAATTACGATAAATTATAAACTTCGATTGTTTTTATACATAAGTATGTACAGACAAACAGTCACAGCGCTTGACCAAATTTTAGGTTTGCCGTAATAACTAAAGAATCCTGAACGACAAGTCGTCTGTCACATGATTAGTTTTCATTTGTCACTTTCATGTTTTTTAATATTTTCCGACAACTGCGTTAATTTAGATAACTCCTGACAATAATTTACAACAACTCCACCAAATTTATTAAAATTCATCTTATCTTCTTCATCTTGAATCTTAACCTTGATACCAGTATTTTTTGTAGTTACGTAAAGGAGTATATCGAAAACAGAGTTGTTATTTTAATGCACATACACTTAGGTCTTATTACGTCAACTTTATAGAACGTTTTTAAAAAAAAATTGTTAAAGTTGTTTTATTTTATATAAATATAATTCTTATAAGTTCATTATCGTTCATTCTCAATATCCAAACTACTTCAACAAAAATTTCTTAATCTCTTGCATCACATTTTCTTTCCCCCTATTTCCTTTTTCACACTTTTATTTTTATTTCTTACGAACTTGTGATGCTGACTTTGATCCCGCGAATAAAACGAACGGAAATCCCTTTTTTCATATACTAACTTCTCTTCCTACTTCCTACCGCCGCTGCCGTTGTCGGGCTGGTCATAGTGCCTTAGTGTATGCCCATTTTCTAAGGTACGCTTTATAAATATTAACACAACTCCATAACCTGTAAATGTATTATACAAAAAAAACTTTCTAAAGGAACACCTTAACTGATGGGAGTTGATACAAGCTATATCAAAATGCATCCCGTACCACTTAATTATAAGCGAATAATAGAACAAAACGTAAAAACAAGACATGGGTTGTCACCAAAGATATTGGAAGACACGCTCGGTCCGCTCTAACTAGATATGCCATATGTCCGAATCCTTGCGTGTCATTTGGATGCACGCACACTAAACAATATAAACAGTACATTCACTTTTAACCTACTCACACAAAGACCTGATGCATGGTTGTGTGCCTAAAAATGCAGTGCATGTACTCACACTTTCTCGCTTGAACTGTGCATTTGCACAATTCCGTGACACGATGTTTGAACAGACGTGGCAATTCTAGTAGAGAGCGGGCTGCGCGCGACTTCCCCAACATGTAGAGAGCGGGTGCGCGTCTAACAACATCTTTGGTTGTCACTTTTGCACGTATATTACTAGTATTATCAGTATTAAAATTCACTATCCGCGTTTCTTCGACGGCCCTTCCATTATAAAGTGTAAATAATTATCGAAGTCATTCTAAACATTTTTTTATATTTTTTTCATTTCTCATAAGTAAACGGCATAAATACACAAATATATTCACCTGCATAATTACAACCAATTTCGGGTATAACATTTCCTTAGCAAGTTATATATCCCAATCGTACTTGTCGCCGATCGGCAAAATAATTTCAGTTGATAATATCTAATTATATTTGGAAATGACTCTTTCATATTTCCCATTTAATACTCCAATTATTTTTTTTATACTATTGACTGAAAAGGGACGGCTATGTAACACAACTCCGTTGACTAAAGCGAAGGTTATATTTACACAGGCGCAGAATTAAATTTTATTCATACAATTGACTGAAAAAGGACGGCTATGTGACACAACTCCGTTGACTAAAGCGAAAGTTATCCTTACACAGGCGCAAAATAAAATTTTATTCATACAATTGACTGAAAAAGGACGGCTATGTAACACAACTCCGTTGACTAAAGCGACGGTTATCCCTTACACAAGCGCTATTTCATTCTCATTGTTCATAATACGTGTCGTATGTGTTTATTTCATAAGTCTTATGCTCATTATAATATACTTGAGATTTTTTCCACATGCTTATTATTTTTTAAATCGATCGTTCGGACGATGCAGGAATGCAATTAATCTTATTTACCGCTACCAATGAAAAAGCTTCCAAATTTCTTTTTTCCCGTATACATTCCACGATTATTACAATATTTTTAATTCTTTTTAATTATACTATATTTGTCTTTTTATTACCTGAAATAATTAGCTGCAGGTCTCCCCAAGACACGTTTAAATTGTAAAAGTGGGCAAAAGTTCAAAAAGATCAAATACACGAATTTGTATAACGACATACTATTTTGTATAATATTGTGCACCATATCTTACTTATGATAAGTAATACATTTTATTAGAGATATGAAGTTAGTGTCAAACTAGCCTGAAATTAGTCTTAAAAGTGGCGACGAATCATAACCACGTAACTTAAATTATTTTTAAAAATCAATTTATAATTTCAAACAACGTATTTTTTCGAGTGAGATGGCGTGTTGACATAAGTATATGTATAGATTTATAAATATCAGATACTTTTGATCTTGTAATCACTCTTGTGATATTACACAAATGAAATATATCAATCTTTTAATACCTCTAAGTGTAAAATAATAAAATCGGTTTATAAAAAAAACATTACTTTTTTATTATAAAATGTCATATTATTGAATTTTCCTCAACTCAAGAAGAATTTACAAAAAATCTTCCTACAATCAAAATATATACTTGGACACAATAATTATAAGAACACCGCCAATGACAGAGGAGTTTACCATTGTATATTTAAATACGTAATACTAATAAAACCCCTCCACATATAAAGACATTTAACAGAATACTAGCTCTAACATCTTTAGTACTGGTTGTTAATGTCAAGCTTAATAACTTTCTGGACGGTCGTCTTTTAAAAAAGGCAAACGCATTTAGACTAATAATATTGCAAATGCATTGTAATGATAAAGGCAATTTCCCCTTCCTTGATTTATCTTTCTTCGGTTGATTGTGTTCTGACATTGAGATAGGGCGAGTCTGCCTTTCAAACATGTTTTATGAGTTTACCTTTCGCGTTTATCTTGTTGTCGCTCTTGCCAGCTTTATTGCCTTCTTAATGACGATAGTCCAGTGTTAGATGTAGAAAATATTACACTATTAAAACGAGATAAACTCTGGTTCACAAATACGATTCCGAGCATTTTGCCCACTCGACGTTCATCGTAAAGTATAGTGTTAATACTTTTAGATACGTAGGTCTGCTCAGAGTTTCATCTCTCCATTACGCTTGTTTGAAACTTCTCCGAATGCAAATTAAAATAACTTTTGGAACGTTTCTTTTTAATTAAAGTTCATTATTTCTAGTTCTCGAAACGGTGGTTATTGTTATACTTATTAAATTGTAATAGAAAACTAAATGTTTTCTATTCAAGGGTAAAGAATTCAAGGGTAAAGAATTAATTTTTTTCTGTTTTTGTAAATCTCCGGTTTTATTAAAGTTTCAGAAAAATGGTTACGCCATTTTATAGCTTGGGGGAGGTGTAAGCATATTTTATTTATTTTAAATAATTTATTTTCTAAAAGAGAATGAATTTAAGTTATACATGATTTTTAGAGATACAAGGAAAGTGTGAAAATGTCTTTAAACATCAAAGACAATTTTAAATAAATATCCTCTCACATAAACAGACGATTAACTAAACGAGGATTCGTCAAAAATATAAAAAAAAAATTAAAAGTTCCGAAATGTAATAAAGTATTTTTTTACATATATTTTGTTATAAAATATATTTAACATTATTATTTTCTAAAAAAAAAGTTTCTACAATGAGTCTGTAGACGCTGTCAGAGAAAGAGCAATATAAGAGCTTTCGAAACTCACTTTATGAAGATCGCTTTAGAAATAACAAAAATTAATTAATGGCTTGCTGTCCTACAAAATATATGTCCTATAAAATCCGTGGATTTTATTAGGACGGCACTCCTACTAAAAACTACGGATTTAGGACAACACTCCTACTAAAATCCATCTGTGTAATTCTAACTTAATGTTTTTTTTTGTTCCTTTTGGAACACATCTCCCCAAAGACTAAATTAACGGAAGTCAAGATAAAGAAACCAGCAAAGTGCGAGTGGTACTCGCGCACTAAAGGTTTCATAGCACCAAACAATATTAAACTTATAAGTTTGTATTTCTTAAATACACTGTGAAAAACAAAATTATTACTGCGGTCGATAACAAAAATATACCATATCTCAAAAACCACACAACATAAGATATGTTGTTGTATTAAGTGCTAAGTTGAAAATTTGTATTAAGCGCTACTACTTTTTTCAGAATTTTACCCACGTTAGTTGAAAAGTTAGAGGCGGGAGGGGTAGACACACTTTTTAAAACTTTAAAAGCGCATATCTCACTAATTATATACTTCATGTCTTTCTCATCCCTCAGTTATGGAGTGCCACCCCTAATATTTTTTTTTCAAATTTCCACTATTTATTTCATTGTATAGTGGTTCATAGAAGACACCTACCATCCAAATTTTATCGACATAGTGCCAATAATCTCCGAGTAAAATGGATGTATTATTATTGTGTAAGTGTATATTATCGTCAAAGTTCAAAATTATAATAAAGTCAAAATTTTTAAATCCAAATAAAATAATAACCTATACAAACTCATGTTATTTATTCCGTTTATAATATTATACTCCGATTCTGACTTTGTCAACTGATGGCATATTCGAAGTACAACTTTTCCGTATGTCGATTGGTTCAATATGTTCTTTATGTGATATTTTTAATTATACCGAAAAGTGCGTCACGACGTGCGTTACAACTTTTCCATACGTCGATCCTTTCAGTATGATTTTATGTGAAATAGTTTTGGATGTTACATGAAATTACGTCACAATATTGCGATTTTCCATAGCTGTGTATGAGGTAAATTTTAATTTTTTCCGTGTATCAAAATGTTCAGTACGCTTAATATAAAATATTTTTGGATGTTAAAGGAAATTGTGTCACAATATTGCAATTTTATATAGCTGTGTATATAACAACCGTAACAAGACAGGGTGGATATACCCTAAAGAACTCTTTAGAGAATCATATCTCTCAAAAGAAAGACCATCGTAATGCCGTTTTTGTACGAATTATTGCCATACGTTTTCAAAATACACGATTTAAAAGATAGTTCTACGCCTTGTATTGACACGAGAACCTAATTGCAAATAAATTTTTTATTATTCTATTAATTTTAATAATGAAAGAAACGATGACTGTAAATATTCAATAAACTTATTGTTAATTAATCCTATTCCCATGTTGTGTTCGTCATTTCAAATTATCACATAAGTCTACACCCTACCACTGTTTAGCCCAGACGAGAAACTACTATCGATATAGACGCTGTCTTCGCGGAAGATACCCTCGTTGGAGGAGCGGCTTCGTCCGCACTACGGAAAGCGAGTAGAGAGGGTTGCACGACCGCGTCTCCAACCTGGAGGTGGTATATGTAAATGGCGATATCGCGGGCGAAAGTGTAGCCGGGCGCAGGATGCGCGACCGGAGGTGCGGCGACGCGTGCAGCGTGCCGATGGGTCGCGCGACCCGCGCGTTGAATACCGAAACGCCTCCCGCGCTAAACGGCGCGCCGCTCGCATCGTGCGCTCTTTCAACCGTCCCCCGCCGCTGCCGGCTTACATTCGACTTACACTGTGAGCCACTCGCGTTTTAATATCTTTCGGTGTTACGACATATTTATAATATTAAACTTATGAGAACCTGCATTTTCCCTAATAAACCGAATTTTTTTTGGCGAGAAACTGGTCTGTGTAGAGAACCAACACGTTCCGTAAAATGTCTTAAGTTTTTTGGTGGCCATTATAGTGACTAGCGCGGTCTCCAATAGGCATCAAATGTTGCTTCTCTGCCTTATTTACGGCAATCATTAAAATTATAAATATTTTTTGAATATTGTAATAGACATGAATATGCTTAAGAACAACCGTAAAAAATGCATACAGTAAGCTCAATCGTATAAACTTTGATCTACAAAAGATTCAATCGCTCTGAATAAAGTTCCGTAATATACAATATTTTAAGGGCCTATATTTAATAAATATAGGCTATAGATAATATTTGTTTCATCATACTCAGATATCAATTCTTATATATATATATATATATATATATATATAATGTATCAAATATTAGAATATTGAATCAATCTTGAACCTACATCGTTCCGGACTAAATATACTCGCGCACATAAAAATATGTTATAAGGTCTACCTTCCTACCTTCAAACATTATAACAAAGAAAATCTTTTAATAAAGGACAAAACACAAATAAATAATTTTAAATATGTAAATGCGTAAGCTTGAGAGTCAATAGTAACCATTTATTTCACACAAGCAATAGCTCAAACATAACCAACGCTTACCAAAAATAAAAGTAACCTACTACTGAGACGGCAAATACTAATTGCGATTTCGTCCCTTTAAAGTGTTCATTCTTACAGCACTTTGGAGAATGATCGATGATCGAACTTGAAAGTTGCGCAAAGCCTAAAACTGCTCACAGAAAATATTTTATCGATTAAAAAGGGGTGAATAATTGAACAGTGTGAATCAAGCCTTAATCCCCTGCTAAACAGTCATTGGGCGTCCGTGTCGGTGAGTCAGCTTGCGACATTGACATTGGCAGAACGGATTGCAGCGTAATCGCTTCGTGGATCGTTCGCCGATTTATTATTTTGCGTATTGAATTCGAATTGACCATAAATTGCCGGCATTTATAACTCATCGAGAGTGTGTTGCATGTTTTTTACGCTGCAATTACCAATTATTAGTAATAGGACGGTTGACATCTCCTAAATTTGCAGTTTGTAAGTAAAGTGTCCTGAAAATATAGGTGGATTAAAAACCATTTTTGAATTTTTTATGAACACCTATTTTTTACTAAATCTATAATTTTTCGCTTTCGTAAAATACAATGAGCATTAATAATGACGTCACAATGCAGTATTGCTGTCCTTGTCTAAACGTTAAGTCTGAATTCGATAAATTTTTAAGATTTGTCAAAATTTATGATACGAAATGTAATAAATTTTGACAAATCTCTCGTCAGCTTGTATCTTGAATTAATGTCTCCACGTCAACTTGTATCTTGAAATAATGATTTAGGAAATATATAAAAATTGAATAATTTATTGTATATAGACAGATTTAAGACAATTGTCAGTCTTGACTATAACTCGGCTCATTCACTCGAAATAGCCCGATATCACTGGATTTGTAATCTAATTATTTTAATCATTACATAATATTTTCGTGGTTTCATATGTGTGAGTGTATAATATTTGGAAAATAATATCTTTAATCTTGAACAAAATCGTACTTTTGAATATCACACCTATACTCAAAGATAAAGCACCTTATAGCAATGTTTTTGCTTCGTTATTTTGCAGGACATACACCAGTAACTGTGCTCTCTAATCACATTTTTAGAATTCCATACAAATGACCTTTATAATTTCATATTTTGTCATATCCTTAGTTCTAGTTTCTACTAATTTTAGACTTATATATTTGAATTACAAGTATATACTTTATATTGAGATAACAGTTAATATATAAGAAAATATTGATTTGTCTTAATATACCTCCCCATAAGTGTAAAATGGGGACAAATATCTTTTGCACCTTCTATCATATACAATAGTCATGTAACACACTTGATCGTTTTATTTTATGATACATAAAATGCACAGCACCGATAAAAACTTACAAAAGCGATTTTCTAATGATTTCCAATTTTCTCTGCCATATATTTACGCTTGATTCTGTTCGTGGTAGTATTTCAATTTCACGAAAGATCTAAAAATGTTATATATCATCTTGTAGATCAAGTGCATCACAAATCATCCAGGTAAGAAGCAAAAATTTAAACGAATTCCATTATAATGAAGTAACAAACTTATCAGACCGGATAAATGTTCATTCTGACGATAACCACGTAAATTACACCACCTTTTACTCGTATCTTCATCGAAGATCTCGAATACCCCACAGCATTTCTTCACTCTGATTTCTTGTCATTAAATATCGCTCGACCGCTTCGGTATCGCGTGTCTCTGTAAGTGGTTAACGCAATTAGGCTGATAATCCTCGACGCTTTCTTCGATAGCCACCGAGCAGTTAATTATCTTAAATGTACGTGCGCAAATAACGATAAGAAACTGATTAAGAAAATGAATGCCGAAACTGCGTAAATTTTGGTGATCATGTGTGGTCGTTCGTCGAAAATTACCAACTTCATGTACATGCAATGTAGTTAGTGCTAATTCTTCATTCGTCTTTTTTCTGTACAAATTTTTTTTATAAAAAAATTCATCCGACTTCAAATAACCGTTGAATAAGAAGCGCACTGTAAAATATAAAATAAATATACGAAAATACGAATACCTAGTTTAAACTTTTGCGGTACAACATCGTTACCAAACATAAATAAATTTTCAAAATACTGCTACTGGTAGAAATATTTGGAATCAGTGCCAAGTCGAGCTTTCCCTTTCTCTCTCACGTAACTACATTCTCACGCACACTGATGAGTGCTACGTTTCACTCAAATACTAGTGGATAAAAGCGTTATAATGTTCCTTTTGTATTTTCAATAACGTGCACTTATTTAGTGAATTGGAAGTACCTTTAGTTAATTGTATGCGTTCTGTACCACAACTTTAATAAAATACCTAGTAATCAACTATTTCCGAGTCAATTTTAAACTCATTCGTTGGCACGTATTGTTCTATGAATCCAATTTACCTCAATAATTATTTATTTGTTTCATGCTTTTCTGGATATTTATTAGATGTTCTCAGTTTTACTTCTTTTATTTTCCTCTCGTCTTTAAGAAATTGCTAAAGCCGGATCTCATCTCGCTGGCCACATATTTCTTTTTTTTATCTCTTCACTATAGTAATCAAATTACATTTTCCAAATTTTGAATCAAGCTCTTTTCCAATATTTTCCTTTCGCATACTTGTTCTCTTTTCCAACATTTTCTATAGCGCCCTCGTCCATCACGTCTTCTGCTTTTATTTTATGTAATTCTTTCCCAAAACTATAAACTACCTGTATACAGGTATATGCAACTACCGACATTAAATTTAAGTGTCTCTGTTTTTCTCTTTAATCCTTAAAAAAAAGAACATGTCAGATTGCATTTTTTGCACGAATGTCGCAAATAGCAAAACATAAAAAATAGCTAAAACATACTTAACAATTTCTACAAAACTTGACTTCAATTTAATCAACCGTCTGACGCATTGACTATTTGTATTTTTTTCAAGTAAATTTGTCCGCTTGGTGCGAGCAATTAGTGGCTCCGCTTAAGACGCAGCTCACGAGTGAGGATGCGCCGTACCGTCCCGTCAATACTAATAAGGGGCGCGTGTCCCAACATTGCTGCTAATCGTTAAGTATACTAATTAGTCTATGAGCGTTTAAGAAGAGTTAGCAATGCCTCGCCTCTAAGGCGGAAATAATAGGATATACGACTGACAATGAAAATGACGACTTGTCGCCACGCGCTGTTTAAAGTCCGCTTAATAAAAAAGAAAATATATTACGTTTAATGTACCTTGATGGTGACTAATCGAATGAAACAGTCACATCGCTGTTATATAATTTTACAATATCTTACAATCGATCAACAGAAAATCATGTAACTTTTATAGCATAGCTATTAATCACATATGCACTATCCTATGTGATAATTTCACCTAGGTCATAGTTCCATTCTATGACCGAAGGGCGAAAACAGAAACCGTATAATTCGCCATATCTGTGTATCACAGCATTATAACTCTTTCAATTTATATCCGACGGTAATGAAATTTTACAGGAACACTAGAAGAAACTACAATTTATGTTTTATAGGCCTCCCCTTATTCCAAACTTGGGGATGAAAAATATTTTCACAGACCTTATCGAGTAGGATATCATAGGAAAGATCTTCAAAATGCGACCGAAAATATGTATGCATTTTTTTCATCGCGAGGTATGTGTCTCCAAATTGTCACAAAGTGTCCATGATAAATACCTTTGTAAAGTGTTTGTTCGTCTATCTTAAATGTAAACTTTTCATAGCTTCATGGTTTTTATAGTAAAATCCTTTTTATAGTAAAATCTAAAGCGTGTGAGTGACTCATCTAAAATAGAATAGAATAGAGCACAGACGTGCTGATTTTAAATAAATGTTTTATTCGAAATGCGGTGTAAATTCTTTATAATGAAACTTAAGGGACCTAGTATTTTCTTTCGTTGTAGAGAGTTTTCCTTTTTGGAAAGTGTGTAAATAAAATACATATTATACGATCCAAGTCTTTTGACTTCTTAAACTTCTTAAAGGAACTTCCTTCCATTTTAACCTTTAATATCTTCCCCTCACTCTATTAAATTGTGGATCCACTTTCCGATCTACACACAAACTTTTTCTCTTTGTAGCCAAGTTTGCTCCTTAAAATCCAGCTTACGACTGATCAAGTGATTATACGAAAGTGATAATGTGTTAAGGGTCAACTTTACGCAATACCCGTAAACACGTGTGCCTATCGAAAACAGCAGTGATGATTGTAGACAATAATAGTAAGAAAACTGTGTCTATTAATTCTTAGAATTGTTGGCATTCGTAAAGATAATTTTGGAATCTATGAGAGCCGATTGCTAATAAATATATACTTAGTGATAATAAACAATAAACAATTTTTGACGTTTATACAATATCTTCTCGTTCGTAATAGAGAAAGGCGGGTTCGTTACAAAGAGTGAATCAATGTATGGATTAGAAAGTAAACCAACCAAGATCAAGCAATGTTTAGTTATAGAGAGTTTTCCATTATAAAAAGTTTACATTGGATATGATGAAATAAGATCGAGAAATATTAATTCACTTTTTACACATAAATTTACAAAATAATTTATTTTTAATTATACACTTCGCAATATGAATAAACACACGAGTTTCATTAGAATAGGATTTAATTTCTAGGATACTATGATTAGTACATACCGATGTAGTAATAAAGTCTAAACCAAGTTTTAAATCTTCACTTGCACGACATTGACCGCACTGAACCTTCTGACCGATACATATCTCAACCAAACACTATCGAAAGAAAAGAAAATGTCCTCTGAAAATCCACAAGATAGCGAATAGGAAATAATTCTTAGTATAAGTGCCTAGGCGGGAGACCATTACGACCCTAGTTTAGATGGAACGCAAAGTTTTTTGTGTGAGGAGAGAAATGATTTTCGCATGGCGTGTCGTACGGGCGCATTCCTGGCGCGCCCGGCGCGGCAAGGCCGGTCGACGGCCCCACTCGCGGCCCGCCTCGCGAGCTCAGAGCGCATGTATAAGATCCGCATGCGCGATGCTGCCGTTGCAGCTTCACAAGCTGCATTTCTTCTCTCGTAGTACAATAGTGATCATGTTGGGCGAATAAAAGTTATCCATACTAACTTTTTACACTATAAAATGTCACTCGTGAGCGTGAATCGCGTGAGGTTCGTGTACAAAAAATAAAGTTAGATGAACGTTTTTCGGCAGGTAACATTGTAAATCAAGAGCGTATCGAAATTTGTTTAATTACATTGATATCTTCCAATTCTTATTCTTTTGAGTCAGCCAATTCCGGATTAACGGTGGTTTTACCAAATTCACGTCACGACGAATGAATTTGCGAGCTGCCAGCAATTAAAGTCCTATTGTCGAATCTCTAAATAATGTGAGTTGTTCGCAAAATATTAACTTCATTTGTAAAAATAATCGAATAAAAAAAGGATTTTTCTACTATCTGCAGAGAGACCGTCGACCTATCTGGAGACATGTAACATAGACGTTACTGCGATCAATGTATTCGAAAGCACCTTAAATTGTATTATTTAATTATGTCCGTACAAACTTTAGTTTAATTCTATGTTTATATTTTTACTTATTTGAGAACATAGGTAATAAAATCATGGGCATATCTTGAACCGTGCACAAGATATTGTTTTCTATTTCAAAGAAAATATGAAAAAAAACTCGGTGTTGTCTTGAAAAGGCTGTTTTCAAAATTCATTTTTACAAGAATCCTGACGAGAATGTGCCTTAAAAAAGTTATTGAAAAAGCAATCCTTTAACCGGTGAAATTCGATTTTAGCAAAATGATTGCTAGTTAAAAAATTGACGCAAGATGTTACGTAGCTAATACCTTATCGTGTTTGTTTTCTTATTTAACTTTAATAAGAGTTATATCTGCTAATTATAGAAACACAGTTATAAAATTAACGCAAGATGTTACGTAGCTAATACCTTATCGTGTTTCTTTTCTAATTTAATTTTAATAAGAGATATATCTGCTAATTATAGAAACACAGTTATAAAATTGACGCAATATGGTACGTAGCTAATACCTTATCGTGTTTCTTTTCTAATTTAATTTTAATAAGAGATATATCTGCTAATTATAGAAACACAGTTATAAAATTGACGCAATATGGTACGTAGCTAATACCTTATCGTGTTTCTTTTCTAATTTAATTTTAATAAGAGTTATATCTGCTAATTATCGAAACACAGTTATAAAATTAACGCAAGATGGTACGTAGCTAATACCTTATCGTGTTTCTTTTCTAATTTAATTTTAATAAGAGATATATCTGCTAATTATAGAAACACAGTTATAAAATTGACGCAATATGGTACGTAGCTAATACCTTATCGTGTTTCTTTTCTAATTTAATTTTAATAAGAGACATATCTGCTAATTATAGAAACACAGTTATAAAATTGACGCAATATGGTACGTAGCTAATACCTTATTGTGTTTCTTTTCTAATTTAATTTTAATAAGAGATATATCTGCTAATTATAGAAACACAGTTATAAAATTGACGCAATATGGTACGTAGCTAATACCTTATCGTGTTTCTTTTCTAATTTAATTTTAATAAGAGATATATCTGCTAATTATCGAAACACAGTTATAAAATTAACGCAAGATGGTACGTAGCTAATACCTTATCGTGTTTCTTTTCTAATTTAATTTTAATAAGAGATATATCTGCTAATTATAGAAACACAGTTATAAAATTGACGCAATATGGTACGTAGCTAATACCTTATCGTGTTTCTTTTCTAATTTAATTTTAATAAGAGATATATCTGCTAATTATAGAAACACAGTTATAAAATTGACGCAATATGGTACGTAGCTAATACCTTATCGTGTTTCTTTTCTAATTTAATTTTAATAAGAGATATATCTGCTAATTATAGAAACACAGTTATAAAATTGACGCAATATGGTACGTAGCTAATACTTTATCGTGTTTGTTTTCTATTTTACTTTTAATAAGAGTTATATCTGCTAATTGTAGAAACACAGTTATAAAATTGACGCAATATGGTACGTAGCTAATACCTTATCGTGTTTCTTTTCTAATTTAATTTTAATAAGAGATATATCTGCTAATTATAGAAACACAGTTATAAAATTGACGCAATATGGTACGTAGCTAATACTTTATCGTGTTTGTTTTCTATTTTACTTTTAATAAGAGTTATATCTGCTAATTGTAGAAACACAGTTATAAAATTGACGCAATATGGTACGTAGCTAATACTTTATCGTGTTTGTTTTCTATTTTACTTTTAATAAGAGTTATATCTGCTAATTGTAGAAACACAGTTATAAAATTGACGTATGTTGGTACGTAGCTACGAATAATACTTTATCGTGTTTGTTTTCTAATTTAATTTTAATAAGAGTTATATATGCTAATTGTAACAATCCTCTAGCATTATAGGTATGCTGCAAAGTTAAATAAGCACTACTGTTTATTAAATCAATCCTCTCGTACCTACGCCTTCGCCAACTATAGAGGTGAGTCTTCAATTAAACCCGTCGCACATTAACAGGTATATTATGCAACGCGACGCTATTATGCAGCGTAGAAGTGCGCGTAAAGTGTCATAAGGAACTGGTTCCAGTAATTATCTGGCATTTGACAGACTGGACTTAGTCCTACGGGCCGCGTATGGCCAAGGAATCTGCCGTGTTATGCTAGCAAGTTCGTAAGAAAGAACTTGAAGGAAAAGGTACTTGTATAATGTATTCAAAACAGCTGACATTCCTGGAATTATATTCACGAACTAGACTAGACTATCTAGTCACAAACAACTCAGAAATAAAAGCTAACTACGAATCTTACGAGGATTCATGAAATTTGCCAAATTCATGTTGAGAATATTGTTAGTATTATTACGGACAGTATTCCACAAATATGATTCATAAGTTGTAAATTTCATGTTTATTACAATTCGACTCGCTATACATATTTCTACGTATAATGAGATAGCTTATTAAATTACTTTATTGCATTTTGAACGATGCCAAATAATAGTAAGGAGAAGTCAATTTCCTGCAATCGTAACGTACGACATTCTCCGATACGACATCCTCCATGCGATATTTTACAACGACGATATATTATAATCGGCCACATGATACCTACTCTTAAATATTATTACAAATTCATTTATATAAATAAATTATTTAAGTCATCTTCCATTTACTATTAACAGCCTTAAATCACATTTTTAAAAACAGCAGGGTTCCCACTTACTGATAATTATGAAGCTAGTTATATTTTTCTGCATACTTAACAACAGAGCTATCGTATTTAAAGTCTATTTAATTTTAGTCTACCTAAAGGCGGGATATCAGAATGTGATGTACAAATTATTGCTGAAACTATAAAATATATGCGAGGATTCAGTTTATGAAACTCCAGTAATGTAACTTACTTTCCAATTTCCAACAATAAAGTTACCTTCTTTAAAAAACAGTATTTCTTTCCTTATTCTTTAAATTACCATAAATCGACTGTCACGTAATCCATACAATGTATTCACTTCCTGTAGCAGAGAAAAAAGTTAGTGATTGACGGGCTTTCCCAAACTTGAGTCCGATCAACTCTGAGCGTAAAAGGAACAATGGCGTTTGTATTATCTTCATTAATATGTAGCGTGTTCTGCTGTGGAGCCTGAGTATTTCTGCTGACACCGCAAGATATGGCGATACGATAAGTGCTTCCTCGCAGGATGTGAATATATTTCGCAGTGCGATACTTCCTAACGGATAGTTGGTTTTCCATAATTATCTTCATTCAATACCATTATATTTCGAATGGAATTTCAGTAACATTCGAATTTTGACTTTAAGCGACATTGTAGAAGAAGTACGACTGATTTCCTGAATATAAAACACAGATGGTTGAAATAAAAATAGGAACAAATAAATAGCAACATAGAAGACTGCTAGATTGGTATCATCGAATAAAATAAGTAAATAAATGTGGAAAATATGCACCAAAAGTGAGAACAGAACAAACAAAAATATTTTTTAATACTTTTGTATATGCATGCAGATTATTACTTTATTTACTTCTTAAAGAAACGTATATACGTGCAGATTATTACTTTATTTACTTCTTAAAGAAACGTATATACGTGCAGATTATTACTTTATTTATTTCTTAAAGAAACGTATATACATGCAGATTATTGCTTTATTTATTTCTTAAAGAAACGTATATACGTGCAGATTATTACTTTAGTTATTTCTTAAAGAAATGTATATAAGTGCAGATTATTTCTTAAAGAAACGTATATACGTGCAGATTATTACTTTATTTATTTCTTAAAGAAACGTATATACGTGCAGATTATTACTTTATTTATTTCTTAAAGAAACGTATATACGTGCAGATTATTACTTTATTTATTTCTTAAAGAAACGTATATACGTGCAGATTATTACTTTATTTATTTCTTAAAGAAACGTATATACGTACAGATTATTACTTTATTTATTTCTTAAAGAAACGTATATACGTGCAGTTTATTACTTTATTTATTTCTTAAAGAAACGTATATACGTGCAGATTATTACTTTATTTATTTCTTAAAGAAACCCCGTATCCAACATAAACACTAACACAAAGCCACGGACGTGTGTAAATCTTCCTGGCGGATATTCCTGTGGCAGCGGAATTCTAAGCAAGTGGAACAAATAACTTCGTCTATAACATAAAAGTCATGAACATAAAACTCATGAACATGAAAGTCACCAAATTTAAAATCAAGAAATTATCAATATAATTATTAAATAATTTACAGAAAACTGTCAAAAGCAACTCCAAATGTATTTTAAAGAAACTAATAGGACAATAACTACAAATTTTAGAATATAAGAGCTTATTGAACTTCTAAATATTATCTTTAGTATGAGGATCAAGTTTTCTTCATATGGAAATCGTGGAAATGGCACAAGGAAAATTCCAGTATCGCATATTCCGTCTGATCGATTTTTTTCGATGGAACCCTTAAACACAAACCATCACTCTTCATTCGTCTGAAATCAAACGTAGACGAAACCCTTAGAAGTATAACTACGCATATGTAGATAATATCTTCATTATACAATTCATCAAATTAATATGTATGGTAGTTTATGACTTAAACTTCATCGGAATATTGTAGTTGTCTACGCCCAAAAAAAATTTCAAATCGGTGGCAAACGGAAGGAAATAAGGGCTCTTTAAAATCAAAATAGGTCTACCTACCAACCCCAATCTATTTCCTTGGATTCATAACTTACTAGGTAGCGAAATTAGCGAATGGAACTGAGGAACGAATGCTATTTGTTTAGACAATTTGTCAGATGAGCTCTTATTTGCAAATAGATGCAGCAGTACGAGAGCACGCCGTCATTTATGCTGGTGGTAATTTAAAACCGACCAAATGATCTGATTTTTCAGTTTAATAAAATTTTTAAAAATATTTTAATAAATTGTAAACCATTAAAATTTCAAAGCGTCTCAAGAATGTTTTCCGCAAATAATGTTATGCGGATTAAAAAAAAATATTGACCAATTATAACCAAAAACCTTCAGGTAGTTCTGCCATTCATTTTTGAGACATTGAGGAATCACTGTAGAACTGTGCTCTCCTACTGTAGCGTCGTAGAAGGCTTTCGACTACTCCAGCGAATGTAGATAACACTACTGCAAGTTTTTCTTTCGTAAACGATTTAAGCTATAACCTGAAATAAATATATTTTATATTTGTCTCACGCAAAACTAAAGAAATAAATCCAGTATTAAAATGTACTAAAATAAAATTATCATTATTTTAGACTAAAATTACTTTTTTCCCTAAGTTAATCGAGTTCCCTGAGTATAATGCGATAGTGTAATTGTTTCATTGTTAATACATAAGGGTATAAGATACAATCGACACTTTTAACGCATTTTCTTACCTTCCGATTTTTATAGTTGTTTTTTATTACATAAAACTTAAATGATAACACCTTATATTCATATTAATTAATTTGTAAAAAAAATATTACATGTCAAAATTTAAATGGATATGTATTTTCCTGAAGTTGAAATAGAATATATTCAAAGTGTGATGCGATATAAATGTATTATGGCGCCACCCGCTATTAATGAGATTATTTATAACTTAACGCTCTCCCGCGTTTAAGAGACAATAACTTGTGAAATGATATCGTTATATGTTTTACTGTGATTTTTGTTCAACCTTAACGAGTAATTGTGATAAAATTAAAACTAATTTCTTGCGAGTAAATTTATATGTTGACGGTCGAAACGACACACTAGAGTGAACATATTTCAGCAGGTCTTTGGTTAAAGAATAGTTTACATTCTGAAATTTAAATAGATAATTGCCCGCCCCCCCCCCATATAATGTTTTAATATGCGGAATTAATATTTATTTTTTTCTTTGTTTCCAAGTATATTTAACTAAAGTTACCACTCTGAAACGTAATTTTTAAGGTTATAAATCTCAGAAAGAAACGGGACCCTCATGAAATCACTCATATGTTTTTCACTGTCGTTTTTCTCAGAAACCGTTTGATATAGAAACTTAATAAGTACTAGAAAAAAAATGCCTTACTCTATATGTAATGTGGGGGAGGGAGGGGCACCATTTGAAACAACTAAAAACAAGGGACTCAAAAATATTTTTTTTTATAATTTTACGTATTATATCTTCAGATATGCTGTATATATGCAAGATAAATATTTTCACACACTTATTTTCGAAACTCCTCAACGTAAAACTATGAAAAAATAGGATTATTACCCTATCCCAGTAATTTTGCTACCATAGAATAATGTATTTTGTTCTTCTTGATAATAAGTCTTAATACATTATTATCTTAATATTATCATTAAGCCATAATGTAAATAATGTTATGAAAACACGACTCCTCGTTTTATACGTTTTTTTATGTCCCAAACAAACGGGCGAATCCTGCCACAGGAAGTGAATTTAATTTTATCGACTCAAAACATCGTTTTAATAAAGAAACATGTTTATTTTATTGCCGCACGTATCCTCTTCCTTTTGGCGGAGGACAAATCGATAAAAGGATTCGACGTCGGACAAAAAATAATGCGCCTCGTGCGGACCGGCGATTAGCTAATATGCTCGATGACCGTGCACGCGAGCGGAGCCGATCGTTCATCATCATTACCCGTTATAACTTCATCCAAATTGAGCACTTTAATCGGCCTTTCCGAGAAGGGACTTTATCTCCGGACGCGATCGCCGCGCGGTCGTACGCGACGGATGTTTTTCTTCGTTAATTGTCGACCTGCTAAATTTGAGTTATGTAATTGCGCTGACAGCGCTTTCAAGTTTGAAAGTCGATATCAAAAATTCAATTTATTTTAAGGTTTCCAAATAAAGTAAAAAAAGCTCGAGTGAGTGTCTACCGCACGCAAAAAGTTTTTAAAATATTATTTGAAAATAGTATGACGGAGTTAAAAATAAATCTTATTTTCATAATGTCAGAGACTTGTTGAAAATAATATGTTTTTTCAATTTCTAATACCCAGTTTCAGTGATGTGGAATAATTTTAAAATAATCATATTCCTCGGCACTTGCCGTGATTTTGACTATTGAAGGTCATTAAATATGCCCTAAAGAATCGTGTTTATTATTGGTCGTCGAGGCTAATAGATTTATACAAAATTAAATAAATCGCTATCTTAAATCGCTGCTATGTCCTGTAACGTCACATAAACTACAGTCAAAGTGTTTCTCTTCATTGAGCAATTTTTTTTTGTAAACATGTGCACACAGTTTTTTCTGTAAACATGTGCAAACTGTTTAAAGACCATTTTACCCCTATGTAAATAAAAAAAACTTTAAATATATTTTTTCATGTTTCATATGTATTTTAATTCATAAAAACGTGTTCAAATTTAATTATGGATTTGGATGCTATTAGGCAGCTACTGATGGACAAATAAATCAAACTTAGCTTCCATATAATTAAAACCTTTCCACAACTTGTCGCAATAGTCTCTTCCGTTGCCTTTGCTTTGCACTAAGTAACTTACTTACATAATTCATTATATACTTTCACCAGAACGCCATTGATTATTTCACTTTCAGGGCGTTTCCCGAATTCCACGTTGTATTTATTTGCTTAACGATTATTGCCTCAATTTGCGTAGCAAACAATAGGATATGTCCTAAATATGAAAGAGACAAACATACTTGTCTAACATATTAAACTTGGAGAAGATCTGTCTGTACGTCGCACTATAGTATTAATAATATACAATAGGAGTAATAACATTAATAAAATGTTATTGTTAATAATATGTAAATGTAATACACTACGCGCCAAAATGAAAGGACCATATAATATTTCCAAAAATGTTGATTTAAGTCTAAATAGCTGTAAAAATTGCCTTTTTCTTTTGTAACAAATATCCATTCGTCAACATATCGCCGTGCTGTTGGGGCATTAGCTAGACAGCAAACAGTAGGGCAATATATTATCAAAGCTCTTGCAAACTTATGTTCTGCCTGTTCGACGTTACGTGTACGACATTAGTCTTAATATTTTTATAGCAAATGAACAAAAAATTGTTTAGCGTTATCGCAATGTTGATTTCATTAATTTTACATGTTTAAAAGGAATATGATCAGTTTTAACAATGTTTTAATAGAACAACGATGATTCTTTATTTTTTTTTTCAATTGTTGGAGATTTGTCTAAATAGGACACAAAAAAAATTGACCTTTAGGCCGTTTTGCACAATAATTAGGGTACTTTGAAAATAAACAAATCGTGAAAATATTTTCTAAAAGTGACGTCATATTTATTAAAACATGTGAAAAATACGGATTTTGACATGATATTGGTATCGCGACAGACGAAATAATGTAAAAAAATACTGAGTATATAAATATCTTAAAGAGAACAGTTTCAGCTTTTTAAAACTATTTTTTGGATTTGTTGTGAAATCATTTGTTTATTATAAGCAGTAAAATTAAGTTTGCTTACTTACCAGCGAATAACTAACTCTTTTAAACGTAATAGTAAAAAGATTGTAAAAAATTAATTAAAGATAATTTATACTCAAATCACAATGAATGGATCCGTGAAACGTTTTAATGTTAAAAAAACCATCTGTAACTCTGTCTCGGCAACAGATAAAAATGTTCAATAAACGCATTAAAGTACAAAATCTTAAAATGCTTCATTTTAATTTTAATTTCGACGGTTGTTCGCGAAGTTACAGGTAATTATAAACAACCTAACATTTTTGAAAATTTTCAATGATTCTTTAATTTTAGTGCATAGTGTAATATTAATTAACGTTTGCTGGCTTTAATTTCGGTGTATAGTATAGAATTACTCAATGTTTACTGGTGTAAGCATTAATTTATATTATTATATGAAAAGTACTTGCGCAAAACAGTACATATTGTCGAAAAGTATATTTTAAGGTTGAAAGGTTGGGTTTGTTAATACAGGTTTGTTCTATTCCAGTTACCTGATGAAACGGAAAAATATATGAAGTACGGAATAATTGCTTGAGTAGGTAAAATCAGAATGCTTTAACCTACTGAATATGTGAAATGAAGTCAGAATGAATGGACAAACTCAAATAGCTTAGCAGCTTAGAATGGTTAAACCATTGCTTAAAAATGACGTCATGGGCTTTGATTGGCGTTTGTGGTTACCGATATGCAGTCTACGTTTTATTTATTGAAATTGCATAAAAAGTAAATAATATAGTAACAATACATCATATACTTTAATTTTAAACCAGTTTTAAATTTTATTTTGACTGAAATAATGTATGTGATTTGACCGGTGTTTGTGTAAAAAAAGGAAAAATTGAAAGAAAAATGCTGAGTTAAATTTTAACTCGTGCTCTCTGCTTTTAATTACGATATATAAGTTATAATAGTGGTTTTTGAGTTTATCGTAGCTTCCCTTACATATATACATACATATGGATTACGAACAAATAACTTAAAAAAAATTATATCCACGAGCACGATTTCGTCATATCTATCGTCATATCTTATCGTCTCGCTGTCACCCTTTTGCTATGTTTTTCATTTTCTGTAACCACCTCAAACAAACTAGCGTCTCAATATAGGTGTGCATATAATCTTTTGATCTCTCTTACCTTACTCACGTGCACGCCTGGTGTGTGCAGGAATTTTTACGCTCATTGTGACGATCGTAAATTGTGGTGGCGACTCCTGCTCAAAAACAATACAGACGCCATAAACATACATGCACTTGAGCATATGCAAAAGAAACACTTTGCTACTACATACGTACTCATGGTATGTTTAAAAAAAGAGAAAGAACCAAAAAGAATTCGCCGAGAAGTTTTTCTCGCGTACATTTAAATACCGTCCTACTATCATAATCGGTCATGTCTGATGATAAAGTTCCTCATAGCCGGTTTTGATACGCTTTAATCATTTACGCCATGAATATAAATAATTTCCCAAAATACGTTTACTTTTTCTCGAAAATATTAACATTGTCTTTTGTCAATAAAACTATAGATAAACCCTATGGAGTCTTTCACCAACGAGCTAATCGTTATGTCTTACTAGTGAAAGCACTCGGTCGAAGGTGCTTGATTTATTTGTTTCCCAAACAGAGCAAATAATGATTTTCTCTATTACTTTTCAATATCTAAAAATCATCATATCATAAGTTCCAATCTACCCAATATTATGTGTTGCATTTCTACCGCAATTGGAAAACGGCTTAAAACGGTATGAAACCATGAGCACCATGAGCGATACTCTTATATCATTATTTGTAAGATTAATGTTCGATTCATAAATTACCATAATTAATTAATCCAGAAAAAAACGACTTCCTTTGCTTTTGATCTTTCAATCTTTTTTTATTAGTCATCTTTATTCCACGCCGTCACCTCAGTGAGAAAGGTAGCGATTATCAATTACCGCAAAACGATTACGCACCCATACAATATCCGTGAACGGCTTATGAATATAGAAAAGACCCATCAATATGAATATAGAAAGCCAAATTTTTAATTTTCTTTGAAACATCTTTTCTATGAATTTCGCCCATTTTGATATTGAGCTTTACAAGCTCGTTATATTGAAAAAATAATATTATACTCTAATTTGGATCTATACTCATCTAATTTGCAGTTACCGATGTGGGCTGACCAATGAGGATCTGAACAGGCGCTGGAGCAAACCCAACCCAGTGCTACATCCTAGTATATATCATGCCAAGGTATTTCCCTATTTAATACTGCATACGTTATGTTACAGTCGCCACCGTAATATTTTCATGGACATACATTACTTCGTAAAGATAGACTCAAAGTAACTGAAAATTATCCCACTAAAACGGTGTTATAGAGCAACTTTAGCACCGTTTCGTTTCAGTTGACATCTTGATTCTCGCGAATACGTTTACCCTGAAAACCATTCAAAAATACTGGATTGCGCAGTAAAAATATATTTAAATTGTATATATTTTATATGTTTAATACTTTTTGACAATTTGAAAAAAGGAATAAACTATCTTTGCATCGATTAATAATAGTTTTTAATATATATATGTATATATATATATATATATATATATATATATATATATATATATATATAATAGTTTTATTTTAAATAACTATATAAATTCCAACGTTCTGTTTTTGTAAGGACATGTTTTCATACATTAGTTTTTTAAATACTCCTTTTTCTTATTTCTAGTTTTTTCTACTGATGTAAAATCAGTGGAAAAATGAAATAAAAATAAATATCTAAAAAAATAATATATGTGAAAACACGGAAATTAAGAAACTTTTCGAGCAAAGCGAATTATTATTTTTTCATCTGCTTACGACTTCAATAATTCAGAAACTAATAAACCTACAACGCTAAAATTGGAATGTATATTTGTACATTAAAAATATATTTATTGTTAATTCTAAGATAATCTTCAAATATTTTATAAAAATTAATTTCAAATTATGATATTTGAACGCACATAACTGTGCAATGTATACTTTAACTTTTGCTAGTAGCAGAGGTAGAATTGTTACATATACACATCACACACAACGGCGTTTTGGCGTGTCGAGTAAAATAAAAGATAGTGAAATAAAATAATTAAAATAAAATTGTCCAATACAGAGAATAAATTCAAACTGATTGACACAGAATTAAGTGAGACAATCTACGTATTATAATCTCTAATAAGTCTTTTATTATTAAAATTCGTTCAAAATTGTTTTTTTTCATTTCAATAGAAAAGTAATAAGATGAGACTTAAGTCACGACAAGGCTATATCCATGGTCACATACATACGCTCATTTGATTGACAGTACGGTCTATAATAGAAGGCGCGCATAAGCTGGCAACGGCTTTCTATATGGCAAATTATCCATTTGGCATTTAGATCAATGGGTGTTTTGGATTGATCTCAGGCTTACGGGCTTTGTCGTGACACTAGTGACAGGAATGGCGCACTAATAGAAGCAGTAGAAACTATGCACTATGATCGCCGAACGGCCTGACCGGCATGGCGATCAGGGGCATCAGCTCAAATGCTACGAGTATTGGATGAGGCCTATATCCAGCACTGAACAGAGACATAAGTTTCATAATCGTCTAATTCCTAAGAGCCCCATATAATTCGACAAAATCCAATTTACATTACGATAATGTCGCAACTTTCGTTTTCTTTGAGATATATATATATATATATATATATATAATAATATATATATATAATATATATATATATATATATATATATATATAATATATATATATATACATATATACATATATATATATATATATATATAACTTACTATTCTAATTAAAACTATTCTAATTGAGTGCAAATAAAAATATTACACATAACTCTTTTTAACACATCCAATACTTGCCCGGAGTGCAGTTTTTACCCAGAGTGGCGATGTCTTCGCAGCAGTTTGCGGGTTATTCCCCCGAGCGACACTGAACAATGTGCGCAAGTATCGTGTGTACGAAAAAGATAACAAATAATTATGAATATTATTTTTAATTTTCTAAAAAAAATCATCTTTTAAACTTCATTTTAACGACAATCAACTTCAGTCAAGGAATAACGTCTTTCTTTGTCCGACATTTATTCCCGGACACTGTGTATATATTTCGAAATTACAAGGAAAATTATCACATCTAAGCTGGCTTTACTAATTTACGAATAATACGTAATAGTCGGCCAACTTATGATATGTAGTTCATTGAAACTCCATACAAGTGATTTAAAAATAACTTTGTATTTTAAAATATATATTTGTTATATGTGTGAAAGGCATAGTAGGCAGTATATTTACGTTGTGGAAAATTTACATTTGTAATTAGTTTAATATAAATACTAGGTACCCTTAAATGTTTATAAGTGCCTAAATGTTTATGGAACTCTCGTAGTGCGAGTTCTACTCGTACTTGTTGGTTTTTCTTCTTCTACTTTCAATCTATAAATGATAGATATTGACCTTTCTTAATATCCATATTCTCTATTTCTTCAATATCGCTATCTAATCGTATATTTTTGTGGTCCATCAAAAACTAAACAATTCTATGGGGAGGCATAATTTCAAAATAATTAAACTGGTTGACTTAATAATTAAAAAATATTCAAAAGTGAAAATAAAACAAATATTTTCTCACTAAGTTTTGCTTACTGGAAAAAGAAATATTTTTTTGATGTCCTGTAAGCATTGTTTCATGCTCAAAAATTGTCGTATGTCTATGAATTTTTCAGACTCGTAATAACTGAACCCAATAAAAAAATCTCGAAAATAAAAGAATATTGAAATATTTGTTTACTATCAAGTCCGTTCTAAAACCTATTAAAATAAAGCAACTTTTGAGTAAGACCCCTATTTCTCTACGTCAGAATTTATTCAATTACTTGTTATTTGCTCTCGTGCTACAGCAATAGAAACATGCAAACGCGTGAACTATTTTTGGATAAAATTCAAATGTTTAGAATATGTTTAATGGTTTATAAGTTATTTATTACATTTCTTGAGAAATGTAATGGTTTTCATAATTTTGGGAGCAATTAAAATTTGTGTGTGGTTGCATGGCAAGTACGTAAGAGACAAAAATCTGTCACAAAAACGTGTTTTCTTTTTTATTAAACATAATAAACACACTAACAAAGATAGCAAAGCACAAATCCACAAAGTTCAGGTCACAAATGTGAAAGTTTGTTATTGCTTTCCTTTCGTGTTTAGATTAGGTTATGTTAGATTGAATTAGGTAAAGTTAGGTTAGTTTGAATATGGGTTAGGTTAAATTAGGTAGGATTAAGTAAATTTGTACTGGGTTAGGTTAGATTGTGTTAGGTTCGGTATGTTCCATTATATTGGATAAAGTTGGGTTAGGAAAGACAGGTCCAAATGTGAAACCTTCTTATTCTCTTTCTTTTATGTTTAAATTATATTTTATTATGTTGGATTCGACTGGCTTAGGTTGAGTTAGAGTAGGTTAGTTTGTTGTATTACGTTGAATTTGTTAAGTTATATTAAGTTATTCTGAGTAATATTGTGTTAGGTTGGTTATATTGGATAATGTTAGGTTAGGTTAAGTTCGTATTAATTTCATTAATTTAATTTCATTGTTGCGTAAGATTGGGGAAGATTAGGTTAGGTTCAGTTAGTCTAGGTTAGTTTGAATTAATCATAGGAATTTTTGCTTAAACTGGATTATCTTAAGTTATATTAATTTAGACCAAGTTAGATTCAATTAGGTTAAATTCGAATGGATTATGATGTGTTATGTTGGATTCGTTTAGTATTGATTGAATAACATTAAGTTAGTTTGAATTCAGTTAGACTATGTTAGGTTTAATTAGGGTGGATATAGTTGAGTTATGTTGAATTTATGTTAAGTTTTGTTAAATTAAGCTACTTTGCGTGGATTGGGTTGGGTTAGGTTGCGTTACGTAAGACAGGTTTTTACATTTTAACTTTTATTTTCACTTTTTGGATTTGATAGCTGATCTTAGGGTATTTTGGTGCTCTGATTACGAATATGTACTTAGATTTTCCTCATCGCCTTCAGTTTTTTTTTGTAAAAGCCCAATGTATGAAATCGCAATAAAGCCAACTTTACTAAGTAAAAAAATTATATTACAATAAAAAAACAATTACATGACTTTAAAATATTATAAACACATTCAAATGATCTAATTTTTTTTTCACCGGAGCTCCGATTGTGAGATTTTCGCTTAAAAGTCCGACTTGAATCATCTCGCTTTAGCAACCAACAATAGTCAGCCATCATTATTTTATTCCACCTTCCCTAATATCGATGTTCTATCTCTTTAAAATCCTGATGAAATCTTTTGCCTCGCTCTTCACTTATAGCTCCCAAGTTATCGGAAAAGTAGTCCAAGGGCGAATTAAGGAAGTGAAGTTTAATGCTCATCGAACATCTCATTTTTCCGAAATGTTCAATCATTTTCTTCATAATTTGGACTTTTATGGTTTCCTAGGAAATTGTTCACTACGTCCTTAAAATATTTCCAGGCTTCTAATTCAATTTCACTTAATTTTTCATCGAAAGTTGTGTCTTTCATCAATTTTCTTATGTTCGAGTCAATGAAAATACCTTCTTTCACTTTAGCTTCAGATAGAGATGAAGAAATTTGGTGTAGATATTTAAAATCTTTTTCTTCTTTATCAGCGTCTTCTCAAACTGTTTCATCATTTCTATTTTTATGAGTAAAGAGGGTAGCGAAACTTTTTCCCGGGAGACTAAATTTTCTCTGACAACATTTTTGGTTCCAGCAACATCTTCAGTTCTCGGTGACCACACTTTCCTCGTTCAATGTTGTCCTCTGTCTCGACTATTCCAGTCGCAGAAAAAACAAGGATATTTTGTGTAGCCACCTTGTTGACCGAACAGCATACTTATAACTTTCAGATCTCAGCAGAACATCCAACCGTGTTGTACATACTTTATTTTATACAACACATTTTTCAAATTCTCGTAGCATTCTTTAAAATGTACAGAATGGGCAACTGGCAGTAAAGCGTACTTATTTGCTATTATGCTTTCAAACTTCGCTTCGATGAGTCTATGAACAATCCCCATTCGTTCGCATCATGTTCGATGTTAAATATTTTCAATAAGCCAAGAATGTCTTTGCAATACACTAGATCACAATTTTCAGCGAAATGTAGTACAGTCTTTTTCTTTTTTGTGATACCAAGAGAATGAGGTGCCAGGAGCAAGCATATTATTTTCCGATAGTCTTGATCCGAGGAGTTCAGCTGCATCTTTTGGCAGGCTTAGATCTCACGTTAAGTCAAACTAACGTGAAAATAACTGTGTTCCACTTACACTTGGCTTAAATTGAGCTTCAGGTTAAGATACCTCTTCATTATCACTGCTCATGTCTTCAGCTTGCACTGATTCCAAATATGAAGGTGATGGCGGTGCAATGTTCGGGTCGCGATGCACCGCGTGCGTTACCGGTTGCACGGTTGGATATACCAAGTCCTTCTTTGTTTTAGAATTTTAGCCTGTAATCTTGCAACAGCAAAAATAACAGTCTTCGGTGTTTCTATGTTTCTCTCCATGACATAGGCGATTATAAATCAAAGGCGTCATGTTGCACACACTTTATGTGGGACCCACTGGTTGCCTTGGTTAGCGATTGTTAGGCCGAAATACATCTTATAAACGTTAATTATGAATTCAGTAATCTTATGCTGCTGTTTTGTCAGCATAAACTGCCCACAAATATAACAAAACTCGTCCGGTGAGTTTACACTTTCGCGATGACATCTTTTAAGTGAACGTTACGAATTGCATGGAAGTACTAATTTTGTAAAAACAATGATGTTGCTATTTATACAAAAATCTATTAATCTACCCTCATTAACCCTCTCCTAACGATTTTAAATTAATTACGGTTAAATGAGGTCTTTAGCAAATGACCTAAAAATCCACCTTTTTTTCCAAAAATAAGGGTGCGTCACTTAGTTAATTACGTTATATTTAACTATGAGAACTTATTCATGGTTGTCTACTGCAACTATTTAATGTGTTTTTTTGTTCAATAAGAAACAGTTAAATAAAATGTCGGTTCTTGACTAGTCCTAGGTGCTTTTGAAAAAAAAATCTATGCTAAATAACTAAAAATCCTGATGAGATGGAATTTTTTCAGCAATCATTTTTCCCGTAATCAGCGCCCTAAAATCTATTAAAATCAGTTATCAAATCTGAAAGGGGAAAACCATTGTAGAGCTGTGAATATTAATTAATTAATAAGGAATGTGCTATTACTATTACAGCTTCTAATTAAATTAATTATTAATAAACAAATATAATTTAACAAACTGTACTACTAATTTAATATATTACTTTCGATAATAAATCACAATACTTAGGTTCGAAATTAAGATATTCTTTTTGGACGACCAGAAATGGACGAAAAGCGCAGCGTTACTCATATGTATAGGTTCATATACAAATCAATTTATGAATATTTATTGACTAAATGGGTATCATTGATTTAATTTATATCATATATTTGGTGCGACCTCAAAATGGTTCTACAGTGTGAATCGGACCTTAATGTTCACACTTAAATAAAAAACAAATAAAAATTTGTTAAACAATAGTTCTTGTTGACGCCAGTTGACGTAATTCCACTGTGTATTGACTAGGAGATTCGCCATCTCTTTGCATTCTTGACAAAATCGGTGTGGTTATACAATCACATTTAGGGTGGGGGACAAAGATGTTTTTCTAAAACGTTTACTAGCTTGTCATACGTCATGTTTGCAGGTTTTCCGGGGGCAGTGAGTGAGCACAACACGCTATGCAAAATGAGAACCAATGTGAAGTAAGAGTTCTTTGACCCAAAGGTTCTTGTTATTTTGGATGCCAATCAAACCAATTCTCGAGCCATCTGCGGTACTAACGAAAAGTTTCTTTTGTTTCATTGTAATATTCGAAATTTGAAACAAAATTGACATTTGATTGGAGTGCTTAACTCGACTTCATAACCTGAAGAATTTCACTGTTCTGTTGCAAAACAGTTCGGTTTCATGTCGATGCGAATGTAAATTACTTAATACAAAATACTCACAGCACGTCTGCGAAAACGCTACACATCTTCGTCGCCACTCTGTGGTAACATTGATGGGAAGAAAGAATATCACCAAGGCACAATGCAATTTATTTTTTAACTACACTGACGGTTAAACTCTACTTATTTATTTTACTTTTTGGCACAAAGAGCGATTGTTTGCTACTGCCCTAATTTACTATCAACAACTTACCAAGCTATTCGACTATGGCTCGTTGGAACTATTGAAGTTATTATGTAGTACATTTCAAACCGAAAACTACACCCCTCCCTCTTCTTACTTTCCCGCTCCTCCCATTAATCTTAAGTAGCACATTTCTAAATTATTACCATATAGTTTTTTAATATCTAAAACGAAAATCGGTTGCATCGTGTTGCAAAAGTACATAAACAACCGCGTCGAATGCCCTCAAAATCGATTCATTCAGTCTTGCAATAAAAAGTTTCCAAATAAGTGCCTTTGCGAAATAACTTTCAAATATCTTCATGGAGTAATATTTTTAAATAGACATTTTTCTTGTACAAAGAAACAGCATCGAATACCCCAATTCAGTTAATCGCTCGGTAAATATTGTTCTTTGAAAACATAAAAAAGCACCATTATTATTTTTCAAGCTCAAAAAGTTCGAAAATGGACAAAAAAGTAATACCCTTGAGCTCGAAGAGTTCAATATTTACGATCAGATCAGATATTTTTGAGTCCTTAGAGAATTTTGTTTGAGCTTTGAAATTTACCGTTTCATATCTCTCTAAGTATGTATGAAGCATTTTACATATAAATCATCGGCCAGGGGGTAGATAGGGTCAAGGGCCATCGCAGGCTTGGCCCCGTCTCGCAAATGCCACCTCGACTAAATAGCCAGTCCGACATTGTTTGTAGCCTATTTTTATTCAACTTTATCAAAAATGTTATTTTATCGGAAGTAGGTGATATATTCTACACCAGAAAAACATTGTTTTCGTTGTCGATTCTTACCATCTTCTAATGATATGTTTTTGAGTTTATTACTGATTTTAAAAATATTATCAATCGGTTTTTTGATAATACATTATTTTTAGCTCACTAAAACATAGCATTCAAAGGTTACAGAGAAAATGTTACTTATGTAGGCAAACAGAATGAATTTAGTGTTTTCTTAGACGGACATTTAATTTTAGATTCTAAAAATTATATACGAAGAGAAGGATAATTATATACGAAAAATTATAGAAGACATAAAAAATGTTAAAACAGATTTAGGAATAATATTCGATAGTACTCCAAATAGCAGCTATAGCAATTAAATGAGTGAAATAACACAATATATTTACATCGAAGTAAGCATCATTGACATTCGAGAAACATACTCAGATCTTTTCTCAATACCAGAAAATACTGAAGCAATATGACAGAGACCATCCTATATTAATGGACGGGATATTCAATATGTTATAGCTCAAAGTTATGATAATAGCAGATTGATGTCAGATGTATGCGGTAGAATCCAACAAAAAAATCAAAGAATTAATCCTGAAATTTGTTTTATGCAGTATGTAAGTGACTGCCTTAATCTGTTTGAAGTATATGTTTCTATAAAAATAACTTGTCCTAGTGGTTTAGAGACATTTCTTCTTTTCCGGCTCCGTTTGCACAATAGATATTTCCACTGCATTCAGAGAATTCGAGAAAAAGAGTAAAATGACAGCTGTAATGTTAATTATGATCTCTTAAAATTGTGAGAGAAAATATGGCACAATTAGTAAAACATTTATGTATTTGATCAGGAATAGTAGTGGATTTGTTACTTTCATCATAATCATAAGCTGAAAATTATTTGCTGCCCATAGGAGCATATGCTCCTAGGTTATCATGAAATTCTTTTTTCGAAATTTAGACTGATCAATTTTATTTTTAAATCGAAAAGCTTTAAAATCTACAAATCTTTAATTGTTAGACAAATAATTTTCCCTGTTGTGTTCTATGAAGTCACAATAATAGAATAATGTTGATTCAGTTTTGTGGCAATGTTTTTTACTAGCAGCGTACTTAGCTGCTTACAAAAATTAGTTATATTACAGCCGTTATCTGACTATAGAATAAGTCGATTTATTTGTGATTTTTCAAAATACACCAAAGTTTTATTTGGCAATTGATGAATTTAGTTATTAATTTTATTTAAGTATATTGAATATCAATATCTAACAAAATAGATTCTTATAGTACAGACATGGAAGGGAAACATTGTTCCGTTTTAAATATTTTTTATTAAATATAATGCACTTATTCATCAGAATATTAGGTTGGTAAATAATAAACTCGCTACTTGTTTCCTACAATTTTTGGAAAGTTGCAAAAACTTCTCAAATATTTCTGGTAGAATATAAAAAGAGTGCAGTGTTCGATCTTCTCTGTATTTAGCAACTTAGTTTCGGCTAGTAAAGAACAAACAAAATATGGAAACTTAAATCATGTTCATGTGTTCCATTTGGGATAAAAATCAAGTGAAACAAAATGCAATATATATGCAACAATGGACGTAAGTATATTTTTCTATACCATAACCAAACATCGGTTCAAAAGATTCAAAGTAGGAAATGTTTATTTCTGTAATAATGAGCCGTATCACTGAGGTCCGCACCTGCGGTAAAAAGCTTCGACATGAATCGAGAACAATGTCCAAGTATTTGACCTGATCCCACACACTGATCCTGGAATCGACCATCACCACAGATGACTTCCTCACCAGCTTGCCCTTAAAGAGGACAGCCTCGGACTTTTGTGGTGCAAAGCTAAGCTTGTTCTTAGTGCCGCAGTCATGTAACCTGGCGAGGGACTCTGCTACCCAATTCTCTATTTCGCTACGGCTATTGTAATGATACAGAAATACGATTGGTTATAATTTCCATGATAGAAAAAAAATTCAAAAAGAAACTATCTTAGACACTTTTTTATTTAAACTAAAGAATGCCAATGAATTAGTGCTAGTTTTCATTTGATATATATTTACTTTTTGTGGACTAGAATTCAAAATGTTTAAATTGCTGAATAGTTGTGTAATAAAAAACGATACTATTTTACGTTTACGCTTCAAGTTCGAGATACATCTTGTTCAATTATGTGGTGTCTTATTGCGCAATTTTCTTAAGATGGCATCGAGCATACAACCTCTAATTTCTTATTTAATTAACATTTTATTATTCAAATTATATGCACTGGATCATTTGCTTATTCAAATTATCTGTACTAGATAATAAGTACTTCAATTTTCAAAAAAATTAGAATAACTAAGAATAAAATAACAGCATGGTTTTTGAAACCAGTTTCCTACGCTTAATGTAAAAATGTTATTTTTTTAAGATTTGGAGAGGAAAAACTCTGAGTTTAAGAAATTTATATATATTATTTTGGATACAAATTTATTAGTAAATGTTAGATATGTATACTTTTATGCACCGATGATAAGTATTTTAGTAAATATAATAAACAATATTAAAAATGCATAGAATTGAAATGAAATGTTAACCTGAGTGTTCATAAGAAGCAGGGAAATGTAGCATTTTTCAATGAGCGAAACCTTTCCTGTCGCCTTCACGTTGTAGTTTTGTCCAATGGCCAACGGATAAAGCTAAAATGTGAAAGGCAAGTAAGTTGTATTTAAATATTGAGTAAAATATTATTAGTGGACTCTTTGTATGTTCAGACACTAAATATCCCGAAAAAAATTTAATGTATTATTTGATTCGAAATAAATAGTTAATAATATCCCTTATTCTGGAGATAAAATCTGAGCTTTAAAGTTTTTACAAAGAATAGCAGATTTAGCATTACCTATCATACCGTGCCAACTTGGCAAATGTCTCAGCATGTAACCCTTAAAAAGTATCGTCAAAAAAATTTAATTGGAAAAACCAAAAAAATGCAATTTTACTGGACTAAATACTTGTCAACCACTTATATTTCGGTAGTATCAACCAAGAGAAGCTGTTCCAATCTTAAATTCAAAAAAATTCTTGTATTTAAAATACAACAATGGGTGAATCCAGGTTGACAAACTTATCAATTTAAAAAAAATAGCTACAACTTTAGACTTCATTCATATCACAAAAATTCATCTGTTCATATTAAAAACTAATATCATATTTTTTTATTAATAGTCTTAGCACAATCTAACACCTGTTTATTGTATATATGGTCCCCCATATGGAAAATCACCACTGGCCTCTGTTAGTATTAATCACTGTCTGACACTCCAAGCTACAAACAAACTTCAATTTGTGCTAGATCAGTGTTTCCCAAACATTGTACTGCCATGGCCCGGTAATTTTCACACTGCCCCTTCGTGACCCACTAAATACTTTTAAACCCAAGCTGGTTCCATTATGTAAAATAATACACATTTATTAATAGTAAAAAGGTTTTATTAATACCACATACTTTGGTATCGCCTATTTAGTCACTAAATTTTAGTGCGAACTATGGAGCTGCTGCTAATTTTTTACTAAAGAATCCAAGTTCGCTGAAAATGACGAAAGTTTTATCCTAATATCTGGCTCCACTTCAAGTCGGTTTCAGGTTTAGGTATTATTTTGAAAACAAGGCGGGAATGTGGCGACCCGGTATTTTATTTTGATGGCCCAGTACCGTGTCGCGACCCGGCAAATGGGAAACGCTGTGCTAGATGCATCCAAAAGCATTTCACATATTCCATATGAAAGGTTATATCGTAAATCAAGAAGTTCAGTATCTTATCAAACCAAGTCTGCGGTGAAAAAGCTTAAAATATGACTAAATGAATATTATTTTACTTTTATTTCAAACTCTTTTTCCTTCACATATTTTTGTCATCAAATCAATATTAATAAATAACAAAATTATAAATCTGCCTAGTAGCAAGAACAACATTTGGTTGTATCTAGCTAGAAACATTTTATCTTTCCAGGGCCTAATGGAGTACCTGGTGCGTGTGTGGAAAAAGCCGCCACTGGTATACTGCGACTATCATGGCCACTCCCGTAAGAAGAATGTGTTCTTCTATGGCTGCGCTGCCGCCGAAAGCTGGTGTAGTGCTGACAAGCTCATAGTCGACCAGCCTGCTACCTACCTTGTGAGCAACCAATCTTCATAAGCCATTTTGGACTTGCTGCCTCATCTGTGTACTCTACCTTAACTTCAGCTGTGAACAAATATCCCCCTTACAGGGTGAAACATAGTTTTCCAGTTGTTTCTAGAAGGCATTTTCACTATGTAATATTAATTATAATATCACTATGCTATCAAAACCTAAATAACATAGTATTTTTAATAATTTAAAAAATCTCTATGGTCTTTGGTTTTTTATAAAAATCTCTTAAATTAAAGAAAGTATAAATACGTAGCGAACACACTGATATCCTCTTCTTCTTTGTAGCCTAACATAGTATTTTGCAGAATTCCTTCTGCCCTAAAGGGGTTACATAGTTTATTGAAGAATCTTATTTATGGTCATCTTTAATATGGCAATTTAACTATTACGGCACTAAATTACAATCAGTTTTCAGTTCAATATTAAGATAAAAATATTTAATGGGACAGGAAACAGTATGTAGAAGGTCACCTTGCAAACCAATAGTGAGATTCAAGAGTAGAAACAGCATTATCAAACGTTTTACAAAAAGTGGGCAAACAAACGGAGAAGTAAGCTGCTCTTTCTCTTTATCCCTAACAATATTGTTTTACTCATACTCATTGTAAAAAAACATTTTTAATTTAATATTTTTGAAAAATATACTTACTGTAAACCAAATATTTTTGCATATGTTCTAAAACATATTGCTAAAAGCAATGTATCGACCTTTATTAAATTATTATCCTTAAAGGTTCAAATTAGAAATTGATAAATCCATGAGGAAAATTGAAGCTCGAATAATTTAAGGGAGAGGGGATACATTCTTTCTTGGTACCCCGCAAATTACAATAAATGTTCTTTATATGTATTCCAGATGCTTCCAGCACTCATGCATCGCACATCGGGTGCATTCAGCCTGCGCGGTTGCTCATTCCGTGTGGAACGCGAACGGGAAGGTACAGCTCGTGTTGCAGTCTGGCGTCAGCTACGTGTCGCTCGTTCCTATACCATGGAGGCCTCATTCTGTGGCTTTGATCAAGGGCCATTCAAGGTGAACACCTATCGATTTAATTGGATGCTTAACTTATTCATATTATAATCAGGTTTCCTATCTAAATATGTTTATGTAAATACGATTCTTAATTTGAATAAAAATAAACACATAACTAGAAAAAATTAAGGTACTGATTGATTAACTAATTTTATGTGCTTTCCATACATAGCAAAATAGAAAACATTGGTCTTCAAAAAGAAATTAAATTTTCTAGTTTAATTATGAAATTCCATAATTCAAATAGACTTTTGCAACTGAATTAAACTTTAAAATTATTTGTATTATGTCACGTTTGTCAGATTTTGCGATTGGAATATTTGGTATAGAAAATCCAGATTTTTATGTTACAAATACTGATTTATTTATAAATACTTTTAAAAACATTTTCTTACATACCAAAATCTTTACAAATATTTAAAAAAACAAACAAAATAGTAAAAACATAAAACAATGTGGTAGATTGTTTCCATTTGTAAATTTCACAGGTGTTTTTCAAATTATTATATTAAGAAATCTGCCAACTTTGCTTCAATCCACTTGCCATTATATAGTTTTCTTTTAGAAGAAACATTTATTATTTTATGTTTACAGCACCAAGGTTTTCTTCACCCATCTTCTTAGTACAAAGAAAGAAGTCGCTGCACTTATTTTTTGTAATTTTCTGTCTTCCAGTTTCTGAACAAACAGCCAGTTGTGACTAAAGTTAAAAGTTAGCCACACCATTTATTCTTTTTCATTAACTTGATTTTGAAAACAGGGTCTTAATAAATTTCACAAATTTGAAAACCAACAATATACCCTTCCTGATTTTAGCTTCACTTTTATGAAGAAATTTTGTCTTCAGGTATTTAAACCGTTTGCTGTTCTTATCCATCATCTCTTTCACAAATTTCTTTATTAAACCTAACTTTATATGAGCGGTCGCAAAAATATTTTCTGACTTCCCACTAAATACTTGATTACAATATTTTCAATTCCCAGTACTATTTGTAACCTTAGAGGCCAATATGTTTTTATGTAGTAGCTTATCCATGCTCTACTATCCCACTCGCATGAAAAGCCGCAAAATTTATTGTAACTGCCTTGTAGGCCCTTTAACAATACTTTCACTTTGACAAAAACTATATAAATAATATAAGTACTGGATTTCATATAACAACTATAACAAGAAGCTTTCAGCTTATTGTTTATTATACCTTTAAGCTTTCTTTGACGCGTCAATAGTAAGCGTCTATTTTTATAGATCTATTGGCAGTTCCATTAATTCAGGAAGTCTTTGAGGGTTGCTAGAGTAGAGCACTTCTTAGTCCGTAGAAAACATATTTAAAAACTGAGTATATCTCCTTTTCAAAACCTGTAGTGTTGGATTCTTCTTTCAATAGTTTCCATTGGAATACAAAAGCTTCCCTTCAAACTTTGGCAATTCCAAATTTAGTTCTATACCGACCGTTATGTGATCACTACTGCCAAAAAGACAGGTCTCGTATAATTTAAAAATATAAAAATTCTGAAGTATTTTCTTTGAAACAATAACACACATTTAACAACTTTGTGTGTTACTTATTCAATAGTGCAAAACAGTGGGTAAAGTGTTTGTGAATTATCTTTTAAAATCAGTTATAATTAAAACATCATGAAGTTTTACGACACGATGCCATTGATGCACAGGAAAATATTGTCATCGATGCTTGAGTATTAGAAGAGAGCAATTTGCTTCATTCATTCAAAAATTTCTTACATCTTTAATATGTCCAAGCTGAAAGAATATTAATATTCGGCGACCCAGACTGAACAAGGATACCACCTTACGTCAACACCAACTGCCTTCTATAGAGCTCAGCATAAACACATCACTTGATAACAGCCAATATTTTATGGAACTATCCTGAAGTTTTTTAAGTAACTATTCAAGTTGTTACTATGAAAAAATTAATAATTTACTTGATCAAAAAATCAGACCTCTGTATCAACTGTACTAGAAGAAAAATGTGCAAAATTCATTCACTACCTTCACGGATACTATTCGTGTGGCTATTCTAGATGATATTTAAAAAAATGATTCTGTCCGAAATCAAGTTACACCGATGATAGACTTTATCACAGTGGGACGAAATTCTCTTGATTTGCAAATTTCTAATAAAAATGAAAGAATAATAACTAATAAAAACTGGAAGGAAATAGTAAATATTATATAATTTTCAACTCATTAGTAACCGCATCGCAAACCTCAAAAACATTTTACGCAGTCGCAACATAAAATTGCAAGCTGTTCCTGAGAAACAATCTGAGAATGTGTTGCAGATATTTAAATAACTCTCTTTTACCACATGTGTGAACATCGATAATGTAAATATATATTTGTATCCATTCTAGCGATTCTACACGTCTGCCGTAGAATCACTAGAAGGGATAAAAATCAAGCAGGCCAAGGAACATTCTGGTGACTCTATCTTCTCCTCGGCTTGAAGACTCTATTTTGTCAATGACGAGGTGCTAACAAATCCAAGATAGAACACCCTGGGGAACTGCTTAATAGTTCTCACCTCAGCATCACCTGTGAAAAGATGCAAATTGATGTCATAGAACACATCTATCTCGAATACAAATATCTTTATGCAGAAACCAAAAACAATTCAAATAAGTATGGCATAAATTTGGCAGAATTTATGTGTGCAAAGACAATGAATCAAGTTCTATTGAAATCAAAAACATAGATTGTTTAAGGAAATTTCAAAAATGAAATATGTATTTTATTCACTTATTTCTATTTTGTTTTGTCAACTATCTTTGTTACTTATATTTTTTTTTTAATTGTTATATAATGAGTTTATTACCAGAATGTGAACAGAATTAGAATTAAGCTGAAAACCTATACCTAAATGTCCTCAACAACGATCATGTTATAGTATGCCTATGTGAAACCAATTTTAATGAGCTTCCATTAAAATTTTTAAAATTTGTTTCTCATTGGCCCTAAGTTCTTACATTTCCATTACATAACTCTTTGAAGAACTGGTACCCAATGAGCATTAACAAGGACGAGGGTGGAGGAGTAGCGATTGCTGTAGAAAAACATTTCTAAGTCAATCATTTGACTGCTTGGGAGAATAAAGTTGAGGCTGTTAGCTTAACGTTACTATTTATGATAATAGAATTTTTATGATTTGTCTTTTATTTACCACCAGATATAAATTTAGTAAAGCTGAAATATTGTTATTTTTCTGGAAAGAACGAACGCTATATAATCAAAGATAAAGATAAAGATTTTTATTTTAACTGTCAAAGAAGAATTTTAAATGCAAAAAACAATTACAACTTTGTTTGCATTGATGATTTGAATACCCCCGATATATATTGGACCAAGCATCCTAATTATACTTATACGTTACTTTCTACAGCAATCTAATCTGACCTGGTACTAAATCTAAATCCTTATTGGAAACCATGTCTGTGCAACCTTACACAGTTCAACAACATACCTAATTATAATAATAGATTTCTAGAACTTACTTTATCTATGATATCTTATATAAGTGTATATGATGCTGCTCCATTAAGCCATATAAATGAACATCATACCCCACTACTTAAACATATTCAATTTTAAGAACCGTCACCTGGTTTCATCAAACCTAACAGTCACAAGAGACCCAACTTTAATAAATGTAACTTCTATGTTATTCACGGTGACTAATTCTGTTTATTGGGAACAACATTTGAAGGATCCTGATATTAATGCTCTTCAATTATTTTGTGATAAACTAATTGAAATAATTAAGAAACACATATCCGAAGTATAAAATCAAACAACTATCCCTTTGAGTTTAATCCTACATGTTCAATACGGGAAAAATATCCACAAAAAAGGTATAAGACAAATGGATCCTCTTGATTATGACTCATTTAGCTAACTACGAGCCAGGTGCAAAAATCTCATCGATAAGATAAAAGCACCTCATTTTTAAAAAAAATACCTTTATAAGTTCATAATTTCAGAGTTTATACTTACATGCTTATGGTTTCATACCTCTTTTCGAATGTGGTCAATAAAATTTTTAGGATGTGGTAAAACTCTATGTAAAAAACGCCTCCAATTTCTCTTGAATCTCACAAATCCATAAAATAATTGTTTCCTACAAACCAAAATAGTGTCTTTTTAAAATACTCTCTATATGTGTGAATATTTTCTTATTGTTTTGGAAATAGAGGTAAAGTGAATTTTTTGCCATGTTAATGTTTTTCAGTGACAGGTTTTACCAATCTGTTAATAAATATGGATAGGCATCTATGCATAACATGGGGTAGACATTTTATAAACAAATAGCAACAGTGGAACTGTTGCTTTTTGTATGTACCCTTTTGTAAGTTATGTGCCCTCAAATACCAAATTTAAAAGCAACCAATATTAAATATATATTAATTTCCTATTACTATAAAATTCAGATGAATAATTATCATAAAACAATGTATAATTATCTTCCACTTAATTTGTTTAAATCAGTAATAGCACATTGGTGAAGATAAGAATATTAAAATGGCTGTGATTTTGACCCCTTCTCATAACTAATTATAAGCATGATAATGCCAGCAATTTTGAATATGTACACAAGCATAGTCTAAAGAAAGAACAAATAGTTTAATTTGTGTAACGACTATAGGTCAACAATTCTCAAACAGTGGTATGCGTGCCACAGGTTGTACACTGAGTTTTGGAAGGTATATTCTTCTCCTTACTATTTATCTCCTCATGACTGAGACTCGTATCCACTTGAAGTTACCGACTCACAGGATTTTATTATTCCTTTCTATTCAAAGTAATATTCAACCAAGAACGCAAAATATAATACAAAAATGTGATATGTAATAATAAAGAAGTTTTTTACCTTACATTTCTTTTTCCCTTAATTCTATAAACTTATTTTTTGTGGCAAGAACAATAAGAATAATGGTTGTTTAATTGACAAGAACAGACAAGCATCTCTGACGAGTCCTTTCTTGCACAACTTGACTTGTCTGCTCATAGCGTTTTCAGCGCCTGGGTTGTAGATGGCATTATGTTGGCAGCATCATAATCCACAGATGGTATTACAATAAAACATTTAATTTATATTTATTAAATAATTTAAAAAACTTATAAAGTACATAAAAAAAAATATTTTTATTTTCATAAATTTTATTAAAACTAGTAAATAACATTAACATTTGAAAAAATGTGAGGTTTTACAATTTATTGCCATTTATTTAAAATGTAATAATTTTTCACGTGGTGGGACGGGGTGGAGGACTGCAACATCAGTTTTGGCTAATCATTTAAAATCAAACCAAATTCGTCATGAATCGTTAAGTGATTGTAGCAATCAGTATCAGTCTTCAACATCCCATCCCTTAGACTACAACAAATACCAACATCAGATGTACAGCAAACCCTAGAGGATTCATTGATCAAGAAATGGGAGATCAATGGCTCAAGATCATTTACTATGCTATAGCTGAAATGGTCGCATCAAATAATCATCATGTATCCATATTACAGAACAGACTGATTAATTTATTGACACCGAAATACCAAATACCTGGAAAAAATACATGAATAAAATAATTTTGCCACAACCTTATGAAAAAGTAAAGTAGATTATTAAATCAAAACTTGTTAAGGCTAAAGCAATATCAATAACCACTGACGTGCGAACTTGTGTGAAAAATGCAATTAGCTTCATGAGCTTCACTGCTCATTGGTTTGACGAAGAATTCCCTGTTCAACTCATTGTTCTTCAAATAAAACATTTTACTTGACAGCACACAGCAGTCAACATCCGAATTAACCTGGAAGACATGATAAATATGTGGAAAACTGATTCAATAACTTATTTGATAGTTAGAGATAATGGACCTAACATAGTAAAAGCAAATGAGAGCCCATAGATTGGAAAAGGGTGTTTTATCCATACATTACAACTGACTACAAATATTAGGTTGGCTAGTAAGTTTTTGGCCACAACTTCAGGGCTTTTCTAGAAAGGATCTCGAAACTTCTAGAAGGTTTTACTGTAGAGTATAAATAGACCAAAGTGCAGTCAGTTGACAACAGTCAGCGACGAAGCTTTAAGTGAATTACATAAAAGATAATGAATTTAAATCGATATCAAGTACGAATTCTATTACTTTACAAATTTCGTCTGGGTCTGGGCGATGCAGACTGCCACAAATAATATACGTCTTGCGAAAGGCGAGTCTACAGTGTCTTATGCGACGGCAAAGATTTGAAGATGAACCTAGTACCAGCTGTCCTGTTAAATTGGACTTTCAACGTTTACGACTCCTGATTGAGGAGGATCCTCACCTGACGACTCGTCAATTGGCAGATGAGCTACACTGCAGCCATAGCACCATAAAAACATATATGCATGAATAGGGGAAAATTTCAAAATATGGTATGTGGATACCCCACGAGTTGTCATTATATTATCTTCAATGTAGAATTGATATTTTTCAACAGTTATTGACATTGAAACGTAACTTCGAGCGGCTGAATCAGTTAGTAACTGATGATGAGAAATGGGCTACATATGTTAACCAAACACGCAAACGTCAATGGCTGGATGTCGGAGAAGCAGGAGTATCAGTATCCAAACCTGAAATAAGTGACAAAAAGGTGATGCTCAGCTGCTGGTGGAATTTCAAGGGGAATTCATTGGGAGTTGCTTCCAGAGGGATTTACAAATAATGCAGATATTTAATGTGAACAATTGGACCGATTAGATAACAAATTGAGTAATCGACAGGACTTTTTTTGCAGGGTTTTACAGGGGTATTTTCTACATGATAATGCTAGACCACATGTTGCAAAACATACTCATGATAAATTAAAGGAGCTCGGCTGGGTTCTACTCACTCATCCACCATATTCGCCAGACATTGTGCCTTCTGATTACTATATATTCACGACACTAAGTAACCATTTACATGTTACCATTTACATTAAAAAGTTAAAGATCAACATTAAACAACATCTCCAAAACAACATCTCCAAGTCACCAGAATTTTACAAGACAGGCATATTGTCACAAATATGCAGACCGTCACAAATAATATATGTCATGCGATAGGCGAGTCCACGGTGTCTTATACAACGGCAAAAATTTGGTTCAGAAGGTTCAGGAATGACGATCTTGAGGACGAACCTCGTAACGGACGTCCTCTTGAATTGGATACCGGACGTTCTGTTGATTCTTATAAATTTTTGAATAAAAATTGTTGACAGCAACCTGGGGTTAAAAACTTATTAGCCAACCCAATAATTCATTGAAAGTCCATGAAAATGTTAGTGAAGTATTAGCATTGGCAGAAAGAATTGGTACTCATTGTAGCCGCTCCACTCAGGCTAAAGAAAAGTTGATTCAAATTTAGAGTGAGCTCAATTTGCTAAAACATAAACTTATACGAGAGGTGAGCACTACATAGAAAAGTACATTTTACATGTGCAAGCGCCTTCAGGAACAAAAAAAAGCCTTGTCGTTATAAATTTCCAACAACTGGGCCGCAACGAATCTCTATAACTTGAGTGACTGTCTATACGTAGTTTTAAAAGAGATTATGACATTATAATAACCCTTTGATGAGATAAAAAAAGATTATCAGCTCCACATTTTCTTTGATTTTTGAAGTTATACTGCATGTTACCACTCCTTTAAAATATTACATACACAACAGATTTACCCTAATATAGCTAAAATGAGACATAGTTTAAAGACAGAACTCAGAAACAGATTCGAAAGCACAAATGATGACAAATACTCGGCAACAATGTTATACCTGAGATTTCGATTGAATTTTTTCTCTCTAGAAAAATTTCAATTAATAAAGATACAAAAGGAACAAGGCATTAGAAATCAGTAGCAGTTACGAAGAGTAGAACAGGCCACCATTTCCATTTGTTACAAATTTAATTTTATGTTTGAAGTAAGTTCCTTGTTAATTTCAAGTTTGTTATTTTGTTCCTATTTAAGTTACTATAACTTTCATATTTTTAAGTGCCTCTACCAATAATAACCAAAATTGGTGTTTTAATATTTTTTGACTAATGTGTTTTAGCTTTATTAGTTCAATAATCATTTTAAGTACCCACTATGTTCAGATTTAATTGCAAAGTAATATAAAATTAAAAACTATAAAAGGAGTCTTTTTTTGCATTCATCCTCTCTGTCTAAACCATCTCAACATACCTTTATCAATCCTCGACATTACATCCCCTTTCACTCCACAACGCACCCTAAAATAAACTTTATAAACTCTATTTAAAGTTTCAAGTCTTAGTTAAGCTATAGGTACATTGAATGACAATTTGTTTTATTGATAAAATAAAATTGTAAAATGTCTGAAAAATTAAACTATGACAAAAACACTAATCTGATCCAAATGGCCTTGAAAATTTGGTCAGACTTGTATGTTGTCGTATTTAATTTTAGGTACAATACCAGGTTCTCATCAACAAGACATCTCCCCAATTTACTCTTGATAAAGTTCATGCTTTATAACGATTGTTTGCATGAATATGTAGGCCCGAATAAAGAAAGAACAGCAAAGACTTAGAAATATTGTTCCAGGTGTTAAAAATCAATATATCTTCCTTCTCCAGGTCTTTCGAAGCAGACCACTTATGCTGTCAATTAAGTTTGTTTTTCCCAATATTTCTATATCAGCCCAAAGACTTTCAAATTTCGAGCTCCATAATATGTTGCTTTTCAAATTCAGCAATTGCATTTCAAAATTGTGTTAATTTTAAAGGGAAAACAATTTAATTCTCTTCTATAAGAAATTAGCATTAATATGTTTTTTAAAACGAATGTCGCTTTGCTGTTTCTGAATTCCTGAAACCAGTTCAGAAAAGCTTCCCTTTTATTTAAGCATACTGGAAATGACTGCCTACATAGGGCTTTTGTGACGAATGATGCAATAGTAAGTATCTCACGATATTTTCTTTCAAAACAACAAAAACCCATTTCTTACTCCAGTTATACTTTTTGCCCCATCTGTTGAAATTAAGACAATTTTATTGAGTGGAATATGATATTTTTCAATACAATTCTTAAATTGATGACAAAAATACCTGTAGGATTTGCAGCTGGTTTGAAAAATACAAGTAACTGTATGCTTCGAGTAGGTACTTTTCTAACCCGCATGCGATGGGTGCATGCGACTAGCACTAACCACTGCACAATAAAACTGTTGACCGATTCACTCGTGACATATCACAAGCGCCTCCCCTCTCTCGCATTGCGTATCCTGTGGGTCTACCTGTGTCGCATCTCCCGTCGCCCGACCGACCAACACACCCGCACATTTGTGTGTGCCCGCATATGGTACTTTAAAACTTGGAAATACACACTGAAGGGGTCTGAGTCTCATATGGCTTTAGAAAACTCAGTGTTTCCATTAGTGTTTTTTGAAATGATTTATTTTAATCATAATTACCTTTGAAAATTAAATAACCTAAATGAATAACATTGAACATAGCAAAGAATGATGCTACATTCAGTTGTAAAGCAAGTGCATTGCAACATGTGTGACCTTTAGTTTTTGTTCACATAAAAAGTATTAAATATGTAAAACTACCTCCTAATACTCAAGAAAATATTTTTTGATCGCATGCAAAAGGGTTAAAATATGACATTTTTCAGTTTATACACTTACAAATACTGCAAAATTAAATAAGTATAACAAATTCATACTTACATTTAGTCTTGTTTTTATTGTTAGCACAGTTGTAAAACTCTTTCTTTTTGATAAATTAAGAACCTTATAAAATTAAGAACCTCAAAACAGATAACATTGTGTATTTAAAAATAACAAAATCTTGATAGAATCAGAAAAATATTGGTAAAAACATTTGTATAAAGGTCCTAAACCAAAAATGAAATGAAATGTTATTTTTAATGTTATTGAAATGTTAGTAGGAATGATTTAATTTTCACCAATTTCCAGAGCAATTTTGTTTCCATAAGTTCCCCTCTTTTTACTTAAATTCATTTGCAATGGAACATATCTGAAATATTTCTGCTATGCATATTTAAAAATACAATATTCAAAGTGTGTAAGTACCAAAAATGGAGCTAACCCCATAAATTCTCTCATAAAATATTAGATAGTATTATGAAGTGATATGTCAATTTCATGTGGATTTTAATCATTTACAGGGTTACCATCTGAATAGCCAACACTTGCAGAATGTTGGTGCCGACTTTTGCAAAGCTCTAAGTGGCCTCAATGAAAATGCAGTAATTGACATTCAGCTCACCAAAGACATACACGGGTAGGTTCTTTGTATTCCCTATTTTTATCAATTTATCTCAATCTCTATTATATAGTTAATCCCAAAACACATGAAATGTTAATTGTGTAACTGAACTTCTTTCAAAGAAACTTGAAATATCAAGTAATTTTGGTAATCTTAAAAAGAGGATTAATTAAAAAGGGCTGGGTTTATTGAGACATCTACCAATTAGTCGAAATCTTCTTAAGATGGATTATTAAAAACATACTGAAATCACAGTTTACCAAACTCAAAGACAACAAACGAAAACAGAGTACACGTACTGAAATGGTTTTTACTGTATTTAAGATTAATATTGATTGAAATTAATATTGAATATAAACATGAAATATGAAACTCACACACAAATATTACACACAAGCATACTCAGTAATTATACTTTTATTATTAACAGAAACATATTAGACATTGAGCTAAGAAATATGACTACGGATGGGCAAGTTATATTTTCTTTCATATTTATGTTTTGCAGTGAACTAATTCCACATTTACTAATGTGTTTCCTCGGCGAGATGCATGAATTTTTTGCTACCTTTACTTGCTTGTTGTGGATTAACTTGATTCTCGAACCAGAATATGAGACCTGCATTCATAGCCCGGTCGAAACACGAGAGTATAAAATAGAAGAAAGTGTAATTTGCAAACTCAGTAAAGTTATTTTTAATCCCATGATCAATGAAGATATTCATTATGAAAATTGTTTTCTTCGATATAGACAATTTCTAGCTTTAACAAATTATAGCTTGAAATATAAGTTTATTGTTACCATGTTTCTGATACTTTGTGTTTATGAAATAATTGTTTCATTTTTAATTTTTGGAGTAATATTCGACAGTGTTTCCTTTACAAATGTATTTTTTTCTGTGATTTTAATATTTGTTTTTGTATTGAGGTATCTACTTGCTTTTGTCTTCTGAATAATTAACTTGCATTAAAATTATTTGTCTGAATATACTTGTTTGAATTTCTTAAAATCTAATAAATGAATAGAAAATCCTAAAACTCTTATTTATTGAATTAATAAATGCATGATTACGTTTACAAAAAAAACTACAAAATTAAGAAGAGATGCTTGTTATTTGCAACTAAAACAAAGCAGATCTGAACTCGGGATTGGAAGATTGTATGAGGATTGGGAACTTGCTAACTTAGCTACTTAGACTGATGACAGCATCTTAATGTGTATAGAAGTTGTTTTCTAATGTTGCCATGCATTTCATCATAGAAATTAAACCCAATTGTATAAAATCCTTATAAACATCTTATGAGATGATACTGGCAATTATATAAGCCAAACAAATTTTAATAAGAAGTTTAAAAATTTAATAAACACCCTAATAAATGTATGATACATTTAACTGACATTTGGAAGAGGCACAATATACTATATACAATGAAAACAAGAACAATGACAAATAATAAAACATTTTTTTAACTTCCCGTATTGAAATTATATTCAATTACATTATCCTTTTTATGGTAAACACCATTTTTTTTGTTTACTAAAAAAGCTCCTCACAATCTTCAAATTATGAAATATTCATAGCCCAATTCCCACAAAATTAACCATTGGAAAGGCCTAAACAATAGAAACCTCATTAAGTTTTATATTTTGAAGTAATTTATTGCAGAACATTGTAATTTTAACCCATTATCCTGTTACGTCGCAGTCATGTCACTTTTTTATTTTGTTGTTTCATTTTATTTTAATCTCGAGTAATACGTATGTAATTTGGTGGATGCAGGGGCAAGACAGTGGACAGCGATGCTGGATCCGGATCAGATAGTATTCTGCGTACAGATTCTGATGAGGACTTTGACTAGTGGTACCATTGCTCATTACCTTCCAATCTCTCGTTTTACCATCGCCAGGGCTTCCGAGCAAGATTATGTTTGACTGATTCGTATTGACTTATCAGATTAAATTTTGGTTTCATTATCTGTACTTAGTATTCTATTTAATGTCACTGAGAGGTTCATTAGTCGTAAATGTGTAGTTCGTATATTATAACTATACGACATAAATTTTAATTGTTTACTATTTTACATTAAAATATATATTGTTTTATAATTATGTATTTTCATTAGACGTGGACAATAATATTAGAAATTTATTTTAAAATTAGGTCAGAGATGGTTATTCTGACCGTATATGAATAAATTATTTGAATTGACTGACATTTAATAATTGTTTATATTTGTCTTATAAACTTATTAGTAATTTCTGTGTATATTGTGTAAATTAATTGTCGTTTATTGTACGTTGTGAATAGATCGTAATTGTAGTTTTCTTGTGAAACTAGTTAAGATCTCATATTTAGTAAATTCAATTTACAGTTGACTAATGAAGTTTTATTTATTATATATTGTTACTCTTTGTAGCTCTATTTCTGGTTCCTGCATTAATGAGTAGCACTACACAAACAACTACTATTTTTCACAGAGAAGTAAACTGAATATCAACGGTCACTGTCTAACACTCTGCACATAAACACTTTTAAAACCATCTATTTGTAATCAAACATTAACTGCAAAAGAAAAAGCTACTGAAAAATGTCTATGTTAAGTTTGACTATATTGATCAGGTATTTTCGTTTTAAATCTGTCATTAATAGGAAAGAATATGTTTTTACAAATTTTTTGATGACTTGAAGTTAAAAGAGATTATGTGAGAAGAACACATATGTGAGAAGAAAGAAATATTTTTTTTTAACTACTACTGGTATTAGAAGCATTTCTTAGATATGATTTACCATTGCAAGAGCATAGATTTTTTTATAGGTCATTTTCAGACACAAAGGCACAAATGAATGAAACTGTAATCATTGAGATCCATTAGGATTACAATTCAAAGAACCTAGCCTATTAGAAATTTAATAGGTATACATTTAACTTAGTAAGGTTATGGAACGTATAAATCTTTAACTTCAAATTACAGAGATTTTATGATTAAACAGAAGTTTTCCTATGAAAGTATGGTGGAATACATAGATTTGAGAGCTTTTTCAAAAATTTTAAAACTTCTGTGGAGAAAATATATAAAGATGAAAATATTTACTGCTTTCCTACCATCAGGGATGGAAAGAGGAGGAAACCTGCTATTTATCATTTATTAATAAAGTCTACCTTCACAAGTCTATATGCCTAGAATTATCAAAATCACTACAAAATCCACACAAAAGATAAGTTCCTGCACATATTGTTGAAAATGCTGATAATTGACAATTCTTTATTTTATTGTTTTGTATCCAATGAACATTAATTAAGAATTTATTATCACTATCAACAATTACCAAAGTTTGGAAACAACAAAACTTTTCTGTTTCAACCTTTTTCATGTCCTTTTTTTCCTTTTGTTTATAAAAATAATGTCTATTGGTTATTTTTAATTCAAATATATTACCTCGGTTTCTTTATATTATGGTTTAAACAAAAATAGAATTGATAATTCAGAAGGTCACATTCCCAAATCGTGTTTACCATATCACATTATCATTGTTATTTATGGCTTTGTAAAAATAAAACTAATTTATTTGTCACAATAATTGTATTTCTCGGAATTGTAAATTTAAACACATTGACATTGTCGCACATGATGAATCTATACTAATCTACATTTATTGTCACAATAAGTATTCAATTTGCTCCGTAGGTCCTCTTCTGACTACATACAAACTAAACTTCATCAATCCCATGTGGTGTATTTTACATTACATACTTGTCCGTTTATGTGATGTCATTTTTATGAATATTTATGATTGCCACTTGCCAAAATGAAATCAAATATAGTATTGTGGTCATTAATGTTTCATAGGAATAGAAAAAGAACAGTTACAAACATAAAAACACTACCAAACAAATGCTCCCAGAACTTTTTCATCCTTTAACATTGTGTTGCATTACATTAGAATGGTGAAAAAATGGCCATTATGACACAACTATCTTAAAAATGTATTTTATTTTTTTTTGTGTTTAAAATAAGTTAACTTTCTATATTATCAACAATTTAATATAAAATTTCTTTATTATGGGCTCCATTTACTATTTTCACTTGTAAACAACCTTGTTAATGGATTGGAATCATCGCTATATTTATAGATTTAAGTCATTAATGAGCATTATTGATTGTTGCTGTGTTCTACTTTTAAATGTTATTTTGTGTAAGTCTATGAATTTTAAAGACGGCCAATAATACACATAAAATTTAATAAGATCATTCATCCGTTAAAATCATTCCAAAATCAATGAATATAAATTTTATTAAATCCATTGTGCTACAAGTTCCACATTTGTGCATAATTTATACTATGAAATCATGGTCATTAAAATGCATTCAAACTGAATGTAATACTATATTTGTCTTTTTTTGTGTAGTGCGCTTGTCATTTTTCATCTAAATTTAGATTATATAATAATGTACTAATAATTAACAATTAAAATACATTCAAATGATTTAATAATAATATAATTATTCATGATATCATTCCATTTAGGAATCGTTTCATTTATTCAATACAATAAAATTTATCAATCCAATAACATTCAAAGTAGTTGTTTCACTAGTTAATGTTTATTTGCTGTACACCACATACACACTCATCCATAACACTGCGAAACCTGTAGGAACTATCCACGTATGCAAATTTATTTATTCCAAGTTAAAATTAATGATAGTCTTTGTCGTTTTTACTTATTTCACAAAATGACTTTAAGCCAATGAATATCAAAAATGTCAGTCAAAAATATTTGAAGTTTACTTCGTGAATTGGCCTATTTCTACATACGCACTTATCTCTAATATGTGAAATTTATTTCCATATTTAATTTACCCGTGAATTTTTAAAAAATTCTAAATGGAACTATATCTACATTTTAAAATGATTGTGACTTTTCAATGTGTCGTCTATCAAAAACATTTATATTAAACCATAGAATAAATATAACTCGTCCTCAAACAATATTCAATTTACCTCGATATCCAATAACATTGAATTATTGAACCAACGATGGCAAACTTAAATCACAGCTCAAATTTTATATATAAATTAAGGAAATTACAACTAAGACGATATGCCTTCTACTATTGCACGATTGGAACTACTAAAACCGCAGAAGTTGTCATATCATTAAGAACTTATGTGTGCAACGGCTTTCTTCATTTGTTCGTATGTGATCCACATGCAGATATTCCATGCTACGAGACGGCAGAATGAAGGTGCAAATCTGTAACAAACATAAAGAAATAAAGAAGTGAAATATAGTATAAATAAGTAAATTAGAGTATCTTTGTTAAAAAGTTGTTAAAAAGTTGTTAGTACAGTCATTCTCTGAACTTCTTTAACGAAACATATTTGTCATGTTTTAAAACAAAAGGTAAGAACCATGTTGAAGAAAACAACATAAAAACCATAATGATATGTAATTCTGCAAAGGATACCCGGATTTAAATTAGTTTATTTGAATAGTTTTAGTAAAATAAGGACAAAACTAAATCAATATATATCACCCGTGGCACAAATTACATACAATCCAATATATTCAGATACAACCCAATAATATGTTATTCCACTTTCAGCTTAACTGTTTAAATTTTAGTATTATCCAGCTTCATAAAAATCAATTTCTTTAACTACATAAAAATAAATTCTTTTTTTTACTTAGTATTGCATGTCAAATAACATAAACAAATAAAAACCAATAAGAATAAGTAAAGATGTTAATAACCCTTTATAAAAGGCAGTAGGTCCTTCCTGTAAGCCCATTCTTATGGCACAGTCCAGCGCACCCTTGTACTGGCCCTTTGGCGAGTTCATGTATCGAGTTTTTACCACATCCACCGGAGAAGCTACTATTGTTGCGCAGAAACCTGTTGATGGAATTTATTTATTGAACATATTTGTCAATCTACGTTGCGCCATCTGTTTTTAAATAGTAGTGTTTAATATTCAATTATGAAATAAATTGTCATTTAAATTATATTTATTTCATTTGAATATTTCATATACCACATTGAGGGAAAAAGTAATTACCGGCCACAACAGCGGATGTAAAATGACATGGAACAGCATCCTCCATTAGGTTGTGTCTGATGATCTTTTCCTTGACGATATCATAGCAAACAATCTCAGCAACGTTGATGATGGCATTACGGCTGATGTTTGGCAGTGTTCCTGCAAGTTACATCAATTGCACTTAAATTGATATCATCATTAGGTGACATGATACCTTTCCTCTTGAGATTATTTATCAGTAACATACTGTTATACATTATTAGACTGCAAATAATGCACACCTTAAAAGTGTATAGGGACATTTTGGGAATATATACAAAACTAAAAAGAATTTATTTCGGCACTTTAATAGTTAAGTAATAATCACAGAATTGTCTTTTAATAAATTTAATTAAACAGAGATCGTACATTAAATCAATGGAAGAATATCAAAATTACGCCAAAATTTTAAAATACGTTATGTGGTTTGATTACATTATTTAAATGTATATTTCTTACCTTTCCAAAGACCTTGTGCGCCTTCTAATTTACCAATACTCCGATACGCTTGAAGAGTTGAGGAATACCTAAAAAAACAAAGAATATATTGAAGTTAATCTATGTTGTTATTAAAACCTATCAAGTACAAGTAGAACTCCTACTATATATCCTACATAATAGTTTAAACATTAGAAGGTGCAAAGTGTTTCTATTAGACTATTTATAACTGGTAATATTATTTTTCACCGTATTATGTCGTTTGCAAGCATAAAAATATGAAAATCTGTAAGATCGAGGATAATGGCTAAAGTTTCCTGTAATCCTCTGGTCACATTTTACTGAATTTATTTGTGTGAATCCTTCTTGTTTCACATTTTGGTGCATATCCACATAGAATTTAGAAAAAAATAAAATTACGTTTTTGAGTTCCTTATAACTAGCCCTTTCAAATCATACCCCATACAATAAATAAAAGCAAAAAAATTTTTAAAAGCTGTTCTATTTTTTTATAAACAATTTGCCCCCCTTAAAATTACCATATAAATATTTCAAAGTGTTAATACAACCTTCTATCTCAACAATTCCTCAGAAAGTCAGTTGTGATGTTTCATATTTTTAGAACACAAACCTTTTATTCTTACTGTTTGCCCTAATCTCAGCCTGGAATCGAACTTTTACTACATCAGTAGGCTGCGCAATAAGCACGGCCAATGCACCTGTCGTAAGTCCAGCTGCAATCCGAGCTGTCACCGAGATCTCTCCCGGCACCCGTCGTCCAGACCCTACGTCAGTACAATAATTGTCAAAAATACATTTATACAAAGACTGCAAATGAGGATTAGTAATGGAGATGATTGTCATGTGCTTATACAAATGTAATACTTTTAATAAATGTAAACATCAGAGTAACAGAATTTTTAAATGAAATTCACAAGCAAAGAGGGAATTTTGAAAAGATACGTACTTATATGTAATTTTAATTAAAATAAAAAAATATGTTTCACTGGTCAAATATGTTAGTATAGAACATGCAAATTTTTATTACATGTATTTACTTCGAATACTAGCTATGTAGAGAATGTTGGAAACTAAAATTAAATAAATACAATTACTCTGTGAACACGGTTAAAAAAAAATTCAGTTACATTCCGATTAATAAATGAGAAATTTTTCGTCATTTTTTTATGAATAACATAGTGCTGGTACCGTCGAAGAGGGGCCGGTAGAGCTCCTTGACGGTGTCGTAGAGTCCAAGGCGGACGGAAGCAAAGCACATCTGGCGCTGGAGCCCGGCGGACAGGCCGTTGTACACACTTCTGAAAAATTATATTGTCAGCAGCCGCCCACAACAACAGGCCAGGGCTCAACGAGCTCGGCCACTACATTACCCACCACCGATGTCTAGAATATATTTGTGCCTCTACAAAATCCTTCCTACTTTTGCTTATGATAAACTTTATATTAATACTTTACTGAACGAGCAATTGCAAGAGACATATTTTGAATTGTGCTTAAAGTTAATTCCCAACCGAATTCATAAAGTATTCCTTTCCATCAATTTATTTTGATACCTCAATGATTTTAAAAACTTTTACCAGATAAAAGTTACGAATTCAAAACTTCTTTGAAAACTTATTTAAGTATTTGTTTGTATTTTATTGATAGATAGATTTATCAATAAACTCATTTATTTAATGACCACATCAACTGTCCCATTGTTTTCACTTGGTTTTATTAAACTCTAGTTGCAATACCCTCAAAACCATAAATTACTTTTTAATAACAGGCCTCCACATATTCAATATGTATTTTGCATATGTAAACATTACGGGCAACACATGGCGTGATTCAATTGTATTCAATTATTTACCGTATGACGTGATAAACAAGTAAACGATGGCTACACTGACAGTGAGTTTGATTGGTCAATAATATTTCGTGATGATTGTTATTTTTGCTTTGAGTACAATGTTTAGTCGACTGCTTATTTAAGACGGATAGTCACAGAATTTCTCGACCTCAATTTTTAATATCTTACAACCCATATTAAATATAAGATATGATTCAAGTGTCTGTATAATCAATGAATCATATGCATCTTTACAACTCAAAAAAACTAATTCATTTACATAACCATTCATACAACAAACAATCTTTAGACTTACTGAATATTGAACTTTGATCCAATTTTATCAACTATCTTCAATGAAATTTAAGAGGGCAATCGGTAACATACCAAAAGAAATACAAAACTTATAACAATACCAAAACCTAGTCACTTCTGCCACATATCCTTTAATTTATACAACTCAAAATCCTAAAACACTGTCACTGCAATACTAGTAATTTTAAAAAATCAAAGTATTGTGTTACCTGGGACCCTCTTCACGTATTATTGTAGCTATGGTTCCATAAATGCCACGATACTGAGCTTCAGCTTGAGTACCAATCACAGAACCATTGGTGGAAGCCAGTAGTGCACCGACCACACCTTGCCCTTCTCCTTGAATCTGTAGGAAACAAATTCACATTACTTTTTTATCATTTTATAAAACTATTTCACAGTTTAGGTAAAAACTGATCTATTTATTTCAAAAGTATTATATATTATTGTGATATTTTCTTTGTTCCGTAATTACTTCATTAAGTTACAATAAAAGTGAAAGGTTTTCTAAATCAATCAGTTAAATATGGAAGAGTAATGAATGCGAATGAACATTTAGCATACCTGTAGCCTCACTTTGGCCGTATCCAAAGGGAATGTTGCAAAATCTGCAATGCACCCTGATACTCCCGCCGTCAACATCTTTACAACCATTGGTGTATTGTCAGCCATTTTGAAGTGTTCCTAGTTACTTATGACCACAAACTTACAATTTTATAAGTCTAGACAGTAACTAAAAATGTGCAAAGCTATTGATGAAAATCAATTGATGTTATCACTGGTATAATAAATTGTTTCTCTAAAGTCTTTATTATATGTATAGCGTATACTGAGGCTGGTCAAGCTGACGGCCGGGCGGGCGGAGGGTAATCTTGTGAGCACTTTGTTAACCATGCTATTGTTATCTGTGGACAAATGGAGAAAGTATTTGAAATAATTTTACTGAAATATAATTAACACAAACGTTTTGTTAATATTTACGATATATCATTTTAAAACACTTTGTTATAGAATTTCTATAAATATCTAAACTTAAATAATGCCCTACAGTTGTTATTTGCTATGAAATATTATATAAATTAAGTTAATTTTACCTCACGAATAATGCTAATTCTTGAATCTCTATATAATGCATTAGGCATTCTTGTAAAAACCTAGCTAATAATGCATTAGGCATTCTTGTAAGAAACTAGCTAAAAAATTTTGTGTTGCACGCAGCGTAAGAGAGACATCTAGCTATAGTCTTACATATTAACTAGCCAAATGCACTAACTAAATATTTGTCAGTTAACAATAGGCAAATGGGAGAGAAAAACGCAATTGCTCTGTCAATGATACCAACCTATAGCACAAAATTTATGGAAATATCTCATTGTTACTGCGTAGATATAAAAAATTACTCCACTCCTGACCTGCTTAACCCCTTTCTCTATTGTTAACTTCACAAATAGCCCAAAAATATGTGTTCAATTCAGGGCTTGAGCATGTCTCTAGCAATTAAAAGTATAGTATGTACATAACTATTATAAGACATAATATATTTTTTTTTAAAAACCCTTATTTACAAATATGGAAAATAAGCCTTTTTTTAGGATGCAAATAATTTCAATAAACATAGAAGTGTGTAAAATCACTATTCAAAATAAAGGCTAGGACGCTCCATTGTTGCTATTACTGCAATTTATTTTGCTCTTGCAATTTTTATAATTTCCTTTCACAAATTATAAAAATTATAATAAAAAAATTTAAATAGAAAACACTTTTTATTTTCAATTTTTATGTATAAAAATTGTTTGATACTAAAAAAATATTATCCAACTATAGGACATTTTAAAATGAGATAAAGTTTAAAAAAATCGTATATATTTTAATGTTTACATATGAAATATTTTTAACGTAAATAAATTTATTTGTATTATTGAACCGTTGCAATCGTTATTATTTTAATTCTTTTTTTAAACAATAAAAATAAAACGTCTATCAATATTTAAAACTGCTCACCGCAAGCAATGAAACATTTCAATACTTCACAACAAGCACAACGCTGCCACTAAACAAAACTCCCGCGCTTTCTTGCCGCCGTCGTGTCTATGGCGCTGCCCTACGCGAACTTGAGCCGGCCGTTTCCGCGACAGTTGCTCTTATACGACATATTAGCGCGACTTCACACTCGTTCGTAATCAATACAGTGAATTGCGCCTCAGACCAAAGTCTATCACCTCAATTGACCGTCTAAAGTATATATTTAGATGTAATCGTGGAAATGTTATGATAAAAAAAAATGAAAAGTTTAGGAACGAAGTCTAAATCGATACAAAATTTAGCGTCATCATAGTGGCTTCAGACGGAAATCACAGTAAAATCAAAATGCATCATTAGTAATTCTATTTATTTCTTTGGCATTTATTTACTTTTACTTTCATTTTTTACATCGCAAAAATGTTACACTGATTAAAATAAGCAGACAAGCCGGTAGACAAAAATAATCATAATCAAGGTTATATATTGATTTCCGTGTAACAAACTGTACATATAACGTTTATCGACATTTTAACTGATGCGTGTGTTGTAATTAATTACGTATGCCGTAAGACATAAATGTTTAAATTGAAATTACGCAATAACCTTGCTTCTGCCGTATTGGAGTTAATCATGTTATAAAATCAAAACCAATTGTGACTATCAACTTATTTAACTTTACATAATTGTGTAAGAATTACATTAAGTTTTATCTATTTCTTTTGTCTTTAGACGTAAAGACATAAAAAATAAATTAGTGACAGTTCGGAACTCGCACATGTAAACGACTCCCTTACACGAGTATGTAAAATCGACCCTAAAACCCCATATCTAAAATATATCTGCAAAACTTACACGAATCTGCGTCGTTATTTTTGAGCTCCATAAGATAGAATTACTTAATAATTCCATGTATTGATGCATACATATTAATTTGATTCATCAATAAACAAATAACACAAATTCTCTACACGATAAATAAACATTCATAAAGATCCACCCAGGAGCATTCAAGGTACCATAAATTGGAAAATGTTTAACGTAATTTTTGAATAAAATAAAATTATACTTTGTTGTACTTAATGTAATTATAGAAAATATCACTTTAAGTAAAAACTAACAAATATGGTATGATGTGACACTAAAATTGCTAAAAATATACTATTATATATCTTCGTAATAAGTGTCATTTAAAAGATATATATATATATATATATATATATATATATATATATATATATATATATATGTATATATATATATATATATATATATACATATATATATATATATATGCACACACATACATTCATACATATACATATATAAGCTTGAAATAGAGTGATAGTGATTATCGAATTATTTTATTTTTCATCGACTTTTCTAATATTCGCTTGATTATTAACAAATAATTTAACGATAACCAATTTTGGACAGGCAAAACCCGAGTCTAAAAGCGTACAACTTATCATAAACAATAAGCCATCATCGCTATAATTAATGTCCTTACAGTGTAAATTTGATTTTTCGATACTATCTCTGACGAAATATCCGATTGAAACAAGATAAACTTTTTGATTACAAACGGTTTGGTTTTAATTATTCAATCAAACATGATTACTACAATTTATAAGCAGCGAGTGCCTTGATAAATCGTGCAACTTTGAACTTCTACAGTCCGGCACTACAGACGCAACTGCGCAATTGGACTTTGCCGCCCTCGGCACTTTGTGCGTAAACACTTCATTGACAGTCAACTTAGGTGCTTCGAGCGTATGTCGACGAGCTATAACGTAATGGAACAATGCAATGGAAAAATTTACTGCGATGGCCAAATTAAATACAAGTACAAGGGTAGTAGGCAATCAGACTGTATGCTGTGAGAATTACTTACAATTGAATTAGGTCTACCTATATCGTATATCGTTCAAACGCCCTACTAAATTTCCGGACGCGAAATAATTTATCTATTTTGTTTCATAATTTCATTGTAATGTATCGAAATATACTTATAAAATATGTTACTAGTACTAGTACACCTAGTAATATATTTTTATTTTTTAGTGAACAGCAACTTAAATAAGAAATTAAAACTCTATAATGCAATCACTTCATTTGTTACAAATTTAACCGACACTAGAGTTTAAATTAGTTTTTCAGAAAGCATTTTACATTCCATCATAGATCGTCACGAACCGTAGGTGAGAAGGATTCAGTCGGAAACATCTGGCAACTCAATTGACGACACTGCTCTCGAGAGACACACCTCCGCGTCTAAAGGAGGTGTGTCGGAAGCACAGCACAACGAGCGCGCCTCATTATCGTCATCGAAAACGTCACACATTCGACTGCCGTTCTGCGTTTACTTTATCGATAGTCCGTAAGATCGAGCTACACATTTATTGTTTCTTATCAAATCGATTGTCATAATAGACTCGGCCTCGGCCCGAGTTCGATTATCGAAATAACGAATTCGTCATCCCTAACAATGGATTAAACCAATGAATAGAGTATTAAATAGATTTCTACTCGGTATTGTATTGTTCACGAACAATTTTTATAAGCATAAGTTATTATCCATTTTTATAGTGTATTGTAATATAAGTTATCACTATGTACAAAGGATAATATAATTATATCTGCCCACTTATCTGCATGCGTGTAAGAACGCATTCATCTAGAAACCACATAACCTATTTTGATAAGAATGTTTTCATTCTTTAATTCATTTAAATTTAAGGAAAATTTAGATCTAAAAGTCTAAGGCAAAGAGGCAGAAAGACTAAACATAAAGGTTGTACCTTTGGGGACTTGGGCAGTAAAGAAGACTCCCAGAAGACAGAAAACTCAATGCGCCGCCAATACTCTTACCGTCGAAGCAATTGCTCTTAAATCGATCTAAAATAAGATGACATAAGAATGAAGAGCCACCAAAGAGACTATTTTTTTAATTTAACAGAATTCAACACACTGAAAATTGAAAAACCGATTTGTGTTCTCGGAGAAAAGTTCTATTCAAATATACTCCACAGATATCATTTCTACTTTTGAAAAGAACTACATACACATTAGGTGTCAATTTCAAATCCCTTATCTTATTTGGTTAAAAAATTAAAAGCTTCTACAACAGCCATAACAGTAGAGTTCCATTCGAACGGAACCCTAAAAAGTAATAAAACTTACATAAGTGGAAAAATAGTCATAGAGACATTTAAAATTTGACATTTTGAAACTGTTTGTCAGCAGTAAAAACATTTTTCATATTTATTTCTTTTTTTACTAAATTACTCGTTAACTTTTAAATATGAGTATGTTGTTTTCATGAGTATTCTTCAGTTTGAAAAAGAAAACCTACGAAATATTGTTTTCACTTAAACGAATTTATACCCTAAACTAAACCTAAATGTACGTATAACATTGAGAGTTTTACGGTTGTTTTTTCAATTTAACGATCTGTATGGCAAAATGTCGCGTGCTAAGAAAATTAGTAAATTAATTTTGAAAATATCTTATTAAAGATGGGATGTATAACAAGTGCACATAGTGTTGCTTTTCTAACTCACTATTAATGTTTTAGAAGGTTTTCCCTGCTCATTTACAGTTCTTAAAGGAATCATTAAACATAATAAAATTGTTATCATAAACTTTTATTGTACACCCGATTGTAAAGCAGAACAAAACAAATTAACAATATACATATAACAATACATCGGCGATAACCAGTTCAGTCTAGTTTTAGACGCCGCCCTGAACAAATATTATTTCGCCTCCAGTATGATTATATAATTATAGGCAAACTCAAATATTGTTTTACGAGCACAAGCTCACAGTTTAAATATTTGCCGCAATATTATCCATGCGTCGATAGCTGAATGGCGCGAGCTGGCAAGCGCCACAAAATGTGACCCCGCGTATGGAAATATAATTGACCTCAATGTTTTCGTACATTACATTTTATAACCAATAATATGCGATGGAATTCCGCAAGTCACGTGCCTCTATAGCTATGTGTGGGCTTATTTTTAATTTACAATAGCCATGCCAACATTCCACTCCGAGAAGGTACCAAAGAGTAACGACTTCGCATAAAAATGAAAGAGGTAAAAGTTACTGTTACCAGTTACAACATGACGGCTTTACATTGAAAATTATAGTCTTTAATAACGTTATTTAATTTTTTTTTTATGTATTTAATATTTATTTATATATTAATTATGTATTTAATATTTTTTTTGTTTCATAAATTATAATTTCAAGGCACAAGTTGATGAGGAGTGCAAAACATTTAAAGACAATGTGAAAACGTAACATCAAACACAATAATACTCTTTTTCTTCCTCAGGAGTGAATGAGCGGGAAGATAAATACATCCCTTTCACTATTAATAAATCTAATATCAGTTATAATTTTTTCACTATTGGTTTTTAGTTAACATACATTATCATGAGATTTAGCTAAAAATAGCGAACTCAAAAGTAAACTTCAATCAAATTGCTATTGCTATAGCTTCAAGTATAAGAAACATTTTAAATGGCAAGACCACAAATTTTGTCTTTTTTGTTTTTCTACTTAAGTACTGGCAACTTTGAAAACTTCACTTACTTCAGAAATAGTCATAAAAAGGTACATAAATAGGAAGCCTTTTAATGACATACATATACAGGTACGTATACAGGTTTAAATATTGCAATTATAAAAAAACATGTCCCTTAGCCATTAAGGAAACACGATAGTCACGCCATCCTTCTCGCTATTGCCATTTGAACTAAATCGCGAGATATAATTGATATGTTACGACAACGTTACAGTCAATTATTTTCTGCCTACTCTACTTGATGACTCGGTTTTTCTTGAGTTTTTGTATTTAAAATATCGTATCAATATGACTTTATAAAAAAATGAAATGCTTTCTTTAAACTGTATAATAACCACAAAACTGTTCCCTATCTTGCTACTAAAGTAGGCGTGTCTAGTCAAGGACAAAACAAACAGTATTATGCCTAAAATATTTAATTCGATAATCTTGACAATTAGCTTTGCGCACGCCCGCTAATAAACATGAAACGTCATTATTTTTTTTTAAAACGGATAAATACACGTAAACAAATTACTTGACAACAATTGATAACTAATCATGTTTTATAACTGTCATTATGATTAAAACTATATGCAAATACTATCTGATCTGCGATATTTTAAACAAGTCAAGATATTAAAAAATAAATAGGTACACCGAACCATTTTTTTTTGTTTTAACCACCAAATTTACTTAAGTTACAACCACCTTCAATGGTAGTTTCTAGATGACCTATAAACAATATTTTGTCCATAAATAGGTCATTCAAATTGGTATAGTTTTTACTTATACTATAGTTTACATACCAATATATCTCACCTAGAAATTACCATTGAGGATGGTTGAAACTTAAGTAATTTTTGTTTTTAAAATTATTTAAGTTTCAACCGTCCTCAATTATGGTTTCTAGGTGAATATTAATATTGAATATTAATATGTGAAGTTATAAACAATACTTTGTCGATAAACAGGCGATTCAAATTTATATAATATAAAATTCACATTACCTTAGGGTTTGCTTACCCACATAGTCGCTAATAAAAGACTCATTACGAGTATATGTACAAAGTTTCAGTTTAATTGTTTCATTAACCTCTGAGCTATCATAGAACAAGCAGCTTATTCTGGAAGAAATAATCGACTATGGAGAAAATCGATTTTGAGCTGTCATCAAGTTCCTGACAAAACAAGGAAAAATTAAACAAATCATATTGAACCCGATGTCACCGATTTACTGGGACTATTATCCTAGTAAAAGCATGATTTAGAAGTAGCATAATTTCTTCAAATAAGGCAGAAATTTGATACAAAGCGATCTGCACTCAGAACGGCCGATCGAGACCACCTTCCCGAACGCTGTTAAAAAAGTTGAAAAACTTGTACTCAAAAATGCCTTATTAAAGAAGAAATATGTTTGGAGCAGTTTCAAGAACCATTTGAATATTCTTTATTACATCTTGGCATATCAAAAGTCAGCGCAAGTTGGGTGCCGAGAATGCCCACAGCGCCACAAAAGCAACAACATATCGAGCGTTCACGCGACTATTTGAATCTCCGTGGAGAAGATGAGGCTAACATTTGGGGCCGAATTGTTAGGGTGACGAAATTTAGATTCATCGTTACGAACCTAAATACAAACAGGAATTCATACAGTGGCATAAAAAGAGTAGCCCATCCCCTCGTGGTCATGCCGACGGTTCTTTGGACGTAGAGGTGTTTTTTGGGAAACTGACTTCAAAGATAAGGTGTTTCTATAACGGGAGAGTACTACGCTGATTTACTCAAGTAGCTCAAGGATGCATTGAAGGAAAAAAGCGATGGAAATTAGCGAAAGATATGCTGCTTTGCACGACAATGCACCTGTAGGTGAGAGCCATGTTACGATGACTGCCCTTCACAAGTGCGGTTTTCAAATATTGCAACACCCACATTACAGACTTGATCCGTGCGACTATTATTTGTTCCCAAAATGAAAAAGGAGCTTCGTGGAAAAAAAATAAGTGATGATGAAGAAGTCAAGTTCGCTAATTTTCAAGATTAAGAAAAAACATTTTTTTTGTGAGTATAAATAAATTTATCGACAGATCTGAGAAATATATTTGGTTTAAGGGAGAATATATTGAAAAGAAAAATAGCACTACATTTTTTGACCTTCCTTCCGCCACATTCCGCGAACTTTTTGACCTCCATAAAGTTTATTCTATATACTTCAATGCCCTTGACGACTATGGATAGAATTGATTCGTGGATAGAAGCCAGTGAATTTCTCACGCGTGACCTTTTTGTAAAAAGATAATTTATATTAAATATGAAATCTAAAACGTAGGTGACCCGAATGAATTACAAATTATCTAGCTTCGTTACCACTACTCACAAGTGAGAATGGTGAAAAATTAATTTCCAGTTGCCTATCTTAAACCGAAAGTTTAGAAATTCCAATGGCATGAGTAATATATTAGAGAAATCTTGTCACTCCAACACATTTCCACAGATCCCTCAGGTCAGATATCTGAAACTGTACGGTACATTAAAAAGTATGTTTTTATTTATTTTTTTTAATAAAACCTTTGCACAACGTACAGCTTGGTGTCATTACTTTGAACAAATTTAGATAGATTAAAACAAAGTTAATAGGAAAGATGCAAACAAAAGATTACACACAATAATTTCAAACAAATAATAACGAGTAAGAAAATAGCTAGAAATTATGGGTCGGTCGTGAACCACTCAAAATTTTAATTACAAAGAGGTGAATCAAACAACAATTGGAAATGTGGCAATATCAATTTAAGCAATTATATTTTGATTTGTGGCATTTTTATACATTGTTTATAAAACCAAATATCTTAAATAAGCTTTTTGAAATTTACTCCTTAAGAATCTATTTTCATTTATAGCGCCCGGTATGAAGTTTTATGAAGAGTAAAATCACAAGTTCAGAGCGTACAAAGTTCAGGGCGTTAAAAAAAGTGTCACCGTTAGGTTCTGATCGCACGAAGTTCAGAGCGTTAAAAATAGCGTAACCACCAAACGGTGGCCTTTTCGTGCAACATTTCTGCATATCTTTAGAGTGAGATATCAATATATTTATTTGGCATTTTCTTATGGCGTAATCGCAATGACGGGGTGTGACACATAGTTTAATATCGTTCGCTTACATCAAGATGTAGTTATTAAATGTCATTATGTGTGAATATTTGTGTCTTCTGTCCTACAAAATCAAAAAGTCTCTTTTAATTTTAAATTCTTAGTATGATGTTACTAAATGTTTTTAATTTTGTTGTTGTATAAATTTGATTTTGTTTATTTGTATTTTACTTGAAAATAATTACATTGTCAGCATTTTTTTATTAAAGAATTTTCCATTTACATTAAATGATATCGATATTTATATTTATATACAGTGTTACCTATTTTGTACATTCCAAGACAATCGTAATTAAGGATTAAACTCCAGCCACTTACAAATTTTTTATTTTCTTTTACTTCCTAAATCACAGAAAGAAAACAATTCAAAACGCAATAAAATTGGAAATGGATAATCAGCAATATTAGGTAAACGATTTTGAAGATAGATTTTATATTTTTATTATCAGGCGTCCAATTTCCACAAGATTAGGAAATGTAACAATAGCTATTAGTGAACATACTACAAACATAATGAATAACCTCGTATAAACCAAAATTAATTTTAACTTTTTTTGTTAGAATTGTCAATGACGTTAGTTGACCAGTCTAAGCCGTTAGACAATAACGTGTAGAAACTTTACAAATGGACTCGCACGCCACCGTACCACATTACAAACGTGAACCTGTCGTCAAGCCGATTGCTTAACGACAGATTGCTATCGTGTCTCTTCGGTTATCGGTCTTATCAAAAACACCCCATAACAAAATAGCGCGATTTGATTACGTAATATCGACACATTAGGAATTTTCATCTATTTCTAAATAGCCGTGACGTAATTGATATATTGTGAAAAGGGCAAGCAAGAGGACAATCGGGGTGTGTCTGGTTAGTCTGTTCGGTCCGTCGTATCGATTGTCGCAGGGCGATTGCGCAGTCCTAGCGCAGCCACGTAGCCTCACTGCGAGTACGCGGGCGATTCTCCGAAAAAAACGTAAAGAATATGATTAAAACTTAACTTCAGCGATAATGGGCCGCTTTTAGTTGAAAGAGTTACATTCGCGACGAAATGTAATTAAATTAAAGCGGACCATGTAGGAAATATTTATCTCACGGTCTAGTAAGGAGTTAATACGATTGTGTAAGGAGTTAATACGATTGAGTAAGGAGTTAATACGATTGTGTAAGGAGTTAATACGATTGAGTAAGGAGTTAATACGATTGTGTAAGGAGTTAATACGATTGAGTAAGGAGTTAATACGATTGAGTAAGGAGTTAATACGATTGAGTAAGGAGTTAATATGACTGAGTAAAAAGTTAATACGATTGAGTAAGTAGTTAATACGATTGAGTTAGAAGTTAATACGATTGAGTAAGGAGTTAATACGATTAAGTAAGAAGTTAATACGATTGAGTAAGGAGTTAATACGATTGAGTAAGGAGTTAATGTAATTAAATTAAAGCGGACCATGTAGTAAATATTTATCTCACGGTCTAGTAAGGAGTTAATACGATTGTGTAAGGAGTTAATACGATTGAGTAAGGAGTTAATACGATTGAGTAAGGAGTTAATACGATTGAGTAAGGAGTTAATACGATTGAGTAAAAAGTTAATACGATTGAGTAAGTAGTTAATACGATTGAGTTAGAAGTTAATACGATTGAGTAAGGAGTTAATACGATTAAGTAAGAAGTTAATACGATTGAGTAAGGAGTTAATACGATTGAGTAAGGAGTTAATGTAATTAAATTAAAGCGGACCATGTAGTAAATATTTATCTCACGGTCTAGTAAGGAGTTAATACGATTGTGTAAGGAGTTAATACGATTGAGTAAGGAGTTAATTTATTTATTCAAAATGAGTGTAACTTATCTCTCCGTGACAGACATGACTAGATGAACAACATAAAAAAGTCTCAACAATGTATAATCAACAACGTCCATTTTGTTTGGCCTTGTCGTCAAACGTTTCTCTTAAAACTTATGCAAAGGTAATAAAGTCATTAGTTCTGACAATAGAATCATCTCAGTTTGACGTAATGATTCGTAAAAAACTCCGTTAATTTGTTTTTTTATGTCGCATAGTGCCAACAGAAAAACAAATGTGATGTTAACAAAATTATCAAGATAAATTTATACTAAGTGGTAGATTTTAAACACAGTGGTCTACTAAATAAATAAAAAGGCAAATAATATGTTTTAATAAGCGTATCATTATTTGTGACAAGAGAATTATGTATAATCATTGTGCTCAGGTAAAAATGTAAAAAGAATAATAGTTATTATGCGCTCTAAATATAATGCATTAATTTGCTAGCATTGCTTGACGTGCTAGAAGTAGGTAAATATCTGTTATTCGCGAGCAAAATGGCAACATTGCCATTAGTACATTTACGTTACAGCATGGCTCGATTTTAACGCTGCACGGCCTAATTTATATTTATATTTGGATATGGATATATATATATATATATATATATATATATATATATATATATATATATATATATATATATATATGTATATAATATTATTTCAACGATTATACTTCGTTACAATTAATAAAGTCTTATGTGGTCTTCGCGATACCAGACGTAGTTATTAAAGCAATCTTCGAATATGCATTTAGCTCGCCCAACAATAACATACCTAAAGTAAAATTAGTTTATGAATCATTCGACAAAAATGTATGTACGATCGAATTCACATGGCACTTGAAATTACATATTACGATAAAATTACTTATCGGAATTATTCAATTGGTAGAAAATTTATTTAAAAAGGTGTATCTTTCACAACTCACTTATCCACTTACTTAAATAACTATTACTAAAAAGCAATTATACCGTCATTACGTCTTGTTAGATTAATATATTTTGATCTAATGTTCTTGTTAACAATTACATAATGATAGTGATCCAACCTGATTATCGCAATGCACAAACAATTTATTAATAATGGCTTAATAACTTATTAATAACTAATAAAATATTACTGTAATTTTTAGTTTTAGCTGCTTATATACGAAGTGAATGAAGCAACTTTGTTGAAGTTCAGTTTAGCAGATTTAGCCGATTTACAAAGTATAGTACATTTAATTTCGAAAAAGATAAAAGATTTTCAGTTTAACCACACTTCCACATTAAGCCGGTTATATCCAGTTATATCTAGATAAAGGTGAACTTCGTCCAAGTTGCATAATTGATTTCGTTTAGAAAAGTTAGAAAGTATAGAAAATAGCTAGTTTGCGAATAATAAAGTATACAACAAACAATATTATTTACAAATAATATTCTTTATAGCATACCTTATTTACAAATAATAGGACTGTTGATGCCCCAAAATTTGCTCTTTTAGCAAAATATGATGAATATAGAGGTTAATAAAAACCCAGTAGCAAAAAAATCTAATAAAAATATGCGTTATGAGAAAAGATAATAGGCGTTAGGAGTTATAAGCATTTAAATTTAATGATAAGAATAGATTGGGGTTATCTCCCTGTTTCATTCGCTCTCATAGATTACAATGTGCATTATTTAAAATGATAAATAAAAATGATTGCCGTCCTTGTTTAAACATTAGATAAGTTTTAACATATATAACTCGGCAAATTTTTAAAATTTGTCAAAACTTTTTTCACTTTTCCTCAGAGATACCTCGAAATTATGATATACGAAACATAAATAATTAGCCAAATACCCTATTATCTATAATTTGAATACGAGTAAATATATATATATATATATATATATATATATATATATATATGTATGTGTGTATGTGTGTGTGTATGTGTCTGTATATATATATATATACATATTTTCATAAATTGTTTATTTATTTATATCGATCAATTTGAAAGCAATCGAACGTAATCAAGGAAAGCCTTTTATCGTAATCTGCTCTCGTAATCAAATTTACCACCACCATATTAACACAAAAGGGCCAAAAAATCGGCTGTGCGACCGCGATCGTTGGAGAAACATTAATTCAAAGAGATCCACAGAGAAAAGATGCGTTTAAAAAAACAATGAAAACTCGTGTACAATTTAACCCGTCTACAGAAAATGTATAATTTTTTTTTAAGAAAATGTAAATTAATCCCCTAATTCCTAAGCCAGCGTCGGCTACTATAAACCACCCAGAAAGTACTGTAACCCACCCATAAAAATTAACATGGTTACGCGGAGGGTGGGTGCACATTAAAACATTTTGCCCGCAAACGGTTTAGTCTTAATAGACAATGGCACAGAAGAATGGCACACATTATAGAGCACAATACCAGCCCGAGAGTTCTGACCTTACTGAGTCTGGGGCCGAGCCGACAGTCCGCGATATCGCTGCCCGCAGACTGTCGGACTATCCTGAAATATATGCAACTACGCACACCAGCAGAAAACTGCAGTCAGTCCGCGGCACTCTCAGTGCGTTGCCGCGGACTGACAACGCAATACTGATCCAGAAGTATGTCCATAGACTTTTATATTATACATCATATTATAAATAATTATTCTACGTAAACATATGATTAGCTCGGTACGACATTTCCAACATATTAGAAAAAGATGCAACGCCAGTTTGCACTCGTGATTTGCCCTTATATATATAGTACGAAAAAGTACTATATATATATATATATATATATATATATATATATATATATATATATATATAAAGAAAAAATAACTATATATAAAGTTATGGAAATAAAATGTCAGAAATATAACGATAAAAAGTATAGATATGTCGTCGAAAAAAATATTTTTATGATAATCTCTTAAATTATCAAAAAGTATATACAATTTCCCTTTCAATAATATGTCGCTATAAACATGATGAACTCAAACGAGTGATAAATATACACAAAGCCCCATCGAAGAATATCGTGTCGAAGTGAACCAGCTGCCCGAGGACTGCTTTTATAATATGCGCGATTAACACAAACAAAATATTTAGCCCTTGTGCTGGTTTGCTCACAGCAAACATCACACAGCGAGACAAAAATGCTGACCCGTGTCTTGTTGGCTAACGGGCGCCCGCTCTAGGTTACCATTAAACTAATATTGAATGTATTTGGCGTTAATTTTATAGAAATTCATTATTCACAATTAAATGAAACTACGTGATGTAGTATTATTTCTACTTTCTTTAAGTTCTTTACCACGACCTAGGTTTCGTTGTATTACAACATCTTCAGGTGGGCTATAAGCAAATATTCACCTGAAGATGTTGTAATACAACGAAACCTACATCGTAGTAAAGAACTTAAAGAAAGTAAAAATAATACTACATCACGTAATTTCACTTAATTGTGATTAAACTAGTACTTAAACAAAACGGGAAATACATAGGGCGGAAGAACTTTCTAAAAATATCATAAGTTATTAATTGTCGAGATAAAAATCTACATATAACCATGGATGTGGTAGCTTGAAAACGACGGAAATAAGAACTTTTGGTTGAACGTTTGTCAATATCGGTGCAGTATTTTATTGACAGAAAATAATAAACGCTTTCGAATCTAAGGAATTTATGTTACGAGTGAACACGAGACATGGTTTTTGAAAAAATAAACACTGTATTGTTTTTATGAATTATTAAAACGTTTTTATACAATACCCTTCTAATTACAATGTACACATTATGGGGACTTCACACGACAAAATAACAGTAATGTGACCAAATAGTTAATTAATTTATCACCAGATGGCAATGATAGCATGTTACACGGTTCCTATCTATACATATAATAAAATTGTAACGAAATGAATTTTGTTCATTGAAAATATTAAAAAAAAGTGATTGATTAAGCATATAGAATGATAATAAAAGCCAGAAAAACTTTTTTTAGAATTTTTGTCTGTCTGTCTGTATGTTAATTTGAGCGGGTATTATGCAAAATCTACTGGAAGGATTTGATGAAATTTGGTATGGTAATAGTATATACCCATAGGAGCAACATATGAGAGAGAAAAAATTGCTAATTACACTCGAACGAAGTCGTAGGCACAGCTAATATTATATAAACATGTAATCAGCGCTCTAAAAGTGGTCCTCAATAGTTGAGGGTAGTTGTCTCAACTTCGACATGACTTTTAAATACATACTTTCGTTGGCTCTATCTCTTTTATCATAGTTCGCTATTGGGCCATATTTTTTGTTTATTTTATATGGATATAAATTATTGTTTTAAATAAGAATCGAATAAAAATTATCTATGGCGTATTGTTTTTAAACAAAAGTAAGAAAAAAAACATCTTTCGAAGACAACATCAGCCACTACGCAAAACGCGCCTCGAACTCATTTAATCGCACTCTCTCGGGTCACACAATCGGCAGTTGTTAGACCAACAACACTACGGTGGCTAAAATTAAATAAAACTTGTGAAAATGACGACGGTGTAACTGTCAAGAGGTCATCAGATCTATTACCCAGTTCGTGACTTCATACTATCTGTAAGCCAATGTTTTGAATCGGTGTGTTGTGTGTTTACAACATGCGATTTCGTTGCTCTTATTAAAGCGGTGTTATCAATAGTAACGTGTGGGTATGTGTGTATTCGCATGCGTGTTTTGTGAAAACAAATAGGACCTTCGCAGCGACGTTTGACTTCGCATTGCATCCTCGCTACGAGGCGAAAATAAAAATAGATATAATTAAAGCGAATAGATAAACTTTTCCGTTATAATGAAACGCCCCAAAAAATACATGTCGGATATTTCAAAGTACATTTCTAGTGACCCTGGCCTTTTTTCAAATATGTTTATTTGAGCTTAAAGTTGGCTATTTTGGTTTTCTAAAATTATTACATAGTACTGAGAAAATTCGCGTTATAGAAATAAACCATTCAATGTTTCATTTGTCAATGTTTGGCCTCCCAATTTTCACAAAATATAAATACAAGCATACTCGCAACAAAAAGGTTTATATAAACACTGCAAAAGACAAAACTTGATATGCTACAGTTAGATAAAAAAAATCGACCAAGTGCGAGACGGACTCGCTCACGAAGGGTTCCGTAGCACCAAAACAATATTAAACTTATAAGTCTGTATTTCTCAAAGACACTGTGAGAAACAAAGTTATTGCTGCGGTTGGTAACGAAAATAACCCATATATCAAAAACTACACCATATATCTTATTGAAACCAATTTTCGTTGAAAATTTATTTTAAGTTCTACCATCTTATTTTTTAAAAATTGTACACACGTTTGTTGAAAAGTTAATGGGTAATTTTAAGATTTAGAAGCACATATCTTACCAATTACAAAATTAAATAAAAAGTTATTTTGGAACCTCTACATCATTTTTAAGACGTACCCGACGATACGCCACAAACATATGTGCACCGGATTTTCACTTAATCCCTCAGTTACACGTAGGAGCGCCACCCCTAATATTACTTTTTTTCATAATTTTACTATCTCATTATTTAATTGTTAATAGAAGACACCTACTATCCAACTGTAATCTGTATAGTACCAATAGGCTCAGAGTAAAATGGCTGTGACATACGGATATACAAAGAGACGGACAGAACGAAATTAAAGGGTTCCGTTTTTGCCATTGGGCTACGGAACCTTAAAAACGGCCAGAGATAATTTCATAGCTCTTAATTGTTGATCAAAATAATAATTTTAATTGATAGCCCTAATCAAATGTTATTTCCACGTAGCTTTTTCCGATGTTTCAAATATATAGTTGTAAATTTGGAGAGGGGAGGGACGAGTTGCCTGTTATTTTAAAACTTAATATTACTTAAATAAAATTTAAAAGTGAAAATTGAACTAAAATTTCATTTAAAAAAACCTATCCAATTATACCTCACTTGATAAGGTGCACGTAAACAAATTGTTTCGCTCCCATTGTGCGCGGAGATATATTGTGGAGAGGGAGGTTACCTGGGCGAGGAGGAACATTTTTTAAATATTTTGCTACATACTGAAACTGAGATATTCACACGAAGCATCTACTCGCAAAATTTCTTGCACATTGATCGAAAACTATAGAAACTGTGAGGTCATGACAGACGAATGGACGGAAGTGACTTTTTAAGGGGTTCTTTTCACTGCGAAATCCTAAAATTGTGATTTTTATTAAAAATCATAAATTTTGGAATCCCATAACTTAAGCTCTTAAAGAATTCTCCTCTTACGGAAGAAACATTTTACGGAACTCTTGAAGATCCCTCACGTGTCTGTGTGTCCGTCTGTCACGGCCCTTTTACTCGGAAACCATGCGACGTAAAAACTTGAAAGGTAGAGTTATAATACAACTTATTGTGTGTATTTCGCACTAGCTAACTTTTTAAAAATATTTATAAAAGAATTAAAGACGGGATAAATATAATAATATTTTTTCTTAAATATAATAGAAATCGCGTGGATATCATTTTAAAGGCCCTGTTACGAGGAATACAAAAATATATTTTTCACTATTTTAAATTGTATTTTACGAAACTACTAAACCAAAAATCACGAAAAAGTGGAGTTGGTAAATTCTAACTAATCCTAGATTTTACAATTTTTCGAATTTGTTCCACGTTTTGCGCCTGTGGAAAATATAGTAGACATTTTATTTAAGTTGTGAAAAATTAATATTGAAAACTAAATAATGTCTATGGAACTCTCGTAGTACAAGCTCTACTCGTACTCGACAAATTTTTTTTCTTAACAATTCAAAGAGGCATCAGCATTGAATGACATGAAAACGTTTAAAGCTAATTAATGTTACGTCATATCGAAAATAGGTAACAGACAAAATTAGCACGCTTCGCCGTGCTGCACGTATGCATGTTGTTATAAGTGGCATAAATATGTAAGGAACGGTAAGAAGTCGACGGGAAGGGACACGTTGCACGAGCGCTGGGGTCATTTCCGTGAGCACGCTACTCTGGTAACCTTACTGGCCCACGTGCATGCGCGGTCACTTCACGTTTTATCGAGTCACGAGCGTCAATGCGACGGCGAATGCGCACCACATTTTCCGTGTTATGACGGCAGTTCCATCTAATTATAAATGATCTCAGTGTCATATATCGCTTACTGACTAGCGCGTTTTTGTAAAGGATTGTAAATATAGAGAATTATTAACATAATTTCACTTCAACAGATATTATATTATCAATTTATTGGCTTGTCTAATAACTTTCAAGACTTTTCTAACGCCCATATGCACCACACACGGTCAACACTGTCAGTCGAACTCACTGACGTTTAAAAACGTATTTCTGTTTCTCATTAACTGTCAATCGAGTCAAAACAATTGTCTACTTTACTGACCGTACCCTATTGCACGGACCAATTCCTAAAGTATTCATACAAAATACGTTTTTAACTGTCAGTAAATTAGACTGAGAGTCCTGACCGTGTGTGATGCATACGAGCGTAAAAAGGTTATCAAAAGTTCCAGACTTTTTTATTTTACGATATTTGTGGAAATCCGCTCACTTAATAACAGCTAGCACCAATCTTTCAAGTGCATTACGTGAAACAAAACTGATTTAAATCGATATCAGGTACAGATACATATGATTATCAATAAATTATTATTAACAATAAAACGTTACTTTGATAAGCTGAATCAACCAGTAATCGGAGATGAGAAGTGTGTTACGTACGTTAATCATAAACGCAACCGTCAATGGCTGAAATTATCTAAAAAAAATTTAGAAACAAAAATATGAAATATATTATGTAACTAATTTAATGGTAATAATAATCAATCGATTTAAGTCGTAATAGCTTCTAATATTTAAGAGATATATAATAACCCAAAAGTTAAAGAGGGATTTAATTAAAATGATTGAATTTTAGAAGGTCGTTTAAAGAAATAAAACGATGCCATCCCTGGTGATGCAGCCAAATTACTAACATCTAAAAATAATCTGTCAATTGTGTGACGTAAAACGTACAAAATAGTGTTCCATCTATATCTCCTTCTATATTTATATCTCCTAATGGATTGACTTTTGGATGACCTATCCAGTAGCATCACTCAATGACACCAACAAACGCCAATAAACACGCTAAATATTATCTTAAATTATAAAAGATTTCCGATTTCTGCAATTTCTGGAATATTGTAGAAAGTTCTCGAACATAATATCACAATCCTCAAACGATCCTTTGTGCGTTATAGAATACTTGCTTATTGAAATATCCATACAGGATACAAAAGTCCTATTAGAAATTGTACTTTGTCCATCTGGAGTCATATGCCACAGTCAGCTAGAGATCCTGATCACTAATATATTTACCATTACATTCGAATTGGATTATAATGGGATTGAAAACACTAACCTATACAAACATATAACTAGAACTAAGTCTTTACTGGACATTATCTAGGTAATATAACTTACCTGGCCAACCTTCATCTCTAGAAACATCTTTATCTCATTATAAAACCTCCCCTGAAAATGTTTTATTTTATGACCAACTACCCACTCCTAGCTTTTTCCATCTTATTCAATCATCATATAAATTGCAAAGTCAAAAACACCATCAAAACCAATGCTTTTCCATAATTATAGCCGTAACGATCAGTTATTATTGCTTGAGGATGCCATATCAGAATTAAATTCAGTCGATACACGAATTCAACAAACATATCCTTAACATTTATGATAAACATGCACCTTTACAATGCATCAAAATAAAACGGAAGCCCATTTCCTGGCTTCATGACTCCATTCGTAAATTGATGTTTAGAAGAGACAAATCCGAGGTGCAACATAAAGCTCAACCGATCTGTGAACTTTGGGAAGTGTTCAGAGTGCTAATAAAATAAATTCCTTGGTACTCTTGGTCTACACAAATCTAGTGAGGATTCGCGTTACCAAGACGAGATTAATTTTCTAAATAATTTCTCCGTAAAATTTATCTTCGATCAAGTTACGAAATTTGATTACTTTAATACTATTAACATCTCTGACTGTATTCATTCCTTAATTTTTCGTTTCGAATACATATGAAACTGAAGTCAAGGCAATATTTTTGCAATTAAATCAATCAGTATCCATACTCGTAGGTTTATTATGGAAAGTCAACTTCAATTATTTGTGTTAGTTTTGACACTTCCCATCTGAGTGGAAAAATCATATCATTCCTCTACTTAAGGTTGAATCTCTCACACAACCTAAAGATTTCTGGCCCATTTCCATAAAAATCTTTTAATCATCTCACAAATTTCTTTAGATTGGTTTAGATCCTACTTTATTGGCCACAGGCAACCTGTCAAAATGTCTAAGACTTGCTCACAATGAATTGATTTGATAACTGGTGTCTTCAAAAGTGGATTTCGTTTTTCCATTTTAGTGGAAATTATATCATATTAACTTATATCATAGTTACATGTTATTAGTTATTTTTTCGTTAGTTTGCCGTTTTGTTTATTACTGTCCTATCTGATTTTACCTTACTGTCCTTACCTTACTGTCCTATATTGACCTTACTGTCCTATATTGATCTTTGCAATTGTGTTTTGAACCAATTTCAGTCTTTCACAACACATAATATTTTATTACTTGGTGCTTGACTGGAAGAGACTGCTCCTGTAGCAATAAATCCGCGTTACGCATTTTTGTATTAAAGACAATAATTAAGTTAATAAAATAGGAAAAATGTTATTCACGAATTATAATGGTTGACATTTCCATGAAGAAAATCAATATATTCATATAATTCTGATTGTCAGTTTACTCTGATCAAACAAATTGATGTGTGTGATGATCTACCGTCAATTAAAACTACTGAAATACGATTAAAGTAATATGCTACGGAGATGGCTTGTTATTTTAAATTTGAATAATGTAACAAGATGAAGCTAAAATTTTCATTAATTAAGATTGGAAAGGTTCATCATTTTGGCGTCTAAAAATAAAATTATGCAACCTTATTTGCTATTTCCAGTTAAAAATTGCGACCAAAAAAGATGTTAAATGGGTTTTGTTTACAAGATCCAGAAATGGAAAAATAATAATAATTCGATACCCCGTAAAAAGATCAAAAATTTCTCAAGCCAATGAAAACGTAGGAGCTAACAGCACAGAACAATGTTATGAAAACTATTATTATGCTCTTGTAAAACAAAATGCCTTGCTGCATGTAGCTGTGGAAAATATGCTTTATACACATGTTACATAGCTCACCTGTATATCTTGTTTACGATAACAGCTACTGTGACAACCACCCACCGATGGGGGAAAACCAAGAATTTAACGTGGATTCTAATGAAAATTTAAAAGAATATTTTTGTATAATTGTAATGCAAGTAAAAAATTGCTTATTTTTTAATAATGAATAATATTTATCGATTTAATTTATTTTATCGAACTTATGTCAATTTATTAACGTCAAGGTGGAAAAATGCTAACCGTATCTTTGGTACTTTTATGAAAAGGAACCAAAATTATTGGAATCTAATATATGCTCGAATATATTCGAACTAAGATTATGTCGACAAGTGACAAGCACACGCTTACGGTTTGACAAATATCCAACTGGTGATATTTCGAAAAGATGTTGAAGACTTTTAAGCCCTCTCCAGAAATGCAGAAGAACTGAAGAGCTCCAAGCCCGTTATGATTTTCGTACTTTACTTCATACAACGTCATTGAGAAGGATTAGTAAGAGGATGACGATGTTACTGAGGTCATTATTCACTTAATAAAATACCCAGAAGATGCAGCACGATTCAAAGAGAGCTTGAAACAAAAGCGTTCGATGTTTTCTGCAGACGAAGCGCTTGGCTTAACGATATCTTTAAAATTATCTAAGTGCCAAAACATTACAATTCGGCACAGCACTAAAAAAGAAGGTTTTGATATTTTCCATCATATTATTCGATATTAGATGCCAAGAAAAAATAACTGACTAATGAAATGTAAGTTGTTTTCGTTTTAACTTCAAGAAATAATAAAGAAAATTTAGAACATGTGGATATCGGCAACATTACAGAAATAGAAGAGGCCAGGGGCTTTGACTACGATAACAGTGATGAAGACGATTGAAATCTTATCAACGATATGATATCAATCGTCATGTAGTATTCAAATATAACGGATAAAATCCACAGATAACAAATACTAATGTATATGAAACACTATAATCGGAGCACTGTGCGTGGCGTCTTCCGTAGTTCACTACATTTAACCTCTTATGAAAGGCTATCCATGTAGGAAGGATCAACACTTTGTATAGCCAGTCGATAATACCTAGTAATTAAATCCAATTAATAAACAACTGCACATTCACGTTTAACTATCAGCATCGTACACTAATCAATTCACTTCGGACGCCCAAACAAAAAACAGACAAGCCCAAAAGGAAATTTTCAGTTGTTTGATTTTTATTTAGGAAATACAACATGAAAATTGTTCTAAGTAAAACGATTACAGTAATGCTTGGCTACCATTTAATGTTGCTGTTTCATGGCCAAAACTGTAACGCGGCTAATTAATCCATTACCCGAAGACAACTAATCAAGTTAATTATAAAATCATCCGGCTTCATTTTTTCCGCGCCAAGTCCATGAGGCAAATCGGCGCATTGGAAACATAAATCTTACCATAAACAGTGTTGTGAATTCGTTTACCTAACAGATTTCCTTGTTCTTTTTAAAATTTTCGATAACGATCCGAAAAAATATTTAGTTATAAAATAACGTCAAACCAACACGTGAATACTGGGAGCACATCTATCATCGTATTGTATTCGACAGTTTCCAGAAATATTTATTTTACCGATGTCTCGTACTAAATATAGTCGTTTACATAAAAAATATGACTTCAAAGTTGAAAGTCGACCGAGGGGAAGTCAAGGCTGCCCGCTTTTACGACAATTCTTCGGATATTAGGCTCATTACAGAAATAACTCGTGAATAATTAGCTACCAAACAGCGAAGGCTGATTGCTGCCTGTCATCTAATCCTGTTCATCATGAATCTTCATTATGGGCATGTCCATTATTTATTGCCTTTTTGCTCTTTGTTCACGTGCAACAATTTGCCTGTAACAATGCTCGTAATTTAAACTTTACTTTAGCACTTAATACTTTGCGGTTAATTATAATAAATTGCTATTGTAATTGTACTAAATTCAAGTATGTATTTTTCTAGCTTATCAGTAACGTTTACAATAATTCATACTACTAATTTTGCAAATACTGTACTAATAATAATAATAATAATGAAACGTTAAAGACTTTAACAACGGTCATAAAACTAAATTTTAGTTAAAGGTCCTGTAGGTTATTTAGCATATGATATTCTATGTAAAACAATGTTAAGCAGAATTTTAAATAAAAAAATACATACGCGCATTATTATGATTTATTTTTGTGTTTTTAATAAAGAAAATGCAAATTGAATTGATTTTTGTGTTTTTAATAAAGAAAATGCAAATTGAATTGAGAAGTTCTTCATTTTATGAAGTCGGTTAAAAATACATAGAGAATAACTTTCCCTATTGATTTCGAGGGAAAAGGAAAGACTGAGTCGTGTTTAAGTATTTTAGTGGGCCTTAAATGAAAAGTGAAAAACGCATCTTTTACAAGTTTTTATAGCCTGCGCCGATTTGTAGGTAACTACGTTCCCATAGTGTAAATGGAAATCCAAAAAAATGGAATCCTTATAACTTCGCCATGTCCGTCTGTCACAGTCACACAGTTTATACTGTTGTCTATCTACATATAAATATGTTTTATATAAAGGTCGCAATGAACATGTGAATGCAGCAAAATATTGGAAGAAAAATTTAATGTCAAATGGGAACGAAAAAAAATCGCTTATCCCATAAACTAATGCTTATTGAAGAGGTCTCTTAAAATAAAATCTATGTATTCTTGTCTATTTTTCATTTTTCCTCGTTTACGAAATATTATGCTTCAGAATAACATACAATACGATTCCAATTTTTCAAACAATGGTCTGAAAAAATATGTAGATTAATAAAATATTTCGGTTCACTTGTATCAACAATTTCAAGAAATATAAACTTTATAAAATATTTGTAAAGGCGTTAACAATACAACCTTCTCAGTTGAATACATACGCTTTGCATTATTAATAAATTATAGTAAGAATGTGAAATTTATTGCAAACAGCGAGAATACAAATTAAAAAAATATAAATATTTTCAGTCAGATATCACATATTCACATATACTATTAGAGATCCAATTAATAACGAATACTAATAGTGATCCAATTACTAGCGAATCTACTATACAATATACTTAGAAATGCAATTAGTATATACAATATAATTCAGCTGTAGATCTGAATTTTGCAAAAAGTCTAAGAATGGGAAACTTTTCAATACTAAATTCACATCTTAATTCAAGTAAATCGTAAATTTCGTAAATATTGCATCAGAACAGACTGACATGTGCTTCTTAAAATGGAGCTTAATTAAACTATCTTCACTTTCAAAAACTTTTAAATGACCTCAAAGATGAAAATTTAATATATCTTAATGGTTCCACCAGATGAAAATGAATAATATTAATTAATCCGCCCTTCCGCAGTATAATAAAAAAGAATTTTAAACTATGTCATCAAAAAAGAATTATTTTCAAATATACTCAAGTGGGGTGCCAAAATTATGCCCGACTGCATTTTTTATTCCATTTATAATTTACGCATATTCGATTTATAATTACAGTTTATTATTGCTTAGAATATGGATATTTCCATATACAAAAAAGTATTCCTAGTTCCTATTAAAAACGTAAACTACTTATAATCAAAACTTCTACACCAGTATAAAACTATACGAAAAGTGTGTCTAACATTAAAGATATTTTTGAAGAAATTAATGGAATTTGTTATTTAGTTTTTAGTTTAGTGTTAGTTTAGTTCTCGGAGACAAAACGTATTTTTTTATAATTTCGGACTGTATATTTCGGTAGTTCTGGTATTCCGCAAAAACTACTTGACCGATTTAAATGGGAGTTTCCCTAGAGTAATAGACACCACATTTTGTCCTTTTCAAATATTTCCGATAGAACGTTTTGTCTGTATATCTGTTTGTTTGAAAATCTAAAGCACCTTTATTTGATGAAATATAACCTATCGTATACATAACCTATCGTATAAAATTCAGTTAGTAGAACGCAGGCAGTGAAACCGAGCGTGCAAAATTAAACTCTGATAAGTTGAAATTGTCGACACTATCATATCGATTCGGATTAAAGTTCAAGCTGAGGTATAAAATATGTTTAACCCCTTCAAGGGAGATGAAAATTATTACTGGAGAAAAGCTCCATCGAAAAAATGTAAAGTATACGTAAGCGAAGGCGCGGAAGCTAGTCTACTAATCAATTGGTAATCATTTTTTCTTGATCCCTCAAAAGCTCCCTAATCTATGTCCTTAGATGGAAAATAAAAATTGAATGTCGACATGAGGTGTTTAAAAAAATATTTTAGTGTTACGTATATTAACAATTATATTAACGACACTATTCAAAGATGAAATTTCGTCAGAAATCAACAGCAGATAGTTGAGACAAATATCAAGAGGTCATCTCTGGGCATTTAACTGTTCTGATATGCGAATTTTATACTGTAGCTATAACGAGATGTTATATAAAGATAAGAATATCATTGTTTTCACAGGTCAGCGAGATCAAAAAGCTCGCGGCTGTCGGGTGGCCCGTGCGCGTGGGTCAGAATGGTAAAAGAAATGAGAATCGACATATTTTTTTTATTTCTGTACCCTTTACTTTTTGAATCGCCTATTTACTTCTTAATTATTTTTACTCTTTTACCATATCTATCTATATGTACGTAATAAAGTCGTGCTTATGCGCGCATCATACAAAAACCCTTGGAACCGAGTTGAGAAGTGTGGCAATCATTCGCTACAATTTTCATCAATGGTAAGTAGGAGGACAAGCCGAAAGTCCTTCCGCTAACTTAGACCACTCTCCTCTTGAGATTTCATATATTGATTGTATAATGTCTTCCTTCTACTATTTACGATCGCCGCATCGCCCCGCACGAGGGTGTGTCTTCACTTCGCCTCGCTAATAGGATTGGCTATTTGCTTACGTAAGCTGCATTCTTCAATGAATCTCTGAATTGATATTGATTGGTTAATAATAGCTTAGAATGAGTTCGTACTTAACCTTAAGGTCTTAATGAAACTGACCCATTAAGGCTTGAGCACCTAGATAATGAATAACTTAGATCATCTTAACGGTATTACTGAGAGTCAGGTCAGAAACTAACTAGAAGTTGACGACTGAAGGCTAATCAAAACAGCTGACATGAGTTTATTATTATGTCGTTAACATTACGCTGTTTTTACTTTGTGTTATGGTGATCATAGCGGCCTCTAAATCCATTGCAACGTTTTCTAATAGTCGGAGTGGTGGACGACGTTAACCTGCTTTATATCCCGCAACTCCGCGGTTTACGTCTCCTTTTGAAACTCTCAGAATCCGTTTTCTTAAAATTGTATGCAGTTTTTTAGAGTCGTAAAAGTTATTAAATTTTATTCCAAAAGTAAATGAAGTGAACAAGAAAACCTGAAATGTTCAAGTGCTTACAGCATTTGACGTATGGATTTCGTATTTATAAAAAATATGAATTCCTGATTTAATACTTTGGAACGGTTTTTTCAACCCTTGTTCATATCATGCCAGCGCAATCTACGAATTGATAAAACTTACTTCTATTTCAAGAAGAATTGACAAATGGTTGAGAATTCATATATATTATATATATATATATATATATATATATATATATATATATATATATATATATATATATACATATATAATTAAGTGAGAACTAGAGTAATTACAGCTGATTAATTAAGTAGAAAACAATTATGTTACATCAGACGTACCGTTAATAATCTCAAAACGATCTTCAAAACACAAGATAATTGCCTAATGTTCAATACAACAATCTCTTTTACTCCTACGTACGTGCTTTCTTTGACTCTATCTTTACTTTCCGCTCGAGAGCGCTATCTAGAGCCACTGTTTGTCTGATTTGTGAGAGTAGAGGTGTATATCTACTGTAACGTCATTGCGGAAATGATAAAATTATCAAAATAGATACTTTTGTTATGGTTATTTAAACAAATATTTATTACATAGATATTTGTTTCAGACAACGCATATGATAAAATATTCCATAATGTTATGTGTGGATATTTTTCATAGCGCGCAATATTCATATTATGGACGACTAGTATGTTTTTGGATTGATTTTCTTATCTGCCGGTCAAACCCCTTCTTCGTCTCATAGACAACACAGACATTATAAATATATTGCTTTTCAACGTCTCCATTGTGATCGCATCAGTCTCAAAATACCGCCGTTAATTTCCGCCAATGTAAATTGTAATATTTTACTCTGCCTATCTGTGTTCTTGCTTGTCCACTTGTAATTTAGAAGATTCTTGTTACAGGCAAACAAACATCCTGACAAGTTAAGAATTTTATTTTATTACAGAATCCATTTCAAAATTTCTTTCAATCCTGATCAATGTTTAAACGGTAAACCAAAGGATGATAATAACGCACCTCCAGAATAAAACAGACTCGACTCAAAATAAAAACTGTCAAGCACGAGTAGAACTTGTACTACGAGGGTTCCGTGCACATTTAGGCACTTATAAATGTTTAAGGGCAATAAAGGGTATAAACATAGCATGTCTAAATAGACTAAATTCACAATGTTTACATTGTGAATTTAGTCTATTATATATCGCTTACTTGAATTAAAAATTGATTTTTGGATTTTTTCCATTACTTGTGGTACAATACCTCCCATTATGTCGACTTTCAAGATAGTGGGTAAACCAGAAGTACCATATAGGTTTTGATGGTTAGTGATTAAGACTATAGTATGAACAAAAACCCTTTAAATGGTCGTATCTTTTTGTTTCGTGAATCAAAAAACTTTTACAGCAGTCCAAGAGCAGAGGTATCAGTATACGATACTATTTTTATTTCATATCCCAAACCGTTTCTGAGCAAAAGCACTTTAACAGACACACGGACGGAACACCACGTAATTCTATAAAGGTCCCGTTTTTTTTAAATTTTGGACGAAACCGTAAAAATAGAAAACTGAATTGATGAAATAGAATGATCTATTTCTCGTAACCTTTCAATTATAAAATAAACATGCATACCTTGGTCTCTTACATTAAACGCCTTCCGCGACAATTTATTTACGTACAAAATACGATGAATTCTAAAACTTTAAACAGTATTTCCCAAAATTTAAAATGTTTGAGGCGAATCATATTTGTATTGAAGATAGTAATCATTAAATAAGTTGTTATCAAAAATATCAGTAAACCACGTGAACTATTTTAAAAATATTTGAATTCGTTACAAAATGTTTAAAGTAACTAATTAGGGCAGAAAAATACGAAAACTATTTATGTAAAGATCCAAATTAAACGCGAGAAAAGCCATGAAAGATGCAGCATGGAAAACAAATTATTAAGATTTTCAAGAAAATTCCATTCGAACTATCTCGCATCTTCTTTCCGTAAAGCATATCAACTCATGTGATGTTTTTGCGCGCCAACTTGACGTGAACAGATACAATAAGGCCATAAATTACCAAGACCTTGATGGTGCATTTATTTCCATGCATCCATTTGTCACTTCTATTCAAATTTTACGCGATAAAATAAAACAATATGCTGACAACTACTTTATCCGTTTTATCATTAATTGGTCATATAAATATGACGCACGAGCTAGAAATAAACTATGTGTAATACTTGCATAATAATGAAAATACCCTAACGCCATAAGCATCGTACAATTTGCGTATTGTGCGTGTTTTCACATCAGGCTTTCGGATAAAAATATATCAATATCTGGAGCCTTAATAACAAACGAACATCTCACCGGTACCGGAGTACCGGAGTACCGGAACATCATACGGTAGCTAAAGCTTAGTAAGGTACCTACGTGTAATAAAGCCTGTCGACTAATAAGATCTAATTGACAAAAATAATATTTAAAATGGGTGCTCTCGCTCCAGGACTCACTCGACGCCTAACGCACAAACTTCACACAAGTTTGCACAGGCACGGTACCCCGCTTCCCGCAGCCAGTGTCAATGTTGTATCATACCGTGTGAGGAGCAGCTGTGCGACACGAATAATAAAAATCGCTGCAAGTCAATCGTAAGTATTTTTTATAAGAAGTATTAAATTAGCTAGGTAAATTTACAATCTATTATTTCTCTATTAATGTACTGTGATGTTAAATTTTTATTAACATATCGTGGTATAAACATTTTATTTAGTTTTTTCTTACATATGTAGTTGGTGATTATTAAGGCTTATCAAATTTAACCATAGGCCTTATTATCCTCTTAATTCTTCTATCAAAGTTTATGTTAAGTTATGATATATTTTACTTGACACATAAAATAATACGAAAAATAAGTACTGCACACTTTTTTAATGACTTGTATCTATTTTTAGTTTTTACGATCACGATGCCTCCCAAACGGGTGTTGTCGTCAGAAAACGACTTGGTGTCAGCTGTCCGAGGAGTACAAAGGGAAAGTTTGAGTATGTATAAATCTGCAGAGAGGTACGATATTCCTAAAAAAAACTATTGGAAACCATCTTTGGAGTAGCAGTTTGAAGAAAATGGAGCGTCGAAAAACTATACTGAGCGATGACCAGGAAAGTGATCTTATGAAAAGGATAACCATGTTCTCTAAACTAGGACTGCCTGTGACACCACGGATACTATGTCGGTATTTGAGAGTTAATACTTGGTCTACGAATTTTGAGAGTTAAATAACATTACACACAACTTTAATGAAAATACCAAACTTGCTGGTAAAGACTAGTTCAAATCATTCATGAAAAGACACCATGAAATATCAAAGAGAGTCTAAATTTATGAACCCAGCCAGAGCACAAAACTTAACAAATTTATTGTTGATGAACACTTTGCAGAATTAAATGAAGTCTATAATATACTAAATCTAAAAAATTACCCAGGAAGAATTTGTAATACGGACGAAAAAGGTTGTCGTTTAATAATTCACCACCAGCAAGCTGTTCTGGCTAAAAGAGTGTATTTACAACCTTCGGAGCATGCTGAATGTTCACCATCGCGGGATGTGCAAATGCGCTAGGTAGTGCAATACCACCAATGATCATATTTAAAGGAAAATGGTTGAAACTAGAATTATTCGACAACTTGCCACCGAGATTATTGATGATAAAGGTGATAACAAAGGGTATATGACCAATGAACTTTTCAACAAATTTTTAAAGCATACAAAAATCCTGGTGAGTGCCTTTTTATATTTGATAGGGCAAGCTGTCATTTAAATATGTCGATCGCCGAAGTTGCAGGTCCACTCGACATATCATTATACTGATTACCGTCGAATACCACCCACGATCTCTAGTCGCTCGATAAAGCCGTCTATCGATCATTTGAACACTACTGAGATGCTGAAGTTTTGTCATTCTTGGACCAAAATTGAGATGAAAAACTCACTGAGGCACGATTTAATATTATTTCTTTTCGAACGTCTGGTCGAAATGCATGACTCACAGTAATATTACCAAGCGGCTGTAAAGCGACTGGTCTGTATCGCTTTAATCGACAAGCTATTCCGGAAACACATTTTGCTCCATCTATAGTGACAGAAGTTCCAACGCCTATTGGACCTGATGCTATTGATAAAAAAATTTGTAACCTCCTGATTCCCCCAGGCCAGCGACTCCAGAACCCTGTAATAAATCGCTAGTTTAAGTACCATCAACATCAACACCAGCAGTAAGAAGTGTGCAGACCCCAATCAGATCTAATGTTTCAAACGTTTACAGCATGGTTTACAGTAGTTCCAGTTCCGATGTCGATGAAGACAATGTGACGCTCGATCGGCTAAAAAGAAATGCATTTAATCAGTTTATGCCCACGCCATTCAAAGCCCTTTAAAAAGACACCGATAGTTAGAAAAAGCCATTAATTATAAAGGAACTCCATTTACGAAAAGTGTGTTTAACAAAATAATGAAAGAAAGAAAAAAAAGACCGCATCCATAAAATAATCTACTTCCAAACGTAACATTGATACTTCACAAAAGCAAGTGAGCTGGTATTATCATGGCTGTGACGTGGGCAAGATGACAGATATGAAGAAATGCACTAAATGTGGAAATGGTATTAAGATAAATGTGTAGGTTTGTCAGTGGAAGATACTGATGATTTTGAATACTGTTAGACGAAGCAATTTATAGAATATTAGGAATTTTAAGTGTGCTTACTGCATTCATATGATTATTGATTTCAAATACTAAATGTGCAGCAAATAGTTTGATTATTGAAGTATGTTAAAGCCGTAGGCCTTATTATGAGGCCCACTGGCAAGGTTTTTAAAACGATTACTTTTGTTTTTGTTTATGGTGTAAGTAACCATTTTTTATTTGTAATTTAAAATAATTTAAATTTAAGACAGATTATTATTAAGCAATGTTGATTAAATTGGATTTTTCTTCATTTTATTTCACATCTCCCTTAGCTAGGCCTTATTACCCGCAAGTACCTTAATATGTGGAATTAAAGTCTGATTATAATGAAATGTTATAAACAAAAAGCGTGTCCTATAAATACATAGTAAACAACAAAATAAAAAATAAAATCAAATAACTTTCCCGTAGATCAAAATGCATAGTTATTGTATCTAAGCTCTTTAACATACCTCAATAAAGAATTCAATAATTTTTAAAGAACAACCGAAAAATTGGACATTTGGGGTACTAAAAACAATTAACTGTGGTCTAAAAGTTACGTTAACCTCGGCAACATTTTATATTGAACTAGGGAATGGTTACTAAACAGTCCAGATCGTAACTCGTGCACATAGGTGTTTGTAAATAAATCTTCATATACTAATGTTCCCGGTAATGATTCTAATTTTGAAATCATTTTTATTATCTTGAGCTTTAAACATTTTAAGAAACTTACAAAATTCGAACGATACTTTAAAATTGCAATATGGCCGTTTAAAACTTACTTGAAACCAGTCATTAGTTGTTTTCTCACATAAAAATGGAATTATTATAAATTGAATTAATTACCATTAAATGGACTTGGAATATATTATATAAAAACATGTCAAGCACGAGTAGAACTTGCACTACGATAGTTCCGTACGCGTTTCGTCACATAAACATTTAAGCGTACATAGTATTTCAGTTAAACTGTTTACAAATATTATTTTTTTCACAACGTAAATATATTGCAATATATTAGATACCACACCTTTCACAAAAGTAAAAACATGGTACATATTTAACATATTACAAGATTTAAGATAATCTTCTAGGCAGATTATACAGACCCTGTTTTTTCAAGATTTTCAGCTCAGATCTTTTAGAAATAAGGGGGTGACTGCGGAATATGCTACATTTTTTAATACTTCTAAGAATTTTTTTTAAATATGCAATAAAAATTGTTAAAACAATAAAACCTTTATATATGATACTCCATAACATGCCTTTTCTAATGATACTCCACGTGACATAAAAAATGAGAAAAAAAAATTTCAAGACATTTATTTTTACCTCATCTTTGATGGTTGTATGGATATTTTGCAAAGGTAGTGGTGTAAAATATGTGCAAAATATGTGGGTTAACAAAATGTATTATTATGCCAAAGTTCTACACAATATATGTACATTGGTCTATTTTCATGTTTCTACGCCTACGAAAGATACATTAGGCAATATATGTACATTGTTCTATTTTCAAAATTGATTTTCTCAGAATCCATGGTTTCTCAGAAATCGGTTTTGAAAATAGAACCATTGTTTCTGAGAAATCGGCTTTGAAAATAGAACAATGTACATATATTGCCTAATGTATCTTTTATAGGCGTAGAAACATGGGGGATATTTAAAAAATTATGACATCTATAATCATCGCTATAGTTTTCCTACCATCTTTACGTCGGCTTCTAAAAAACCCATATTTTTTATAATTTTAGGTTAAGTACTTTAAAAAATAAGGGGTGCAACATAGTTTTTTGCATATTTTTCAGTAAATCTCTGAAGATATAATATCTAAAATTATGAAAAAAATATTTTAAGACCGCTTGTAAAAAGTCCTCTCAAACGGCTCCCTGTACTTTATTAGGTATAAAAAAAATTCAAATAATTTGTCCAGCCTAAAATTTTGAAATGGACATTTTAAGGCTACGTGTTTTAAGATAACGTGTTTTATTGCTATGCAAAATTTCAATTTTCTACGTCAAGCGGTTTCTGAGAAGAACGGCTGGTACAGACATACGGACGGACGCGTGAGTGATTTTATAAAAGTTCAGTTTTTCTTTTCAAGGCAGGGAACCCTAATAACAACTAAAACTAAATTAGGCAGCAACTTTAAAATACGAGAAAAATATCTGCCCAGATCGTTAGTTTATTTTGTGATCTTCGCTCGCCCTTCCTATATGACCATATTCAGGAAAAACTATTCCGCCAAATATCTGACATCAGCTGCTGTTGTGATATAAATAAATGTCAAAATATTTCCCATTCGAAAAATTTTGTTTAGTTTTGAAAAATGAAGAATACTATGCTCGCCCTAAATTAATTCGAGATAGAATTTGACCCCGTAAAATGCAGAATTTAAAAAAGGAATACAAAGAATAAAAAGGAAAAAATATCTAGTCAAACAATAAGTTCCTCAGCTCAAATCTGTTTGGAATTCGCGCTGGTAATGGAAGATTATTATAAAAGTATATTATGTTATTTAATATCATTAATAAAATGATCGTTCCGTCTGTGAAATTTAAGCTTTCTATTATTCGTATGTTTTATGTGAAGTTTTGGTAAAGGTTTGGTTAGATTCATCATCACCACAAACGCCCTGTCTCAGTCTACTAATGAACATAGACATCTTCAATTCGCTTATCATAGTAGATAATGACCAAAACCTTAGCTACGCAGGCGGGTTGGTGATCGCAGTGCCTGACTTCTCTCACCGATGGCGCTGCCCGCTCCGGCCCCACACGAGAAACGGCCGAGAACGAACCCGGCCCCGAAGTTAGCCGCGCCGTTAAAGGCCGTGAGCCAAATAATCAACGCAACACGTCACAGCGCCAATTTGTTTATAATAAAATTATTAAATAAGTACCATTTAATTTTTTATTTGTGCGACCGAAATGTCAACTTTTATCAGTAAACAAATATAGAAGATTACACAAAGAGAACCGACAACAGCTATTTTGCAAAAATGTTTTAGACATAACATTGAGCGCTTAGAAGTTATAAAATTGTTTGTTCGTTTCGCTCACTCTCAAAGCTTTTTTAGGTCTACGATGATACCTTGTTCTTTGCAACTGAACGGCCACGCAAGTCAGTAATTTTTATTGAGTCAGTTTATCGTGTAAAACGCGTTGTCGACAATATTAGCTAAATTTCTGATATATTATTCAAACTATAATGTCTAACTTATTTTAAAATTCAAAAACATTTATCGTTTAATTATGGAAAAATCACTATAAAAATTGTACAATAAACGTTACAGGAAAATTGGATATTTTACCACACTTCATTTTATTTAACAAAAAAAGGCAATAATTATTGTTTACAAACTGTTAAAATGATGTTATATTAACAGTTTGGAAAACAAAAAAAAATTCTTTTCAATAAAAATTTTATGATAATTTTTGGCTCTTACTGTCACACGACAACTACCTTAATTCACTAAAATTTTGTAAAATAATCGAGCATCTTGCAGCACGTTTGTACACAATTTAACAATTTAAATGTCACAGTTACTGGTGCGGTCTCTAGCTGGGAAGCTCATCAGCCAAAATCCCCAATCGATTTTTCTCGGTTCAACTTTTCAAAAGTTTTATATAATTCTCGATCATACTGTCGGTTATTACCCGCAGCGCATATACCGTTCCTATGCCTGACTTAATTTTTTTTCTCGAGACAAAGGTATCATTATAAGTTAGACCAAAATTCAATTAACAATTTTAGAATACCAAAAAAGGATAATAAACTCCTGGTTTGCATCATATGGTCATACATTCTTAATTACTTATATACATATATACTACGTTACATTTTGATGAGTGAACGCATTTTAAGGAGCGATTGAGAAACAGTAACTAAATGATATCATAAAAAAAACATAATTTTTTTAACTTTTCCTAACATTCTCGCTTTAATTACTGTTTTGTAATTGCTTCTTAGAAATTTGGCCTCTCGTCAAAATGTAGCCTTGTATACATATACATATATTGAAACGCGTAAATTTTTTGTTAAAAGAATATAATTTTACGCTAACTTTATATGGATCACTCGTTATTAGTTTCAATATACGAATCTTATTGCCTTATTAATTATTATTAACACTCTTTAGTTATCTTAAAATTCCAACAAACAATTTGAAGGAATCTATAGAACTTCCCAGTATTTTTAAAAAGCCCGAAATGTTGTGGGCTTGAAAATTATAGACAATTTTCAACAGTAGTGACAACGTCACTCAAAATGCATCTCTCAATTAAAGTATTTCCATTCGAACTATGTTGGCTATTATGGTATGCGAATATTTATATCGCCTATGAATTTGCCTTACAACCACTAGGTACTGCAATTCGACCTTTACACAAAGGCCAGAGATTATCTTGAAAAACGATAAATAAATTACACACTTCCTGTTAGTTTTTATTTCGAAATCCTAAAATCTTGCAGCGATACTCTAAAAGCTTATACCTAGCATATATCAATGATTCTAAATCTCACATTGCTTTTGAGAAATTTAATAGTTTATGCCTGTGAACGATGAACCAGCCAATATATTTACATGGTGGAAAAATAATATTATTATTTGTAAACATTTCAATAGTTGATATCCTATGTAACCTCAAATGTTTATATGCACCTAAGTGTGTACGGAACCCCCGTAGTGCTAGTTCTGTTCGTACTTAACAGGTTTTTCGACTAAAACAATAGTTTTCAATTAACAGTTATTTCCGTGTGAATCTTTATAGTAAAGGACAGGAAATATATAGGAATGATGCATAAGTGAAATGTTAAAATTACATAAAACGATTCGTAAATAATTTTGCAAACGTCAAGTCTTTTGTTTGTTTACGTTGCAAAATGAACTTTGGGCCCGGAAATAACGTTTTGAGGTTCGTTTCTCCCATTTTGTTCAGTTTATATTTAAACCTGGCTTCCTGCCATAACGTGCGCTCTTCACGTGTAGACGTATGTGCACACGTGGAGTATTTCTAAACGTTATGTATGCGGACAACGCTTACTTTTGTTATCAAAATTCATTGCCACTAACTTTCTTGTATTGTTTTTACATATTCCAAGATCACCAGTTACGAATATATTGCTGCGTACCAAAATTTCCCAAAATTTAAAAAACAATCACTTCCGACTACGTTCATTAAGCTTTTTGTTTAGTTCCCTTGAACAAAATGGAAATAAATTCAATTTACATTTGATTTGTATGGATTTAATTATTTCATTGTCATACAATGAAAAAAATTACAAACTTTTTTCGTAAGTTCGTTAAGTACTTATTAGTGTCATTTTAAATAATTTAACCTTCATCAACAATTAAAGCATTGTTAAATATTTCACAAGTAGGCATAATAATAGAAGCAACGTAAACGACTTGCCATAAATCGTTAAGTTATAAAGTGATAAACAGTGAGACGGTCGTTAAAATATAATCAATGGTTTAATGCTATGACAATATCGGTAACGCCATTTCTACTTAACCTTGCCATTACGTTGATAGTTATCAGTTGCTTGATATCTACACGTCTAAAGCGTCTAGAAAATTGCATATTTTTATTATCTGGACGTTGAGACCGTACAACCATATCTTTGATGTGCCGATCGGTCTGTAGGCCGGATTGATCATGACTACATACGCAATACAAAATATACAAATAACGTAAATAACAAACGTAACTACTGGCGCTATCTCTATATTCAAAATAGGAACAAAGAAATCTTTCCGTAAGATAGAAGCGGTCATTATTTTCTGTCTGTTTATATATAATAATAGTAGTTTCCAGCCCAGAAATTTCCATAGATGCCATATTTAATATTATGTAAACTTGTTTTTTATATAATGAGGGATACACTCTTCTGTACAGTAAACATTTACAGAGAAGATAGAAACAATTTATTTATTCGTGAAATACGACATGGACTTATTGAATAATTTCATAAATTATCCGACGGAAAATTTTATACAAACGTAATTTTTTCATATGTCACTTACGTCACGTGCATCACATTCATTTAGTGCAGGGGTTCCCAACCTTTTTTTTGTTGAAGCTCCCCGGACTATAAATTATATTTTCATGCCCCCCCCCCCTTTGATTTACTAAATTAAATAAAAATGGTAACTGTAGTTTGTAAATACACAAACTTACCTTTTAACAGTGAGACACAATAATTTTACACACTCAAACTGATTTCTCAACAAAAAATGTACACCAAAACGTCAAATTTTTCGCAAGTTTGTGGTAATAATAGTGAATATGATATTTAATTTCATTAATTTGATGCATGTAAATTAAACATTATATTATAATGTTATTTGTTAATGTTGTTTGTATATTTTTTTGTTTTTTCTTTCTAAAATGCAAACGCTTTCCGCCCCTCCCTTGACATCTCTCTATGCCCCCCTTAGGAGGCGCGCCCCCCTTGTTGGGAACTCCTGATTTAGTGGGTTCTGCTGTATACATAGGTTTGTTTTCTTTTTATAATAAGAGGTATATTTATTCATTTAATATTCCTAAATTAATAATAAGCTATTAAAGTTTACACAGATGGCGGACTATTTCATCCAGCCAATCGCAATGAGGCAAGTGAAAAATATTAGCGCAATGGTAAATTGTAATGATTGATACGGGAAATAACAAGTAAACAAAGAAATTACGTCACTTAAAAGAAAAGATAAAAACCTGTCGAGTACGAGTATAACTGGCACTATACTGGTACTGTACACATTTTAGTACTCATGAATATATAACCGTATATAATTTTCTATTAATCTATTTACAAATATTTATATAAATATTATACATTGCTCACCACATCTTTCACATAATAAATATATATTTTAAAATATAGTTATTTTTGTAGTCGTTATATGTATTAGGTACTACCTTTCAGGTATTCAAAAATAGCGAGTTAGATGGTCGGTGAGCGGGTGAGATCAAGAACTCTAATAAAACTTACTTTAAAGCTTAATATATCGTATACGGACCCTGAATCGAAAAAGTGTTCATGACGTAACCGCAATATTTTTGAAAGACCTCTTCTACAATATCCTATGCAATATGGTATACAAAACCACGCGTACTAGTGAAGGTACCCTAAAAAACTTTCTTAAGGTACCCTAAAAAACTTTAAAACCACCCTCATTTAGTGAAAGTACCCTAAAAAACTTTATTTTTAAGATTTTACTTCATAACTTTGTAAGCGTTATAAATATGTATAACCAAGACAGACATTCAATTTTATAGCCCTATTGGCCTGCGAGTAAAACGGCTGTGACGTACAGATGTACAGACAGATGGACATGGAGAAACTATAAAGGTTGTTAGTTTGGCTAAGGAACTCTAAATAATTAAATGTTTTATTGTACATAGATGAAAATCGGGGATATAAATTTCACTAATTTGAAAACAAATAAAACAATACAAACGATACATCAGGGGGAGGTTTTGAAGGATGAGGTATTCGATCTATCATTATTTTAACTAACGAAACTTGATACGTGGTTTGAATAAATAAATTGAAGGTAGACTTTATGTATTTAGTTGATTCATTATTTTTGTGGCATATATGGTTAATTAATCTCCGTTAAATAGGGTTCTATGCTGGGGGATTAGGAGTGTCTCCTATCTTCAGAATTTAATACAAGGTCATTAGCTGAAACGTCTTAGAATTTGGATCGAAGGTATAAAGAGGTGAGAAAATTATTAAGGATGTTGTATGAAAATCATAAAAGGTGTAGATTTCGCCGGTCGCGAACCTCGAACCATTTTACTTGTGACATATGCTGGGCTTTTAATTTTAATATGAATTAAATACATAGGTTTTGAAACCGTTCTAATTAACCTTAGATAACATATTCTACATCAACTTAGATAACATATTCTACGTCAACTTAGATAACATATTCTACATCAACTTAGATAACATATTCTACATCAACTTAGATAACATATTCTACATCAACGTAGATAACATATTCTACATCAACTTAGATAACATATTCTACGTCAACTTAGATAACATATTCTACGTCAACTTAGATAACATATTCTACATCAACTTAGATAACATATTCTACATCAACTTAGATAACATATTCTACATCAACTTAGATAACATATTCTACATCAACTTAGATAACATATTCTACAACAACTTAGATAACATATTCCATAGTATAGGATAGGCAGAAGTAAAGTTTAACAAATATGCACTTTGAAGGGGTGTATTTTGAAAAAAAATCTTAGGACAAACGTCTTTAACTGAACATGCCATGAAAAATGTTAATCAATCAGTGAGACAGAAAAACAAGGTATCGAATAGTCGTTAATGACCAGCTATGCTACAAGAGTGGTGCGATTTTCCGTAGAAGTTTCTGATAACCAATAATAATGGCTGATGATTTAATTGGACTGATCATTAGACTCAGCTTACTGGCCCACTGACTGATAAGGTTTAGATCATTACTCAAGATATCAATGCAAGAACTGATTTCATTATGACCAATAGTGAGAGTATATTTCAAGATCATCAGGATATAAATTATAGTTTGAAGGAAGTTATTTTCCCACAAGACCAATAAAGATGGAAAAAAGAGTGAAAAAGGAACACCACCCTGTGAAACCCGGCCACAACACTAACTCACTCTAAACAATTTTCGATTTACCTCTACGAAGATACAATTTGAACCAACCAATGCATGGTTATGAAAGATTCAACGCCTATTTGTATGATGTCAATTATTATCTCGTCACAAAATCTGGTTCAACCTTAAGGTCGATTTATTCAAACAAATATAATAGTATAGTTCAGTACTTTACATACATAATACACATACAACGAACACTTTTAATATCCGTGTGTATCAAAGCTGAAAATAATATTCTTAATTATTTGTCGTACAACGATACTTGCACATTTTTCGTACACACGATACTTGCACACAATGTTCACTGGCCCCGGAGGAATAACCCGCAAACAGTTACGAAGAAATCGCCACTGCGGGGAAACACCGCACTCCAGGCCACTATTGGGTGTGATAAAAAGAATTATGTGTATTATTTTTTTTTTGCACTCAATTAGAAAAAGGGCGTGTTTTACTTTTTATTTCAACGATAAATTATTTCTTTATAGCCAACGAACAGCGTCTTTCCTTGTCCGACATCTTTTCCTGGACATTGTATAACTCTTATTGAGACGAGCAGTCGCTAAGGTGAACGCCAAAAATATACGTTTAAAGCCAGATATTGTTAAAATTTATTAAAAATTATTTTCTATATCTAATGCTTAATGCTATCGTATCTATAAAACTACAAATTTATCCATAATATACCCTGCATCGTATAAAATGAACAAGTCAAATAGTCTTAAAAAAACTATTATGCTTTTCAGTTCAAATATTCTATATTTTTCTAGTGTCGAAAAATTCCAAAAAGTGGAAATAAATCTGATTTTCTTTATAAATGATACGTCTATAAAAAGAAAAAGTAGTTTCATTTTATCCAATTGTCCGCCTCCGGTTGTCATAATAATAATAACGGTTTAATAGTAAATACGATTTTATTTTTCATCAAAAAATCTTAAAAAATATTTAAAAAAAGATAGGAAACCAAACCTATTCAATACTGAAAAAGCTTCAGAATGCCTAACTTAGAAAATTATATTCTATCAAAAACATTACTGTAAAAAGGACAAGTTTATCTTTCAACTGATAAATTTTTGAAATTTTCTGTTAAAATGGTATCTCACCAAAAACATTACTATAAAAAGGACCAACTTCCTCCTTAAATAGGCCAAATTTTGGACTTTTCCGAGAAAATTGTATCCTATGAAAAACATTACTATAAAAAGGACAAAGTTCCTCTTGGAACTGGTAAAATTTCGGACTTTTCCGAGAAAACTGCATCCCATCAAAAATATTACTATAAAAAGGAAAAAGTTCCTCTTTAAGCCGATAAAATTTCAGACTTTTCCGAAAAAATTGTATCCCATCAACGGATTACTGTAATAAGGGCCAAATTGCTCTTTAAACCGGTCAAATTTTAGACTTTTCACTTTTCACTTTTCCCATTTTTTACTTTCCCATCAAAAAAATTACGGTAAAAAGGACCAAGTGCTCTTTAAATCGGTGAAATTGTGGACCTTTGCGTTAAAATTGTATCCCATCTGAATATTACTGTAAAAAGGCCAAATTCATCTTTAAACCGATAAAATTTTGAAAATTTCTGTGAAATTGTATCCCATCAAAAATATTACTGTAAAAAGGACCAAGTTCCTCTTTAAACAGGTCAAATTTCGGACTATTCCGAAAAAATTGTATCCCATCTAACAGACTACGAAACTGTAAGAAGGACCAAATTCCTATTTATGGCAGTAAAATTTTAGACTTTTCTGAAAAAATGATATCCTGTCAAAAACATTATTATAAAAAGGACCAAGTGCCTCTTTAAACCGGTCAAATTGTGGACCTTTGCGATAAAATTGTATTCCATCAGAACATGACTGTAAAAAGGCCAAGTTTTTCGTTAAACCGATAAAATTTTGAAATTTTCTGTGAAAATGGTATCTCACCAAAAACATTACTGTAAAAAGTACAAATTTCTCTTTAAACCGGTAAAATTTTGGACTTTTCCGAGAAAATTGTACCCCATCAAGAATATTACTGTAAAAAGGACCAAGTTCCTCTTTAAACCGGTCAAATTTTGGACTTTTCCGAAAAAATTATATCCTGTCAAAAACATTAATGTAAAAAGGCCAAGTTCCTCTTTGAATCGATCAAAACTTAACGTTTCCATAGAAAATTGTGTCCCACCAAAAACATTACCGTAAAAAGTATTAAGTTCTTTTTTAAACCGGTCACATTTTAGACCTTCCGAGAAAATTGTCTCTCATCAAAAACATTACTGTAAAAAAGACAATGTTCCTCTTTAAATGGGTCAAATTTTGGACTTTTGGAATAGAATTGTTCCCCATCAAAATATTACTGGTAAAAGGCCAAGTTCTTCTTTAAATCAATCAAATTTTGGCCTTTATCGAGCTAATTGTATCCCATCAAAAACATTACTGTAAAAAAGACGAAGTTCTTCTTTAAAATGATCAAATTTTGGACTTTTCCAATAAAAATGTATCCTATTAAAAACATTACTGTAATAGGGACCAAGTTCTTCTTTAAACCGGTAAAATTTTGGACTTTTCCGAAAAAAATATACCCCATCAAAAGGACAAATTTCCTCTTTAAACCGGTCAAACCGACTTTTCTGGACTTTTCCAAAAAAAATTGTATCCTATCAAAAATTGTATCCTTGGTTCTTTTTACATTACTGTAAAAAGAACCAAGTTCGTCTTCAAACCGGTCAAATTTTGGACTTTTCTGAAAAAAATGTATCCCGTCAAAAACATTACTGTGAAAAGGACCCAGTTCCTCTTTAAACCGGTAAAATTTTGGACTTTTCTGAGAAAATTGTATCCGATCAAAAACATTACTGTAAAAAGGGTCAAGTTTCTTTTTAAACCTCTAAAAGAGAGTCAGATAAAAGCAACCTAGTTCTCGCAGACCTTTGCTAGAGAAGTGTGCTGGAGATTATGTCTTCATGCGTTTTTTTCTGGTATTTATCGTTTTAACAACCAGAGTTAAGCAAAAAGAAAATTCCATTGGTTTTATAGACCTTATCATATCGCAAAGCGACTGAGAGATAAGAATTTATTGCGACCAAGTTCAATGTTGTGATAGATATAATATTCAATAAATATAGAGGCAAGCCCCAAATCAGGCATCTACACTTCTCTAGCAGAGCTCTACATGAATGTTGCTGCTTTTATCTAATTACGTTTTATAGCTAACATTTAAAATCTAGAATTTGAAATAAAGAGGAATTTGGCTCTTTTTAGAGTCATTTTTACAGTAATTTATAACATTTTATATATAATATTCTTCACTCCACTTGTTACAAATCAAACTTCTAACGTAGCTGAGTTATGGGTGCGATAATATAGCTGCGAAGTGCAGGGTGCAGGTCCGGTACCGCGGCTCGGAAATTAGTGATACATTATCGTCCACTATCAGATATATTAGACAGAGAAAGATTGCCAGTGTGTCAAAGTAATATCTAAAGTCTCATATCAAATCGTAATATTACCTTCAATTGTAACACAGGAATCGCAGTAACAAATCATACTCGGATCTTGCATACAAATATTAGATATAAAAATATTATCATAGATTAACAATTAACTTTAAATAAAATCGTAGAAAATAAAATTCGTGTCAGAATATATACAAAGTAGGGTTGCGTAGTTGTCTATGTCTCCTTAAATTTTTGACTACGGCTAAGCCAAATTATTTCATTTGAAAATTTTTCAGGTTTTTCAAATCCATGGTTGAAAAATTGAAGGCACGTTGTCAATTCAGGGCTTAATATTTCACAAGCAAATGTTAAAAAAGAAAATGGTAAATGGAATCTTAATTTCATTTTCATCTTTCCAATAATGATTCATTCATGCTAAACTAATAAAAATTGAAGAACGTACATCCGCCGGACGAACATGATTTAATTATACGGATTCTTTATTCTACTAAGGAACCCTTAGAACAACTCTATAAAATAGTCTCCTTCGATTGTTCGAAACGACATAAAGCAGGTCACATTTTGTATATATTTGTAAATATGTTTCTTACGTTTTAAAATATAATAATACGTTTAAATTGGTGTATCTAATCTTCCACAAATTAAAATTAGGGTAAATACATATTATGCCTTATTTCGTTATTTAAATATTGTTTGTGCTATTATTAATTCCGCTACTACAACGTATATAAAAAATTATATATATATATATATATATATATATATATAGATATATTTATATATATATATATATATATATATATATATATATATATATCATATTACATACCAAGCAACTAAACGGGAAAACCCCAATATTCATATAGGCGTTCACCTAGTGAAAACGTCATCACAGTAAGTTATTTTCTAACATCCGAATTTATCGTGTGACATAACTACAGACGATGAACGTTAAAGTGAATAAAGGTCACTAATTTTATTTGATAAGAATACAAGGCTTAATTCGTAACTTACATATGCGAACAATTCATTCTTCAAATATATTTCTGAATAATATTTACGTTGAACTAAATGTTGAAATGGAGAAAAACGCGTCTAGCATATTTATGAAATAATACAACATTAAAATAAAACAAATGAAACGGAGATCACTGTGTAATTGTGTAGGCAACAATTGAAATCTGATACGCCCCATATAAAAAGCACTCCAGAGTTAATTATTCTTATGAAAATAAATCCGAGTCTACTAGAGTTCCTTAGCAGTTACAGCGCGCATGTAATACATTAAAGAATTACAGCAGCGCCTATTAGCATCTAAGCAAATGTTACCTATATGCAAATGAAAGGCATTAATTAACCATGTTTTTTCTCGGAGATCAGTGGTACGTAAGATAAACTCGTCTGAATTGTGGTTTGTACTCCTAGGTCAAACGTAGGTAAAATACTTTTGTGATCGATAAAGAAATATTTTATTCACAGCACAAAACGCTCAATCGATTGCAGAATGCTTATTTATTTACCTTTGTAATGAAAGTAGTCAATTTTTACGTCGCCCGTGTAATCGAAGTGACTTGGTGTTCATTATTTTTGAAGTATCATTAAAGTGTTTTATGTTTTAATTTTAAATAATATGTAGAAATAAACCCTGGCCCACTCAATTAATTATCATTCGATTTTTCGATATTTCTACGTGATTCAATTTCATTTTTCGAATTTTCAATATTTTTCGTATTCGACCGTGGCGTGTGAGACTTTATTTCGACGTATTTTAGCATCACACCGCATGGTGGGTTGAAATTTTTTGTTGGACTTACAGAAAAATAATCACGGTTCTAATGCTTTCAACTTGCAACTCTTTTCGAAAAAATATTATTTTGACCTATCGAATACTTCTACTACAGATAATGCGAATACAAAAGAAGGAATATTAGTATACCTCTTTATTCGAATACAGATTTTTAAAAAATTACTAAACAGCGCCATTTTGGACTTTCTAAGTCCAAAATGGCGCTGTTCCGAGGGTTACAGAGTATAACAATAAATATAACCTATTTATAGAAACTAAAAACTATATTTTGAGAATTTCGATTAATTCGTTTTTTTTGTTTTTCTCCGTAAAGAAAAATAAAATGCGGCCTTACGGCATAACTTTAAAAATAATGGACTAATGATAAGTTCTTACAAAGCATAAAATGTTGAGTTTACTAACTGAACACGCCAACAGTAATAGAGTTTCAATATAAAATAGTCGAATTTAAAGATTTTTAATTCGACAAAACAGCAATTTCGGCCCCCGTTTACTATCTCGTATCCAGTGGAGTAAGGAAAGACAATGGAGCACTCAGTCATCTTTGTTCGTCTCACAAATTTTCCTCGCTCATATACAAATCTATAAACATCTTTACATGCAACAAATGTTTTAGTAACTCTCTTAATAATCGTATAACCCTTGTGTAGCTCTTGTCTTTTCCTACCTTGTTTACCCTCGGCGCTTCTCTCTACCTAGCCACTTCAGATTTACAATATTATTTTAAGTATCTTCCACGTTGAATACATATTTCAAAAATATATTTTATCATTTATTTCCCAAAATACAAAAAAAATATGAAAATGTTGCAAGGATTGAGAGAATTCTAACTGACAGTGGCCGTGTCGGTTCAGTCGCCATTAGCAATCATTTTTCGTGACCATCCACGTTATTTGATACTCATTTGTTTTATAAATGCGTTCCGACATTTCAATAAACAAGTATTTTTCTCATTTACCTATAAATTTGTTACATATACAACTGTAGCTAACCGCGTTTACTCGGCCTTGTCCTTTTTATGCACAATAGTCGGATCACTCATATGTAATCTTTGATATTAGTAAATTGGCCAATATTTAATCCGTCCATCCAATAGTAGTATATCACGCTACACATGCAAGTGTTCATTTAAATAAACATGTGGAATTGAAATGAAAGTTCACTCTTTATCCTAGTAATGTGCAACCGAATTTTTAAATTTTCCAATCTTTATTACGCAGTCATGACTAAGTAAGGGTCGTCAACAAACCACGTAAGGTTTTCTTTCAATTTTTTACCTTCTCACTCCAAGTAGACATTCAGCTTTATCCTTCCATCCCTCGGTAACGTAACTTTTCACTTAAACATAAATGCAATTTTCAAAATTCATACAATTTTAGAGTTTCGCACCTCAAAAGGAAAAACGGAATCATTACAATATTACTAAAATGTCCGTCTGTCCGTATTTCATAGCCGTTTTTCTCAAAAAAACCCTTGACACCGAAGCTTGAAATTTGGCACAGGAAAATACATATTAAACATTACATTTCTCAATACTAATACTTAAAAATATTTGGATAGAAATTTTAGGATAGTGGAAGGGGGCAAATTAAGTACACAAAAATATTTTTTTTAAATCCATGGATATTTGATGATAGGTTCATATGAAAGGACAAATAATAATAAGGGCCTCAGAAATATTCTCGTCGTAAAAACACGCCGAAAACTATGTACTCTTCCCCTCTTATTTCTGAAAGTAATAAACCTAATATTATGGAAAAATAGGGTTTTCAGAAGCCTACGTAAAGGTTGCAGGAAAACTATAGCAATTTTTCTATATTCTATAGTTTTTAAAATATGCTCAATGTCTTTACGCCTGTGATAAGCATAGTAGGCAATACTTGCCTTGTGAATAATTAATACTTGCAAATAGTTTAATAGAATAAAATTAAAATACACGCGTCTAAATGTGTACAGAATCCTCGTAGTGCAAGGATTACTCGTGTTTGATAAGTTTTTTTACGTGATACTTTCATTCAAATTTTTGGTAATTATTAAGGTAAACTATACATTTAATAAAATAATATATTTTTTTAGTAATGAAACACCTTCCGTCCATACAAACGCAAGCCAATCAACAGCTGAACACTATCACAACGACCGAGTCAGACAATGGAACCAGATCTGAAATATTAATTCTCACCACATCAACTTTATCAATCCACTCAACTTGTCCAAGCCAATCTGTGCTATTAAAGGTGAACAATAAATCTTTATTGCGTCGTGCGACAACGCGAACAGGACGTACCCTACTTAAAACCTTTTAAGACTTTTTGAAGAGTGGAACTTTTGTAGGTAGCAAAGATCTTTTGATGATGTACTAAGTATTTGCCCCAATACACACACATGCACTATTTTCAAGAAGTGCCAGAATAATCGGGCGGTAGTAGTCAAAAGGAAAAAGGAGGAAACCGTCTCCAAGGTGTTCCCTTCAAATATATTTTCTCACAAACGCTGTTTTGTCAGCCGAATTTGGTATTTCAAAAGAATTAATACCTTCTTTTATAGGAAAAGATGGAATAAAACTAACAGATAATACTTGACGTAAATTACTTCCATGTGAACTTACAGCATTCATTGATCTGACATTACCACAGTCAGTAGGATTTCGTTGAGTTAAATGAAAATCAAGGAATGTATTGTTTTCTGAGAATTTACATATCTACTTTAAACAACAACTAAATAAAATGACAAAATTAATATACTATATGTTTTCAAGTGACAATTTTTACTTAAAAGTATAATTTCAATCGATATTACAAACAAAAAAACTCAAAACAATAAATATAAGAAGTATAGAATTTTGTGGAACGAAAAAAATACTGTGTGTATGTGAAAAAATGTGTGGTTGTGAAAAGTACTAACGACAAATCAGTGTCACGGAAGTGACGACAATCAACTCCTATTTAATACTATGAAGACATTGGTGGTCACCCCCTTCCACCCCCTCAACCGCGTTACCTAGTTTATGGACGAACCCTAAAGTCCTTATTTATTATTTAAAAAAAATCCAGTAGTAAAACGTAGTATAAATATATTTTATAAGTAAAGAAATATAAATCACCAACTAAATTAAACACAATAAATTCAAATTAGGCGAATACTTTATAGCTTAACATAGGTCCTTGATACCGGACAATTTTAACGTCGAAAAAAATTATCAATATTATTAATAGTATTCCAATGGTGGTATAATTTGAATAGTAGGTGGGTAATTTTGATGACAAAATTACTTATAATTGAATTTTGATTGTAGTCTTTGTTTGTCCTTTCACTTTGTGTATGTCATTAGTCGTTCTGAACTTTATTGACTAAGTATAGTTTCGAAATTGTCTTTTTTATACCATTGCTAACGTTAGGTACCTACTTTAAGTACCAAGCAACAACCTGGAACAATATAACTGGGATTTGAGCACTTTACAAGCACTTTATGAAGATATAAACTATAACTCCGAATATCGATTATCTGATTTGTGGAGTACTACACAACGCAGTACAGCTTGTTATAATATTTATTCGTAATTATGCGAGCGACCTCTGGTTCATAACTGATACGTTTTTATCTTTTTAACGCTTTCATAAATTAAACACCGATTAGAACCATATCGAACTCTTATTTTGAGAAAAATAATAAACTTTCATTACGCTATACACGAGATGGCACTTTGCATGAATTAAATTTGTCAATTATTTCCAACACAATACAGCATTATATGACATAAAAGATCTTACGAGGCTGATCTGCGTGATAAAATCCAATACAAGAGTTTAAAAAAAATAAATTCATCGGCTAATATGTCAATGTTTAACATTTAGAAACAATATTTGCATGCACATGACGCAATATTGATTTTTTTCAGATTGAAGTAGACAAATAAAAAAATGCTTAGAGACGCAAGGACATAATTTAGACATAGGTTTATAAATACTCTCATCAGTTTTATACATGTTTTTATTTATTATTAATCTGTACCTTAATTATTATGTACCTGTAATTAATATGTACCTTCATAAATATTCGTATTTGAATTTGTAATTAAACATTTAGGATGACGCGTTTACTTTTATTAACTAAAATAGTAAACATATATTATTTATTTGTATACCTCGTATATGTATAATAACAGCAAAGTAAAGTACGTATAAAGAAAATCCTTTTTAGAAAGTCTTACAATCAATCGACATTGATGATGTCAAAACCGACTGATACAAAAGTAATTAATCTCCAAATATTAATTCCGGAAATAGTTGGATTAAAACAGATTCCATTTTATTAAACACCTATTACCCAATGCTTTACTCGCGTGGAACTACTAATTATGAAGAAACCAATTTTATTGAGACCTGCTGGGTACATTTAGATAAAACATTTACTTTAGTTCAAATTTTACTCGTACTTAGAGTAGAAAAATATTTATAAGTCGCGAACTACTAAACAAATTAATTTACATAACGAGAAGTAGGGCTAGGAGGAAGAAGAATAGACTAATGGGGGATTTTTGTTTCAAGTTCAGAAAAAAATTATTGTAAGAAAAGAGGATCATATGATGGATTTTGGGAACAAACTGGATTTCAAATAACGCAGAGCAAGAAACTTTAGACGTATAGCAGCACCATCTAACGGAAAAAATAGTAAACAAATATTAGATTTTTCGAAATGAAAACTACCTACATACCTATATATTTTGTATAAGCGTATAACACGTTATAAACATATGTAAAATCTGATAAGGATTCTTTAAATAGTTGCTGAATCAATTTATAACAAATTTATCCTAGAGTTACTGCGCAGGAGACATTTTGATTATCAATTAACCTATAGCGCAGACTGACCATTATGTACCGCCAATTATATCCCTCGACATAGTCGATACATTTGTTCATTTGTGAAAACTGCAGAAATTGAAATTATGCACAATGCATTAATCGCACTGTTGCAATCATTAAAGACACAACGCTGTCTGCGTCATATCCTAATCCAAGCTGGCGCTATTTCTACTGAGATAGTTGCATACTTTTAGTTTCAACATATTCAAATTGATGCCAATATTAGCTGTACCATGAGCCAACCATTTAGACCGCTGTTATTCTCATCAAACATAAAGTGGCGTTTACACGGTAACAGTTCGTACGACAGTTGTGGCAGCTTCACTGCCACCAACTGTCGCCATATATATTTACTATACAGACGAACCTCCGCATATCATGGCAAAACACTGTCACGACAGCTAAAACAACGGCAACTGCCGCATTGTCATCGTGTAAACGCCGTAAGATGTAAACTAAAAATTTTGTGACAAATGGATACGTTTTATTTTTAATTTTCACAAAGAACGTTACGTTATTCACGTAATACTATTGAATCAATAACTTCCAAAACCATTTGTTGAAACCAACTATTAACGGAGAGCAGAAAATAATAAAATAGCTAAGTCATTACATTATTCATATACATTTATCGCAAACGAGAGTTACATACACATCACAACTAAAAACACCTATAATATTTAAATATATTAAAAAAAAGAAAAACATAGGATATTCTCAATAGCATTCCTCACAACCAATGTTAAAATATATTTTTGAGTGATAAATATCGTAAAAAGATGAAGATATAGTGCCTTACAACAGTAAAATTACTACAAAAAATTACTAGAACACAATTTTCTGCTAAATACGTAGGTATTAAATGGTAAGACAATACAAATCTGAACGTAATATTATTAGATTACGATGAATGTAACGGCCGAATATTCCGAACCAATAACAAAACGTACTTTTACCTAGTAATATATATGTTTCCTTGAAAGCTATTAGGTTTCTTTGATTCATTGTAATGAAATATTAATAAAATTTATACAAACACTTTAATTTTGAAAATACAGAGATGTTTTAGACGACTACTCAATAAAAATCAATAAATCTAGTTGTAAAAGTTACCTATTTATATTAGCTATCGTGTTGTGAAATATTATCCTAGATTCGTGTCATAGCTAGGTACATGCACAAAAATGATTTCTTTATTAAATAAAAACAATACATTTAAATTGCCAACACAAATTTCAACTTGTGTGTGTACATGATCGCTTTTACGCGACAAGATTATCGTTCAATTGCCTGAAAAACTAACGGTTTTATAACAACGAATTCAATGTCTATTTCATTTCTTATATGTATTTTACAGATAAATATGACGCAAAATGCAGAAAAGAAGCATGAAGAAATAATGGATATAAATTACTCACCTGCCTGAACTAAATTACAATGCCAACTAAACATTGAATGAACTCCAACCGTGCAATACATGCGTACTTGGTTTAAGTCCGACCAATGGGTAAAAGAGACGGGATTTTATTGACCAATAATATTGTTGGCGCTAATTTCAAAACTGTACCATTTACCTAGTGTCTTGACGATGTCAGATACGCACTTGAACAAAGGAACACGTTTTATTTAAAAATAAACGCGTATTTAAAGAATATATTTAAGCTTTATAAGAGAGAAAGAAGATAAATATATAGAGATTAATAAAACAAATATTTTTAAGCATTTTCGTACTTTCGTAAGAAAAACAAAATTAATTAAAAATAAAACTGAATTTGTATTAAATTCTTGAGCTTTAATCAACTAACCAATGTATAGTTTGCTATATAATACATATAGTTTTACGTAAATATTTGGAATTTTTCTCATTTTAAATGCAAATGGCAATTTGTACATTTAAATTAATACTATTACTTTCTAAAGCAGATATTATTTACGCAAACAGATATTATTATGCAAAGTAATACCTAAAAAACAATATATTAATAAATCATTATTAAAACAATGTGGATTAAATTTGTTTAGAAAATATGTGACTAACTTGGACAAAGTTACGAAATTTAATATAATTTTCAGATTACATTAAACTAGAAACTGTACAATTTGATTAAGGATACACATTGCATGCTGAAACATAACTGAAAGTGTTTCTTCACAATTTAAATTAAGTTGTAATTATTGCTTTGAGATAACCAAGAGTTCATTTTTTAATGACCAGTAGAAATTGGAGTTGTAGCAAACAGTTTCCATAGAATTGGCACTGTCTTACAAGCAACTGGAAACTCCAATCATATTTTCTTTTCTCCTTGCCTAATCTTTGACTATGATTCTAACTATACAGATAAATTCAATCTTCGTAACAATATGTAACTATATTTTTGGTTCATATTGATGTTCAAGTATTATTAAGATTTGAATGTTTGTTACTTATTAAATTCAAAATAAAATTTCTTAAAATAGTTTCTTTAAATAGTTTTTTTTAATAACTCACTTAGTTGCAGTATCTTTTACATCCTGATTTTGTAATTGCATTTTTGTATTACAAACAGTACAAAAGCAAGTGTGTTCAAATATTTTGAAAATTGTTAGCCGTGTAAAAACATTAGTAAAATGGACAGTTAGATGTTCATTTATTACCACCATTAGATGACCATTTATAACTAATGTCATAATTATACAAACTTTATGCAGTGAATCATTTCTTAAAATAGAACCTAACATATCCATGCAAGTGTTATAATTATTTTGTCTAAAATTCTGAAAAGAATAAATCTCTTGAAAAGATTGAATAAATAATAAAGCTATTGATAAAAACAATTTTTCAGGAGACAGAATAACTATTTTTGTAAACTAACTCTTATTTTCTTTACAAAGTTTGTAAATGAAAATTAATTGTGGTTATTTTATTGATCATGTCTAATTATGGTATTCCAAAGTACAACACAGTTAGCGTCTGTAATTTCGCATATTTCTATAATATGCTATACTCATTCTAATACTTTCATTATAAATTATTTTAGTGTTTTAATATTTGTCATATGCTGTAACTTTCTTCTAAAATATCACATATTTTAAAGTTATTTTAAAATTGTTTTCCAAAAATTAATGGACTTAAACGAATTGGCCTTTTTGAAATTTCTATATCTAAAAGTACACAAAGTTAGCTAGCAGTTTTTCACTGAAAATAGAGCAATATCAAACTGTCTCGGTTATTACAGTAAACTGACTGAACGTCATTTTACATAATGACAATTAAAATTTTTTATGGTGCTTTAATGTAAAGTGGTTTCAAACATTAATTGTCTCTTCTGTAAAGTACTGTTTTAGACAAGTCATTTTATGAATAGGAGCAGTTAATTTCAAAAGATACATATAATTTTGGAATTCTAATTTTGTGTATTTCTATTTACCCTTGGTCATTTTCTTAGTATTTTGAACATCTAGCGCTTTATGATCCTAATTCGTCGAAACCTATGAATTAGGATTGATACTTGACAATTACTTCTAGAGTTACCATCAAATTAACGTTGTTCATCTGGTCTGCTTAAAATAAGAGTAGTTCCGTCGTCTGTTGATAACGTCAAAAAAATGTAGGAAATTCTTTACTATAAGTAATTCTGATGAAATCCATTTTTATGTAAAATTCATTTCAAGTAGTTCGGAAACGGAGAAACAACCAAACAAGGTCGTTCTCTTAATTCATATCTAATACTCAATTTCACAAATATAAAGAAGCACCTTTTAATTTTTTCTGCTTACTTTACTTTTTAACCAGAATGGGGAAAATACAAATAGTGTCTATATATTCTATTATATGCAAACAAAAATATGTGAACATGCCTTGAAGATATTAATGCTATGTAATATGGGTATCACTAAAATTTGTAATCAAAACTTTTTCTTGAAACTTAAATTGAAGCTGAAACATTTCCTTGTAGTAATAAGTTTTAAATACAGTAATGAAAAAGTTGAGATCCCAAGGTAATAATACACTTATTTATTATATTAGATCAATTTATATATTTATCTGTAAATATATATTGTCTTTCATATTTTAACAATCATGTGTCACATAATACAATATTCATTATAGATTTCATTTATAAAATTGGTATTTAAAAACAACAAAATTGCACAAAGAAATAATATTTAACAATTTTAAAATCAATTTTCATTTCAAGAATTGGACATTCATAATAAAATTATCAAAATTCACAATAAAAATAAATTCAAAATTAAACACACCTAGGCAGCATATTTATTTAAATATAATTACACACCGACACAATTTGTCATCATTATACCATTATTCAACTATATATGATACAGGTTGCCTGTAAGTCCTAAGAAATTTGAATTACGAATTTAATGAATGTGGCGTATGGAATGATTCAGGAGAGATACAAATAATGAAATCATTTCTTGGAAATCCACTGATAATGATATGTTTGACCAGAAGGATTTGTATATTTTCTGTACATGATAATAATTCAACGTTTGTTGCGAGGCGCAAAATTTCAGGAACATTATAATTTGCACAGCTTAACTCCGTTTGACCAAACAATTAAAAATTGGTTTGTGAAGTTTGAGAAGACTGGTTCGACATTAGATAAACAGGCAGACCAAAGACATTGCGAACAGAAAAACAAAAGGCTATTTGTGAGAATCCTAACTCGTCTGTACGTAAGCATTCCAGAGTTTGCCCTGAAATTCACAACAGCGTATTTTAAAAAAGAATCTACGTTTGCATCCTCACAAAATTTATTTAGTCAAAGAATTAAAAGAATGATGTGGCTAATAGACTTAAATGTGAAAATGAGCAAAACTAACGCTATTGGAGTGCCATAATTCCAAAATATAAACATCAAAGGTCTCTCTCTACACTCCTATAGTGACAATTTGGACCGCTATATCAGCATGTGAGTGTATACTCGTTATGTTTTTAAAACAGTTACAGTTACTTCATAGAGGTATGTAGTAATAATCGAGAAATTTTCCACACAAGCATTGCAAAATTTTTCAGGCTATAACATGCAAATATGGTTTCCACAGCGTGAAACAACAGTCCTTACTGCTGACACCTCCACTTCCAATTTTCCCTAACAAAGTGATCTCTCAAAGAAGAACCTCTCACAGTCTTCATTTACCTCCAATAGATGTCTTTTTTTACCTTAAATGTAAAGCATATGATAGAAACCAGAGATCTATTGATGAACTGAAAAAATATCTGAAGACAAAATCAATGAACTGACTTGCAGTGAAGTCATCAATAACATCAGCGCTCGTTTACAGGGGGGCGCGTTAATGTAATGACTTAAATTTAGATAACATAATTTTTTTAAAAATTATTCCTATATGTAAATTCCAATAAAAAATAATTGTATAATCTTATTAGTTTTTCATTTGTTTCTTATCAACGTTTCTAAGGACTTATGGGCTTACCTGTAAAATTTGTCATTATTTAACATACATGGTCTTTAATATACATGTTGAATTATGACAAATGGTAACAGTGAATTCAAGACTGATTATTTAAACTATTAAAAATTAAAATTTTACTCAGTCTAAACATGATTTTATGAATAAATTTCGAAACTGTCCTAATCTTAAAACTTAATTGCGGGACAGCTGTCCACCACCATATTTCTAGAATTCAGTTATATTATTTTCTTATACAATACATATTGTCACAAAGGTATTTCGTAACAATTATGTTAAATAATTCTTTTCTTTTTGTTTATTTGTTTATCAAAAACTAATGGTTAAATAACTTTAATTTTTACTCTCTATTGACACACATATTATGCAACTGTCGCCTTTGTCATTTAGATATTATTAATTACACTAACACTGAAAAGGCACATTATAAAATTCCTATGATTATAAAAAAAAAATATATTGCGAATATAATATTAAATAATTTTGATGATGAAATAATATTAAACTTATTGCTATGGCAACTACTAACATGAAATATCGATGAGAAATGTTTACACATTATTTTATAATATTACTCTAAATCGATGATCGTAATCGATAACATGTTGCATTGGCTTGAATTCATAGTATTCTGCCGTTTTGTATTACAACATCAAAACTAGCAATATTGACATAGACATGAACAGGATACAAAATAACTATTTTTGTAATCTCCAATTGTTGATCATTAATAATAAACTGATAGCAGTAATAAAGTTTTATAAGTAAAAACAGATATTAAAACGATTATAAAAATTCAACACAGCGAAAAATTTTACTTACTAAAGAAAGATTTAATACATTCCAGTTAATTTACTACATCATAAAAAAATAACACTTAGGCCTTGCTTTTTACAACGGAAAATAAAAATTGCAAAAAAATTTGAGAAATTTCATAGAAAATGAAGAGCAGAGAAATAGTTACATATATATTTGATGGATTATAAGAATACATTACTCCATGTAGTTCTATCCTCGCCAATTGTTTATGATTTTCTAGGCAAATGTTTACAATTTTTTAGGACAATACACAGATTCGCACATTCATATATTTGTACATTAAAAAATAATTCTATTTCTGAAAGAAGTCAAACATATCATAGGCCATAGATTTATTTATTTTTCGTAGATGTTAAGATTAAGACTTTAAGACTTCATTTATTTTATAAATTATATTATGATAATAAATAAAAAATGAATACAAAATGTAATCTAAACATAGCACATATAATGCAGCATCAAATAAAATTGTAATAAATTAAATTATAAAATAATAAAAATCTGTAAGGGAGCCGAGGATTATAAAAAGCAAAAGTTTGGAGGCGAGAATTATAAAAAGCAAAAGTTCTACTTTTGTAATATGAAAACAGCAAAATAAATAAACCTTGGCCACTGAAATATTATTATTGATTATTCCACTAACACAGTATAGAAATATTTAAAAAATGATGTCAGTGCAATTTCAACTCAACAAGAGCGTAATATAAAATTGTTAAATGAAGTTTATATAATTTTGCTTAAAATACAATAAATAATTTTTAATTACAATATATATTATATGTATAACTTTATTTGATCGACACTAGGCAATATCACTGTTTGCTAATATTAAGTATTATTTAATTGTGGTAATCAATTAGATTCTGCATGCAGATGAATCTAGCCCGACATTAAATTTTAGGTGGGTGTTTAAGGATAACTTACATGAATTAAAGATATTTATATAATATTCTTAAGTATACATTATTTTAAAGCTTAAAATTTATTTTAGTACTTCTCTAATGTGTCAGAGATAGCCATAAGGGTATTATTGAAAATATGCAGCATAATTGCTACATCGTCCAACAGTTAGGATCTGATACGATTAAAAAAGTTAATACTTGAATTAATAATTACTGTCTTTTTAATGACAATTAAAAGTATCTATACTTGTTATTGCCTTTTTATATTACCATACTTTTCATGAAATACTCCCAGATTAAGTTCGATAAAGCGTGGTAATACACAGCGGGAAATTAATTTTATTAGCCATTTCAGCAGTAATTACCAAAAAATGCAAAAATGGAATGAGATTAAGGAATCAAGCGTTAGCAATCGAATAACTGCTAAATCATGACAATTACGTGATATATTAAATAAACTGACCTGGATAAATGTAGTATTGAAATGACCATAAAAGAGAGCAAACAGTGATATCACTCTCCATAAAACCTCTGAATCAAAACCCTTTCATTCAGAGGCACCACAAATGTGAGTAAACGGTGATATCACTCTCTGTAAAACCTCTGAATTAAAACCTTTCAATTCATTTACTTCATCACCACTGGCTTAGGCTTGGCACTATGATTGAATTGTGAGGGAAAAAAGATGGACAGAAATTATTTTCTCTGCATATTTTAACGAATGAAAGACTTGAGCATTCACTTCATGAATTTATAAGTTTTTAACCGTAAAAAAATTCAAATTTATTCTATTTCTTATAAAAATTTATCTAGTTTAATATCATCGATTTAGTGGTAATAATGGGTTCCCTATCAATTTTTTCAGGGAAGGCTTTTAAGTTTTGTGACATTTTTGGGAGAGTAATTAAACAATATGCTAATAGAAAAATAAAAATAGTACAATACATTAAAAGTAGTATTTCACTATAATTTCTATTATCATATTGCTCAGTCGCTCGCCTAGAAATGGTATTTGAAAATTGACAGGGTAACGTTTGGTCACTTTTACCACTAATCTGACGATATGCAATTAAAAATTTGAGCCACATTATAGAGAAGTGACGAAGAAATTATTTTTTTGGATTGCTCTAAGAAATTGACATCTTAGGTAATAACTTCTAACTACAATAATTAATGATAAATTAATAGACGTAGTCTCAGAATGTGGAAATAAAGAAAAGAAGATAAATTATCATTTACATTTTCCCTATACAAATCATTAAATATCACTGAGCCAGCCTTTTACGAAAAGGTAGCACATTATAATAAAGATTTTACATTTTATTATTTTATATAAATTATTACAAAAAACAACAAACAATTATGTATTTGTCAAATATGTAAAAACAGTACTATTCATTTCCATAGTACGATCACGATATTATACAAGTCATCTCTTGGGTAGTAAAACCATAGATAGACGATTCATTATGTGTTATTTCGTTTTAAAGGAATGGAGTGGTTTTCTCGGAGTGGGCTGCCGCTGTCTCGCCAGGAAACTTTGTCCGGCACTGATAAGGGCTAGCCTTTCGTCAACCGCTCCTCTGTGACACGCAGCTCCCAATTTAAAGAAGGCTGAAATGAGGAGGCGTTCTTCACCTTCCTTCATCGTATCCTGGTGCGGCAAAGGACCGACGCTCTTGCTAGATGAAGCTTGACTCGATTGTGTGGTATTCACCGACTTCTCACCGACTATCCTGTTATGAAGCAATGTAACATCTGACAGTGATTGTTGACCTGAAACAAATAATGTAGCATCTTTAGAGAGTAAATCCTCTTTAATAAGTAATGAAGAAATCACTTGACATAATTTAACTACACAAATTGATATAATTTAACTACAAACCTGTCGTACGTGGATCAAGGGTCTTAATAACTTCTTTTGCCTTTTCAATACATTTCTTATATTTCTCTTCTATGGCCAATATCTCAGCATCTTTCTGAGATAAGCTCTCCTGCAGAGAATTAACCTTCTGCTTCTGTTCTTGTAATGCCAACAAGGCTTCCTCTAAATGTATACCTGTGAAATTTATAAGTTAATTTAAAGAGAGTGACATGTACAACAAAAGCGTTGAAGTTTAAGTTGATATATTGACACTTATTAAAATAAATGTGACAAGTTATTATTTCTAATCTGGTAAAGTAGTTTAAGGGAAATTAAGACTTTCGAGAGAAGGAAATGAATGCCCTTAGTTCAAGAATTATCACAAATAAAAGACTATGTCACTTCCCGCCAACAAATTTTGTAACCTAACGATCAAAATTTTCTTCCACATTGTTCATTACATCATAATTTAAACTTCACGAATATCTACAAAGTCTTACACCTAATTCTTCTAGTTTACACATTATAAATGATACAATCAATTCGAAAATGAAATTTCATTATTCTAAGTTGCTGAAATATCTAGTGGACAAAAATATTGAGTACAATTCGTGTGGTTGTCAAATATGTAATAAGAACCGTTTTGGAACATCTGATAAACATTTAATTTTTTGTCTAAACGTAATTCTTGTTGCTTCCAAGGAGAAACCGCAAAATTAGCCACCGTTCTCAACGATAAATATTCAACATTAACAATGTTACATGAATCAAAATGACATGAAGTCTTTTACGAAATTATTGTATAACAATTTCGTAAAAGATGATTTTTAACACATAAAAACAATTTTTTATTAATTTTTAAATTTCCCCCAACACAATATCTATTAATCTATTAATTCATTCAAATTCATTAGAATTGTAATTCATATAAATTCATCAGAATTTTATTTCATTACATCTACTGTATGTTTCAGAACTCAATCTTTATACTTGATATTTTTTTAATAATATGATACTTTCTAAATTGTCAGATATATTTCTTTCACTGGAAAAATGTGTAGCAGAAAAACATGTAAATAATTGAATTAGAATAGCTACTAAGTTAATCAATAAACAAGCGAAAAGAAACTTATAATGGAATTTAATTTAATCATTACTTCCCACTTTCTCTATTGAGGTTATTATATTTCGCAATTTGATTTTCATTGATGAATAGATTTTTTTAACTTGCAAAAATTAATACGCAATTAAATATAAAGTCACAAAAATCTGTAATCTAAAAATTATGAATACATGGCTTGTTCTTCCATAATACCAAAAATAAGGAAATCATATTCCAACGTTTTAAAAGGTATGTAAAACTTTATTTTTATTATGCAAGTCTTTTGGCACAAAAAATACGAAAAAAAATTTTACTTTACATAAATATTACATTAAAAATATTAAACTTTAAAATATTGAAGATCGTGGATGCTTGCTAAAAATAATTGTAGATTACACTGAATTATGAAACTCAACACTGAATAGAGTTATGCGTTGTTGTCACCTCTAGAGGTTGTGGGATTACCTATCGATTTCTGCATATGTTATATATCAATTTCGTTTGATGTTTTCATACATTCATGTAGAAAAATTTAGTGCATATTTTAGATGATTTGAATTCAAGTTTATGAAATAAATATGAACCTTGCTTTCCAACTTTAAAGATAACTATATTTTTGATACAATGAATTTAATTTTTCAATATGAATTAGCATAATGTTTGAGATTAGTCATCTCAAAATACACCTATTTTATGATTCTTCTCAACAAAATCACTCATAACAACAGTAATAGAAGATTTTTCTTAAAATTTTGCCCCAATTTTAATGGTAATGAGCATATCTGTCTAATTACATATAACTTATGAACATGTGTTGTGTATATCTATAGATTTAATTTGCATGACGGCCCCTTAAGCTGTTTCATGAGAGTGTATCTTTTTAGATAACATTATTTCAATAACTCTGTTTTCAGCAATTAAATTTCTAAGCTTGATTTTTATGTCGCTATCAAGCCTGATCATGTTATTGATAGCTCATAAAATGGAGATTACAGAAATATGAATAACTCCACATCAAACATAAGATACCTCTACTTGTAGATTGTTTTGCGCTTGCAGCCTTTGCATGCAATTTAATTTTATATACAATTCTCATTTCAGTTACAATCAAACTATAATCATGACCAGCCTCCATCTCTGATCATTATTGCAAAGTGACACAATATTTATGATTAATTTTTAAAATTGCTTTGCATTTCAGTAGTATCCTCTAAACTTTCTATACTTTCTATATTATTATATATATAAAAAAATCTATATTAGCACAATATTTTCCAGAAAGTTGTAAAGTCATATTATATATCCCTTTCACCTCATTCACTGATGTACTTTACTGACTTAATTTCTCACTGTGGCGAATTGATACTTAGGAGCTTCAGTCCTCAATTTTCTAGACTGATTTCACGGGCTATAAAACCCTTTTAAAAAAGAATTGTTCTAAATCAAACCAAAAATGAAAAGAGCCAAATTCGGAGAAGGCAGCAATGAGCCAATACTGTCAGAAGTAGTATTTGCAGTAATAAATAAGTACTTCAACACTCGGAGACGTGTACGCATTTTGAGTAAAGCAATCACTGTACACATTTTGATTAGTTATTTTATTTATTATATAGATTAATAAATAGAGAATTGGCAAGGGTTTATTTTGTTATGTAAAGGGAATACGTAATGATACACTAAGTGGATGAACTATTTTAAAATAATTTTTTTAATTTTGACACCTTGTTCAAATAGCAGCCACTTTTCCATGTTACTTTTATCCTTCATTTGCAGTATTTGCTCTCATAAGTGATTGTTTGCATAAGCTATATGTAATGGGTGATTGTTTGCATAATCTATACGTATAGGCAGGGCCGGATTTAAACTTAATGCCGCCCCTGGGCATCGAAAAAAATACCGCCCTAATACTGAAATTTCAGTCAAACTTATAGTTGATGTATTTTATTTTTAAAAAATAATATAATTAATTTATTATATATTTCAAGAACATAAAATAATATTTGTTTTTTTTTCTATAAATTATAAATTTTGCACTAAGGGTGACATAATTGTATTACATTAATTTTTTTACAGGCAAACACGCCTGGCTTTTTGAATTGCAAATTGGTCGATTAAATCTTCGCAATCTAAACATTGAAGTACGTCTGACTCGATGCATAGAATAGCTAAGCTATTGAGTCTATTTGCACTCATTGTAGAACGTAAGAAGTTTTTAATTCTTTTCAAACATGAAAACGATCGTTCTGCGCTACAGTTTGTCGCAGCTAATGTCATAAATATTCGATATGCGATTTCCACGTTTGGGAACTCAGTATAAAGGTCGTTTGTATGTAAAAATTTCAAAAGATCGGAAGGTGACTTTTGTTCCATCATTTTTTCAGTGCAATAAGCATGGAAGTGCACAAATTCGTCATCTAATGAGGACTCGAGGTCTGACGAATAAATATTTCTCAAACGTTTAGCTCGTTTACGAATTTCTCTAATATTCAAATTACCAAATTCAGTGATAACCGAGAACTTTTCCTGAATCTTTTCATATGCTACACATCTTTTGCGCAATTCAGAATCCAGATTGTCAAGAATGACATTGAAGGAGTTGACTCTAAAATGGTCCCGACCTGACAGTTGTACATCTCCATCCCGTGATTCCTCAGCATGTAATTTTCTCTTCCTTTTTCTAGAAACTGTTGTTTTATATTCTTGAATTTCCGAAATTTTTAAAGCATTTTTTTCATATATTTCAAATTCATTTCGCGTATCAGCAACAACTTTGATCAAACCACGATAGTCATCAATCACTTCAGCAATGTTACAATCAACTTTCTGAAATCTTTGGCTAACAGCATTGAATCTTGAGAGTAAAAAATGCCAAAGTATCTGCATAAATGCTGTTTCAAATCGCTCTAATTGAATTCGAATACCTTTTGCTTCTTGTCTTGTAATTGCATTTTGTTGGATATCTTCCTCAAGAATAATCAAAGTCTCAATTATTTCATTGAAATGTTCATTGAGTACTTGAACTGCTTCATAACGAGCTGACCATCTGGTTGCAGATAAAGATTTTAACGCAATTCTTTTTTCAGTATGAGATTGTAAAACTTCCCAGCAGTGCGTCGATGCAGTAAAGAAGTTGTATAAAGTTTGTACTGTATTAAAGAATGAAGCAGCTTCTGGCGTACATTCTACTGCGTGAACTCCAACTAAATTCATAGAGTGAGCAGCACAAGGAGCATGTTCTGCAAGACCATTAATTTCATGAATTCTCGCCTGTAAACCTGAATAAATCCCTGATACATTATTCGCATTATCATATGACTGACTTCGACAGTCTGCGAGATTAAGATCAAAAAACTCAAGAGTAGACAATACAGCAACTAGTAAATCTTCAGCTTTGTGTCCAGAGTTTTCAATAAACATCAGAAAACGTTCAACAGGCGTTCCATCTTTTTTCACATATCTGAGAACAAAAGAAAGTTGGTCGACGTGAGATATATCAGGCGTGGAATCTACTATAATGGCATAATATTTCGCTGATTTGACTTCTTGAACTATGATAGAAGACACTTTTTGTGTCAAAAGCTGTATAAATTCTTCGTAAATTGTTTTCGATAAGTAACTTGTACTGCCAGATCCTTTATTTCCGAATTTTCTAATATGTTCTTCGAGAAATCGGTCAAAAGAAGCAAGGAATTCAACCAGCATAAAAAATTGCCATTATTTGGAGAGCCAAATTTTTCGTCACTTCCTCGAAATGGAAGCCCTCGAGAAGCTAAGGCTTTAGTAGCAGCGACTACTCTTCTTAAAACATTTCTCCAATACGAAATTTCCGTTTCAGTTTGAATGAATAAGTTGTGGTCTATTCTATTCTTATTATCTGATCTTTGCTTAAGAGTTAACATACATTTTGTATGATTTTTTGAGTGTTCATGCTCAGTAACACGAACTCCTGCATGCTTCCAATCATTAAATCCGGTTTTACCATTAAACGAACAATCTACATCGAAAAGGAGACAAGCTACACAGAATACAGACCCTTTACTAACTGAGTAAATGAGCCACGAGCGTGGAACTTTTTCACCGTTAATCAATTTTCTAACAAATAGTGATTCTGACAGCCATCGTGAAGTTCCATCACTATAATCACGTTTTGTACCGGAGAAATCCAAATTTGTATTTTGCTTACACCCATGAGTAGCGACATAATCTCTGGTGAAATCGTTTATAGCCCATTCTCCTGGATCACCGCTTATCACAATATCTACTGATCCATCCTCTTCTACAGTTCTTGTTGAGGTTGGAGCTTGAAATTTATCTACATAATTTATATTCTGTGGTAGCGAAGAAGTCGTAGCAGTGTCAGTATTATCACTCGGAGACGAAGTCTGTTTCGAAGTCGAAGTTGAACATGCATCATCACTTGTCAAAATTTACTATCATTCTATTAATCTAATTATTACAATAAATAATAAATGCATGTATCTAAAAATAAGTCATTATTATACTCGGAACAAAATATGGAACTTAGCAAGATTATCGCGACAAACCTTCGAGATCAAAGTTTGTACAATCTCTATTGATAGATTCTGATTTTTGTGTAACACATTCTTTCTTCGTAAAAAAATTATCTAGCTTGGGAGTTTTACTCAAAACCTCTTGTTCCTTTTTACATTTGTCTAAAGCACGCTTCCGATACTCAAATCCACTCAATTTTTTTCGTCCATCACTCATGTTTGCCAATCGATTATATATTTATGCTCAACAAATATAAAATTTTATGCAGGTTAGATTCATGTAAACATGTCAAATGCGCAAAACAGGGACATCGAAGGAACCTATATACATTTGTAAAACAGACCATAGGTGGCAGCATGCACTATTGCATGTTTATAAGATTCAAAAATATAAAATTTTTCTTTTACGTTAAAATTAATTAATGTAATCAATAAATTATTAAATTTTCTAAAAATTAATTAATTGATTGAAGTTTATGTTTTAAAAAATTCAAAAGTAACTCCAAAATATTTTGAATTTTTCGGAAAAACTACTGAATAAATTCCTTTTATTTTAGAAAATAAAATTAATCGAATATTATTTTAAATCTTCAAAGAAATAAATTAATTAAATCATTTTGATTATTATTTTTTACTAAAAGGGCCAAAATTATAATTTACAAATAATGCATGAATTGAATTTCTTAAATTATCAATTAATTAAAATATGATTAATTTAAAAAATTAATTAATTATATTGATTAATCTTGATAAGATTGGAATTTTTTTTTTTCAGTTTCCAAATTTTGCCGCCCTAGAAAACTTGCCGCCCTGGGCACTAGCCCCGACTGCCCCTAGTGTAAATCCACCCCTGCGTATAGGTGATTGTTTGATTAATCTATATGTATGTAAATAAGTCTAAGACGAAATATAAACTTGATTGGAAAAAAAATTTACTGGACAATGAAATATACAATGCCACATCATCACACACAGTTTGGTTCTGTTTATTGTTAACTTCTTTCAATCACAACAACAGTTTGGTCAAGATGAAATTTTTAAAACAGTTTACGGAGCTAACTCTCTATGGGTCAGGATATCACATTCAGAAAAGCTAAGTTGTATTTATGACCTATTAGGAGTCCATCACTGGTCTAGCGTAATTTAATTCAATGGAATTGTTGACAATAGATGGCACGAAAGTTGACCTTTCGCAATATTATGTGGATGATCTAAATCTTTATATCATATCTTATCTCTTGATATCTTGATCCTCCATGACAATGAATTTTTTCATTAATGATTTTACGTGGTAGATTTAACCTTGTATTCGAAAAAAGATTGGGCTTGCTATTAGTAAGGTGTCAGATATCCATATGCGGTATATAATCCGGATTAGCAGCCAAAAGTGAATATCGGGTATATATAATATAAATGAATTTGACATTTGTTGAAGGTTCCTTCGCTGTATCACATATCCATCAGGATTAATTAATTTAAGGTGATTGTGTCACCAAATAGTAGTAATTTGAATTAATAAGCCAATTGTTTTTAAAAAAGGTTCAAACGCATTATGAAATGATAAATTCAAAACATTATTTATGTTCGATATTTACTGATTTAAAAATAATTCTAACTACTTCAAAAAGATTATAAAACTCTTTTTTACAGTTCCACTCCGTAACTAATATTATTTGCCAAAAATCCACAATTCTATTAAACAATAATATTAAGTTGATTTTAACTTTTATATATTTTAATTTTTTATATACAAAGTTGTTCTTAAACATATTCTAGCATATATTTGCCAAAAATTGTAAATACTATATTGAAATAATTATCACGGAATTGTAATTTGGTTAACATAGTGTTTCTCTTCAGAATTGTATGCAATTAACTATTTGATAAAAAACTACAACTATTCACAGTTTGACAATATAGTATTCACGCTATAAACTCATTAACATTATTAAGACGAAATTCTGTTTCTTTGTTGGTTTTTTTTAGATTTATGCAACAACTACTAATCCAGCTGACATACAATTTTTGTAATATAGCTTATAGTTTCCAGATTTCCACAAGTTTTACAGTATGTATATATGTAGTATAATTATTGAGATATAAATAATAATATCGCAGTCAGACAAAAAATCACTAATCTCTCTTTAACAAACCAATTTGACAATTAAAATATGGCTGGCACAAACATATATTTGAACAACTGATCACTATTTACAAAACTCATTGTATTATACCCACAACATATTAAACTATACTATAATCACTAGAGTAACCTAATAAACTGTCACCATAAATAATGTTATAAATACCATATTATACCATTAACTTATTAATTGTGAAATTTAGAGGAGAATAATGGACAACCCTTTAATTTGATTACACAAAATTCAAACGTTTAAAACATTTCATGAATAACCTCGGAATTCCGATGAGGGAAATGCCTCGATCATATATGCTGTTGATTAATTTTATACGAATTTAGAGTGTGATAGTTACAATGAGTCGGCTTCCATTGCTATAGAACTACAGGGTGCAGCGCTAAAATCTATAAATTTTAAATTTTTTCTAAACATATTTTTTATTGCAAAAACGAAAATGTTTACAAAATTTTGTTAACCACATTCTTTGTAAGGTCATAACGAACACATTTACTCAATATATTCCCCACTTGCTTGAATGACCATCTCCATTCTTGGTGTGAAGCGTGGACAGGCACACTTTAATTAGTCAGAGTCCATATCGGTGAATGCGGCTTCAATATCGGGTCTCAATGATGTGACGATTGCATGTCTGGACTTGTTTGTGACCCTTTCAACTATGCTCCATACATAGGAGTCGAAAGGATTTAAATCTGGGCTGTTGGGTGTCCCGAATTCTTTGGAACCAAAACATGTTGACATTGTCCGACAACCAATTTTGCATCAAACGACTTGTGTGGGCAGACGCACCGTCCTGCTGGAGCACATATGGCTTTCAAGAAGACACAGTTTCCATCCACGGCTTCACTAGATTTGTCAGAACACGCCAATAAACTTTTTTGTGACATTTTCCTTTTTATTAAAGGCACATTCGGTGGCATGACATCACTGACCTAGCATGTGAACATTTGCCAGAAATTTCATTCTCGCAACATGGGGACACCTTCAGGGTCATGGGCTAGCCACCGGTCCTTCGATTGATGTTCGCATCCATCCAGCAGCATTGTTTCTTAAAGACCATAAAAACAGGTTGCAGCGTTTAACTCGTTTTTTCCTAGAGGCTTCAGAAAGAATCTGTGTCTTATTTTAAAAAACTTATAGCGGAGAACCCCTTTGACAATTCAACGCAAAAGTTTTCTCGCTCACACCAACAACCGATGACAACTTTCAGATCGACTGCACTGGATTGTGAAAAATCAGCTCCCGAGTCCTTTGAATGATGTCGGGCATTCTATTCTGCTCCTTGGACTGGGTTTTCCCCGCCGGCGTTGCAAAACCTTCATTGGACTTCCCCGACTCAGTGTACTTTGCACCGACATCATAAACGGACAATCAGAGAACCAAACGATTTCTGTCGCAGAGCGCACAGCGTAGACACTTTCGATAATCGCAGCTCTTTGGTTATACTCCACACTTGGTACCCACATTGTGACTATTTCAAAGTTATGATGGATTGGTACATGCGTCAAGCTATTTGAACACTAATTACAATATCTACCAGTGATATAGAACGGCGCGAAATCCAAATTGAATTTTGTCCAGATTTATATTTGCATATTTTTGTTACCTGTATTACATACAAATATACTTACATGGCGTAAAGACAATAAATCAAACATTGAGATATTTTTTTTTCTTTTCAAATAAGTATTGGTACTATTTTGCAATGTAGAATACATATTTTCTATGCACATTAGGGTAGTGTTTTTATAATACCTAGACCTTTACTCTAATTTCGATGTAGAATAGTCCTTATATACTTTTAACAATTGTTCATGAATTTGTTTTGGTGCTACACTTTCCAAAAATAAAAATTTTGCCACTGAACAATATTCAATTTTTTCCATTGTCAAAAAATACTATGACTTAAACAACTGTAAATATACAAATTAATTGACAGATCTACATAAAACTTCACAAGTGTTCATCAAGCAGTAGTAACATCTTCAGAAAAATAAAACGACGAACCTAATAGTGCCACCTCTTACTGAACGACAAAACTTATTGAATAACCTGGTTTCGCTCAATTTATTTTTATTGGGAACTATCGACTTGCTCTTCGAATTTTTGGTATTGCATAAAATTATTTTGTATTATGTTATTATGTATTTTATAGTATTAAGTTCGGTGTGTTATATAACTAATAAGTAATTATGTACAATTAAATGAAACTACGTGATGTAGTATTATTTCTACTATCTTTAATTTCTTTACCACGACCTAGGTTTCGTTGTATTACAACATCTTCAGGTGGGATATTAGCAAAGATCTTTGCTAATATCCCACCTGAAGATGTTAGTAATTGTGAATAATGAATTTCTACAAAATTAACGCCAAATATATTCAATAAGTAATTATGTGTTATATAATTATGTACTTTTTCAGTTTGTTTTATTAAGTGACTAAAATAGCAGATGTAGCAGAAATGAAAAAACACTCGAAGACTGCTTTAACCAAAAAAGAGAAAAACACATTGATAAACATATATAATTACATAGAAAAGAATATATACAAGGAGAAGCATATGTATAAAAAATATGTGTGAGCAAATGACTGAACCAGGGTTGTTCAAAGTATACAGACAATTCGAGAATACAGGTACTAAGGTTGCCACCATATCACTGTGACAAACACAATTATGAAAGAAGTAGCGCCTTCTTTCTTCACATGATTGTGTTGAAAAAAGTTTGTGTTTAAATTAAATTATGTCAAAAAACTTCTATGTAAAGCAATTTCATTAAAAAGCCCCAGGGCATGGCAGAAATATATAAATAGACCATGTGCTTAAGGAAGAGAAAGAAACGGTACATGATATAAAAGATAACGTTATAGATAGATTTATAATTAATATTGGAGAATCTACAACAAAATGTGCACCTTCAGATTCTTCTCAGTAATATAGGTGTGATAATCAATGTCGAAGCATAGGTGCATTGGTATTATTTCCGTGAAATATTAGTGTATTTTATGTTTTAAATTCATTGTGATGTGATTGTTGCACTGTGGTGAATTTTTTCTATCAAATATTAATGTATTTTTTTATACATTAACATGCATTTTGTTTTTTTAGTCCATTGTGATGCAATTTTTTCCACGAAATATTAGTTTATTTCATGCATTTTTATACACAAGTATATTTGACATTTTCAAAAAAATATTTTAATGATTACTCAAAGATTAAGTATTAATATTTGTGACTAATTTGTAATAATTTAATTAGCGATCGATGGTGAATTTTAGTTTTCTAACTATCCCTTTCATTTGCATAGTTTTAAAAAAGAAGGTTATAGAAAAGGATAAAAGATAATTCAATTTCAAGCTCAATTCATTTCAAGTTCAGCATTGTTTACAATTCATAAATAAAAATTATTGCCATTTGAAAATCTTTAACATCCATAATTCACCCATATATCTGATTATAAAAAATACTATCATTGCTTTTTAAAATAAAATTATTTGAATAACTATTAACACAAGTTTGTCTCAGGAGACAATTAGGTAAATTATTATTTACTTTTTAGTAATATAACTTTAATTATGATTTCAAAACAAATCTACACGGTTCATAAATTGAATGGTATTCACATACGTCTAGGAGATACATGACCGAGAACACAAAGGTGCCGCATTCAGCGCCGTACAGGCGATTTCTTAGGTTGATACGTATAGTCATATACATAAATGGAATAACTAAGCTGTTTCATGTATGCAAAATGTTTAAACCCTGTACCTAGTGTCATACATACATATAAAATTATGAATAATATAAAAAATTTACAAAATAGAACAAAGGTAATTTAAATTACAAAAGGTATATTAAAAACGTGACTCATAGCACCACCTGTTATCTCTGAAAGGTATTACTTACTCATTACCTAAAATTAACAAGAATAAGAATTAAGAGATATATAAACACCAAGAGTTATTTGTTTTTCCGTTATTTGTCAGTTTGTTACTTGGTCGCTACGCGTGTGCACTGTTGTATTCGAGTTAAGGATATAAATTATAAAGTGCTCGTAATAATTACGAATTACTATGGTAAACTGTTATAATCCATTTAACTTGCCATCTTGTTGGAAACGTAAAGATCTAAGAAAAATATAGAGAACTTTAGCTAAAAAGTGGGGAGTGTCATCTGAGGCTCACATGTGTACAGACTGCACGATACACCTTTGCTGTGAACACCTTCAGAAGCCAGTGTAGATCTTTTGCAGATGCAGAGCACGGTGAATCGTTCATTTCCGAAGACGATAAGTTAAAAAATAAATCGACACAGATGGATACTACAGGTGAAGAAGGCCAAGAAATTTTGACACAGTTAAAGAAAAATTCAATAACCCATCTACATCTACGTCGATGAAAGCTTTGCTACTTACCATTGCGTCTAAGTCTAGGAGTGAAAATAAACTTGCAGAATAATTCGCCACATCTAGATGACAGGTGAAAGAAGCGAAACAGTTTGTGGCTCAATTTGGTGCATTATCATCACCCAATCCTCACAGTGGCCGTAAGCTATCAGTTGAAATAGAAAATTTAGTGAGAAGTTTTTATCTTGAAGAAGATGTTAGTAGTCATGCCCGGTAAAAAAGAATTCATATCTATAAAATTAAACGACGGCATGAGAACTCGCTTACAAAAAACAACTTGTAATGTGCAATATTCAGGAGTTGTATCAGAAATTCAGAAATTAATATCCTGATATTAAAGTAGGATTAATCAAATTTTTTACACTAAGACCTAAGGAATGCCTACTGGCTGGAGATTCTTGCACACATATTGTTTATGTGTAGTGCACACACAAGCAGTATGTGCCATCAAAATGTTAAAGTAATGTTAACTAATGTTAAGTGAAAGAGACTTTGGCTCTCTTACTGCAAAACTAACATCCCTCTTTCACCTTATAAGGAGTACCTGCGGATGATGTGTCCAAATCCAACACTAATTTATTTGTTATTTAACGACTACAAAATCATCTCCAAATGAAAGGTGAATTTCTTGTGCCGGATTAGATAAGGTTCACCACCATTTAAAAATGGTTTTTGATGACCATCAAATCACAAGTGTGGAGTTTGAGTAGTAGGTAGGTACAGATTGGTTTAAAATAGCAACTCAAGTGCTTCCTGCCGATGATTTTGTGGTCAACCTTTGTAATGCTTTGGATATGTTGAAGCCGCATGCTATGCATATATTACTGAACAACAGGCGCATTGTTTCAAAAAGTCTTCACTAGAATAACCAACAAGCTACACTTTTGACATCTGTCATTTTTTATAAGGATGGAAGGCAAGTAAGACACGGAAGCATAGTTATGATATCCAAAGGTCTTAAACACGATACAGAACATTTTATGCTTTTCAGAAAATTTTACACCAGCATCTCTTAGATAAAAGAAATGACAGTGAAAAAAATCCTGAAAACCTGAAAAAGTTAGCTATATATGCAGGCCTGCAGTTGCCAGCGAATAGGGCAATAACTACCCCTGAATGGTTGTATGAGTGGGCAAAAGAGGCTTTAATAGAAACAACTGTCTATTACTGTTCCAAGGACGACATAGACAACAAAGGGTTTTTATGCAACTCAGATTTAATTGTGCTCTCACTATTCCCGGTACGAAAAAATTTCACTGCTTTATACCAAGAACTGATGGTCTACTAGTCAAAAAAACAAGTTAGAATTCGAAATATAAAGTTGTTAAAATTTAAAAACAAAATTTGTACTTTTTTTACAACATATTTGTTTAATTTTTACCATCATAAAGCATACTAAAGCATAAATAAAGCATACTTACTTTAAAAGGATAGTTAGACGTCTTAACCTTATTTTAATATATAATCTTAAGAATGAAAGATGCTGCTTCATTACATATTACATAATCTTAATATATAATGAAGCAATTAAATGAAACTACGTGATGTAGTATTATTTGTACTTTCTTTAATTTCTTTACCACGACCTAGGTTTCGTTGTATTACAACATGAGTTGTAATACAACGAAGATGTTGTAATACAACGAAACCTAGTTCGTGGTAAAGAAATTAAAGAAAGTAGAAATAATACTACATCACGTAGTTTCATTTAATTGTGAATAATGAATTTCTACAAAATTAACGCCAAATATATTCAACTTAAAAAATTGCAAGTGCGCACAACCTAAGAAATCACCTTCATATTCTAGGTGATGTATTTCCTAAACGAATGCGAATACCATTCTGAAATTTTACATGTATTATTTCTATGCTAAAAGCTATATTTAGAGAAAAAATTCCATACTGTATTTAAAAAGTAAATTATTGTTTATTAGGAAGGAGAGCATTTATTAGATAGTTTGATGAAGGTTTGCAAGCATGAATTACTAGTAGTAGAGATTTGACTACCAACAACTTTTTAAATACACCAATCTTTTAAGACTGCCAATCTCAAGCCTGGAAAAAGTATGCGAGGAAATTTATTGGTATCTTACTTATTTTAATTTATATAATTTATATAACATAAAATACAAACTATGTAATATAAGTTATGTGTGTATATAGAGTAAATGTGCATACCAATAAAAAAAATTGTATTTTTTAATAACAAATACCATACATGTTAAAAAAGAAAAGGTTTAAAATATCTAAACTGTCGAACTGTTTTGTTTACAAACATTCTCTTTTTAAATGGAATAGAGTCTACTAAGCTAGAGCAAAAAATTAAAAACGGAATTTAATTTAGTTGTTATTTCCAATTTTGTACACTAAGTTTAATATATTCTTCATCTTAGTTTTTATTGTGGAATAATATGAAATTAAATAAACAATCCCAAGAATATGCAGTTCTAAAAATGATGAATACATGCAGCTTGCTTGAAAATTCACTAGGAAACAAATAATTCTTTCCATAATATCAAATATAATTTATAGATGTAAGCAAATTATAAACTAAACTTAATGTATATTTATGTTTTAACGTAGGGTTCACTTCCACATGTTTCTGCACATGAGAAAATATTATTTGGTTAAACCACGTAACATATGATAAATACAAGACGTCACTTTTTAATCGAAACCGTTATATGAGCACAAGAGGACAATCGTAGTTCGAAATATTGTTTACATACACCTAAAAGCTATTTGACAAAAGTGTAAAGCAAAAATTTTTTTTTAAATATTCAGAAGGTATATTCAAACACAAGCAGTTAGCGGAAACAGTCAATTTGATACACTTGAATTATGTGGAGGACTTTGTTCCTAAATATAAAATAGAAAGTATACATCGAATTTGCCAGGCAATTAGTAATAATGGAGGTGATAGAACAACTTATTATTAATAAAGTGTCACAGTTTATATCATATAGCACATAAATATTTTTCTAATGCCTTATTCTAAATAGTTTTCGAGTTTTGCTATACGCATTCCTGCCAAGCAGGCTGTATATTTATTTACAATACCCAAATGTTCACAAGCTAACTTTGCTTGATTATTAGTGTTCAGTTACTCGAAAGGAAAAACGAAACCTATCGGATCACTCATGATCATTTTATTTTTTTTAGTGTTACGCTCATAGAATTATTATTCGATTCATGTAACCTTCCCACAAGTTTCATACTCAAATTTTATAGCCATTGTTTTTGTTTCTCATTTGTTATTATATTTTCCCTCAAAATGCTCACTTACTTTTTAATATCTTGCATAACACTGACACCAAGCTGTAGCTGGACAAAGATATTAAGTGAAAAAAAAAAAATTTGTACTACAGAAGCATTCAAACTTCGACTATAGAAATATTCAAATTATAAATTCAACCAAACTCAATACAATGACTACCACAGTAGGATAATATGAATTAAATATATCTCAGCAGCAGCAGAGAAAATAGCCATCCTCCATGCTGTGTCCCCCAAAAAATAGTGTTTCATAAGATGACAAGCTATCATATTGACACCAAAAAGAAAAGTAGTGCTGACATCGCCACCGAAAATGTGAAAGGCAATATGGATCTAAGATGTAAATCCACTTAAGAGATGGCGTAAAGATGAAGAAATAGGTAAAAACTAAAAACTTTTTCTTGTTAAAAGCATTTTTTTGGCTTGTCCATATTAATATACTAATCCTATTTCATATACGTACTATACATGCAATTCATCACAGTAGAACAGATAAGCCATAAACAGCAGGTTAGTTCAAAATTAATATCAACACAGGCAATATTAAAGGAGTAGTATACTTTAGCTGTATTAAATAGTCCCCTTGTTTATACGCATATCTTACATAGCTCCTCTTGCAATTTCTTCCCTAACTCATTCCCATATCTACCTTCTGAGGTCACACAGACCTTTACATGTATTTCTAAATGTTCTCTTCATTAGTACATACAGTTTTTAATTACTATGACATTTCTTAATGAATCTTTGAAATGTCGAAATATCTATTATAGATGCAATTAATAAAAAAAGAAGTAATTTTTTTTGGAAACAAACCAGCTGCTTTTGGCTCCTTGGCTTCTTCCAAACTTGCTTCCAAATGCATTATCTTTTGGTTGGCTTCTCTAATTGCATTACGCTGCTTTTCCAGCCTAGCAGCGTAATCTTCCAACAGAGCCTGAAATTTAATGCAGATATAATTTTAGTTATTTGCTATTATATATTAGGAAGTACCTGTGACTCATACTTGTCAAAATATCCACTTTTTTTTCATATTAATATCTAGCAAGTACTACAAGAAGTTGAAGACAACTGTGAATCTTTAATTAAAATTTATTTATTTATTTAAACCAGAGGTAAAAATTCCTAGCACAGTCAAACTCTGAAATTGGATCTACTCAGGGGTTAAACATAGTTGTGCTTATACTGATTAAATCTCTGAGTAATTCACTCTCTACCTAACGCTGTCTATATAACACGTTAAGTTATACTAGGAGCAAAAGTACAACCATTTTTGAAGTTTTGATTATGGGCTAAATGGTTCCATAATATAATTACCTTAAAATATGGCAAGAACTCATTCTAGTTTCCTGATCCAATTTATTGTAAATTTTACAATGTTTAATATTTCAATGATTACGATGGAAATTAAAGTTACCTGAACTGAAGCCTGGTCCGACTGGTTGCCTTGATTTTCCCGTAACAGTTTATTTTCGTGTTCTAATCTTATTAATCTCTCCTTTAAGTCGTTAGGTATTAGCTCTCTGGAAACATTGTCCTCACTAGCACCTTTATTAAACATGAGTTAACAGTTATCATAATTATATACACATTACTATAACCAAATTTAATTAACTGCTTATTAACTTTATATAAATTATACAATATAAAATACAAAAGAAAATCACATTAGTGAATTTCCTTTTAAAACCTTTAATTTTCTAGATTAACCAGACTGAATCCAAAAATTAAAATGTGCAATAGTAAATAATGCAATTTTATTTTTGCAATAAAATGAAAAAGACAGTAACATTTTACTTAATAAATCTTAAAGGCAATTGTTGATATCGTAATTTAGGAAGGAAATAGAAAAAGCACGACATTGACTACAATAAAAAAAAAAACTTCATAACAAAAGTTACTGCTTACAATAATGTTACAATTTTAGAACTCCTTAGTTAACGTGAAGGTCAAAACAATTTTTCTCACAATATATATTACTTTTGGTTTCCTTTGCCATCTAACAGAAACGAAAGTCTAAATTCAGAATTTCTTCAATACGATACTTTCTTCAATATGTTCCAATGAAACTGTCCTCTTTTTGTATGATTACTCTAAATTAATTCCATTGACAATATTGTTAAGGCTCATGTTCTGAGTAATTTGCCATATCAGTGCAAAATGAGAGATTATGCTCAATCTACCATTTTGTGAAAGTTTTGAAATTAAATATTTGGTGACAAATTAACGCTACGACAAAAAATAATAAGGAGTCTGTCAAAAAATCAAAATAACAAATAGTCTGTCAAAAAATTACCGGAAGTTATCATTTAAAAAACCCGCTTAAAGGGATTGTCAAAGTTCTTTAGGTCGCTAAGTTGGCACAACTGTCCTCTATCCTGACATGAAGTGTGGGTGCCATCTGTCGTTTAATTTGTTTACTGTGCTCAATTTTGTCAGTTCATCTCAATTGTGTTTTTCAATTTTTACAATTGATAAAAATATCGAAAAACGAATTTGTCTCGAATGTCTGCAAATTAAATTTGTGTGCACAAATCACTGAAAATATTGTAGAAGGCTTACGGTGAATCGACTTTATCAAAAACACGTGCAAATGAGTAGTCCAGTGCATTCAAAAGTGGTTGAGATATGGAAAGTCTTCAAATGAAGTTAGCATAAATAAAATAAAGGAAATGGTCATGGAAAATCGTCAAGTACGAGTTTAAGTTTGAGAGAGATAGCTGCTGAACTTTCTGTGTCTCACAAATCAATTTGTACCATTGTACACGATTGTTTGGGCATGAAACATATTGCAGCACAACTAGTTTTAAAAGATCTGAATTTTCTTCAAAAACTCAATCGCATAAAGTCCGCTGAAGACATACCAGTAGAAAGAGTCAACTCCGACCCCACATTCATAAAACGCATTATAACTGGTGATGAGACATGGGCTTATGAGTTTGCCATGCAAATCAGCCAATCAGCTTCGGAATGGCACCTTCCAACTGAGCCGAAACCAAATAACCATATTAAAATCAATCAAAAGTCAAGGTAATGTTGACTGGATTATCGCGGTGTTGCGCACTAGGAATTCTTGCCAAGGTCAGACAGTGAATAAAGAATGTTATCTGGGCGTTATGGATCATTTGGGAGTGCAAATTTGTCGAAAAAGACTAGATTCGTGGAAAGAAAACTTATGGATTTTGCACCATGATAAGGCACAATCTCAAAGGCTATCATTATGAAAGAATTTCTGACCAAAAACTCAATAAATTTCATCGAACAACTAGCGTATTCACCTGATATGGCTCTGGTTGACTTTTTTCTATTTCGAAAACTTAAATTACCACTTCGAGATGCCTGTTTTCAGTCGATAGAAGACATAAAAGAGAATTTGCGGCGAGAACTGAAGTTGTATCCGGAAAATGTGTTTAAAAAATGTTTTGATGATTGGATTACTCATTGGCATAAGTGTATTATTTCAGAAAGGACCTACTTTGAAGGCAATACAATAAATTTGAATGAATAATAAATATTTTCTGTTTTATTGACCGATTCCCCATACTTCTTTGGCAGAATGTATATCTATTGAATACATTTGACGATAATTTTGTAGAAATTCATTATTCACAATTAAATGAAACTACGTCATGTAGTATTATTTCTAATTTCTTTAAGTTCTTTGCCACGACCTAGGTTACGTTGTATTACAACATCGTCAGGTGGCGCCGGACGTTGTTGTAAACGATGACGACGTTGGTGGACGATGTTGTAATACAATTAAAGATATTATCTCATCAACACCTCCACAAACGAACTTTGTAACTCACTTCTTAATTGTCATAAGCAATTTTTAACAATATTAATAGACGTGAAGGAATGAGAAATTTCAATACTTTTGTATGACGTTTTGAAACCTGTCATACTCTTCTATAAAAACACAAAAAATGAATTCAATGTTCTTCCTTGGGGGTATCGATGATAAAATTTTACAACATAGAATGAGAAATAAAAAAAATATTAAATTACACTAAATCGCTATTATTTTTCAAATATTATTAGACATAATAAGAAGAGTAAAATGACCTCCGAAAAATAGTTTCAAAATATCACGAAGGCACATTATGAGAAGATAATGTATATAGTTTTTGAACCTATGATCACGTACAATTTTTAAACCTTGACCTGGAACCACCTCCTTGACATAATTAAAAAAGTGTAATCTTATAAAGTTACTTTTTAAATTCATTTTTCTCAAAATAGACTCAAAAAATATTTTTATAATCTTTTCATGTCTTTTTGGTATAATAAGTCAGCGACTTTTGCAACAAATCTGGATCACTATTCACATATGTTTTCTAATTCTGCTTTATTTGTAAGACTGGCGGAAAAATTTTATTGAGATTGGACAAACAGTTATTTTTATATTCATTCTAAAATCAAATGCGAAGGAGAATCTTCTTGAGAATAGAGAAAAGTAAATTTTATCCATTTTTCAAAAATTATTTTTTACACAGTAAAATTAAAGAAAGACTAAAAGAGTATTATAGAGACCCTACCTAATCTCATGGAATGATTACATAAATGATTCAACGAATTTTGTTGTGATCAAAACAGCACAAGTGCTGCAGTCTAGGGCATCTGAAGTCACTACTGAAGATGTGATCAACAAAGTACATGATATTGTACTGGAAGACTGTCGAATTGAAATTTGTGAGATAGTGAACATGTTTTTCATACCTCATATGCAAATGTTATCGGCAAGATGGGTCAACAAGATGACAGGCAACCAAAAACAATGTATAGTTACATATTGCATGGATATATTAAGTTCAATACAAATGAGTTTTTTTTCATTGATATATTACAGAAGAACAATCAAAGCAATGAACTTCGGCTGGCGAACGGGCTCCAAAGAAAATTGTTAAATCAGCTAACAAAATGATGGCAGCACCTGTTTTCTGGAACACTGAAGGTATAATTTACAATGGTTGATTAAAAAAGGCAAACATCATGTCAAATTAGATGCTTGAAGGGAAAATAACCATATTTGGTAAAGAAAAAAGTTCTTTGATCATGATAATATGCCTGCTCACTCATCTGCAATTGCATCATCCAATTACTGGAATTACACTACAAACTGCTGCCTTAATCTCCTTTTTCTCCAGATTTGGCTCGCTGCAATCCTTTTTCTCTTTCTAAATATGAAAAAGTAGTTTGCTAGTCAAAAATTTACCTCAAATGAGCACAAACAAATACTTATTGATAAAATATTTAATATTTTTTGGACGGGTTAATGAAAGGAAAAAAATATTTTTGGATGGGTTAATGAAATTATAACATTACTGGTTGAAGCGTAATAAGTTGAAAGGAGATTATGTTGAAAAATAAAAGAAATTTGGCTGAAACATTTGTTTTTCCTCATTTTGTTAATTACTGACTAAATATTTAAAATTACATATTTTTTGTGGTTTTTTATCAGAAAATAAATATTTAAAACAATTTATATTTCTCATGTTTCTTCCAGTTTCCTTGAAGTGACAATTACAAAAAAAAATAAAATGTTTCTACTCACTTCTACCTATACCACCTGGTGTAAAATTTATTTTTTTTTTAAAAAACGTCAGAAATACAGAATATTCTTTGAAGTATTCCCTAACAGAAAATATTTGATTCAAGTGCTATTTAATAATTTATAAGAAAAATGGGTTTCTAATTTATCGTCCTGAGATCACATTTTTTTAAATTATGTATAATAGGGGTGGGATCAAGGTCAAGGTTTAAAAATTGTACATGTTGTCTTCTCATAACACATTTGAAAATATCTCTTGGGGACTTCGTTGATAAATTAGGAGAGCGAATAGTGCATACAGAAATGTTTATAAGATATTATTTAGTAACAACGTAAGTAAAATTTAGATGAAACCGTACCAGTTTGTAATGTTGAGCACCGTAATTCCTCGCACGTCTCCTTTAATGTGTCCCGTTCTTGTAGCAAATTGTCCTTTTCTCGTTGAACAGACAGCAGTCTTGTACTCAGTTTTTTATTTTCTATCTCTAACTTATCAGCTTTTGTGATCTCTGCATCCAATTTCTCATTTAAATCCATTACCTTTGACAATAAAAATTAATGGTATAAATACTAAAATAACTTTTACTAAAAATTAAACTGTTATTTCTGTAGAAAACTAATATTTGTTTACTATTAAACATATAAAATTGTTGATCTTATCCATGTAAAAATCAGCACCAAAGCACAAATCAAAATCTATTCATCTTTAGTCTTTCTTGTACTAATAAATGCAATCGTAAAAAAGTCACATTTGCATTTTATGCTAGATCGTTTCGTAATTGATATGTTAGGTGATAGTCTATTAAAATTTACATTTTACTAGATCAATAAAGCATATATATATATATATATATATATATATATATATATATATATATATATATATATACACACACACATATATATATATATATATATATATATATACACACATATATATATATATATATATATATATATATATATATCACTATTCTGATACAAGTAAAATAAGCTGCTTACAAGAAACAATTCCTAAATATGCTTTTATATCCTTTGGCGTAATTATAACCAAAATATTACTCTAAATGTAAATATAAAACACCACTCGTCATAATGCATGTGATTATTCAATGCATTAAATTCATAAATTTCTTGCATATATACATTAATTAAAATATCCATTCCCTTCAATCACTATAGATTTACGACTATTCTCCTGCAGCAATGACGTTAACTTATCTTTCTCACAATACATCATTTATGTAGACATTTATTTGTTTACAAAGTTAATTTTTACCTTTTTGTTTATTAGGTATATTACAATAAAATCTTAAGTAGTATGTAGCAAATATAAAAAAAAATTTTTTTAAAGTATATCCCCCCATACGAGTAAAGTGGAAGTAAAATTTTTTACATCAAGTGGACTATCATTAAAAGGTATTTTAAAATGAAACTGAGATTCCGTGTAATATTTTTAAGGTTTCATAGTAAAACACGGAACCCTTATAATTTTGTCACGTCTGTCCGCCTGTCACAATTTAGACCTAAATAAATGCTTAAAATTTTGCTCTAGTATATGTTTCAGATAAAAATCTCAATTAATATGTAGCAAAAATGTTGTCCTCCTGTTTTTTAAAGTATTTCCCCATTAGATAAAGAAGAAAAAGCTGTGATTGAAACAATATGTAGTGTACCCCGCTGTGCGATATTGTTACAAAGGTCTTTTAGTATTGATAAGTTAAGCTTCAAAAGCGTTAGCAATGTATGTATCCCGCCATCCCATTTCCATAGACGACTATGTAAAAATGTGGGAAAAATTCCGAAAATGAAATTTAATGAATACTTTGAAATAAAGTTATTCTGAGTAATTGAACTTCATTACTTTTGGAGTTATGAAAAGATATGTTATGTATGCAGAAATAACATAGACGGAAATTACTGGGTGACTGACAAATTTAACAACAATATTCTAACAAATTTTTTAGATACTGGAATCCTTATTCAGTTATCATAGACCTTTACGGATACCTGTGAGTGTGACATAAGAATTTTAGAAGAACATATATATACTGTGATATTTTATGACATGACCATGGAATCATAATTTATGCATGCTCTGACACGGACTTGACCTATATTTTTCATTTTTAAGCCCCGTTTGAAAAACATTAAGCCTCAAAATTATGGGTAATATCACCCCACCCCTTCCCCCTTTACATACTGCAGATTTCAAAATTGAAAAATTTCTGTATACTTGGCATTGAAACTTTGAATTAAGTTAATTTGGGTCAACAATTTTTAATATATATAGACTACTATGAACACTTTCTTTATGTATTTTTTGACATGCCTTTGGCTAGTTTATTTAAAAACTCTCAAAACACAAAACTTCTCAGAAAAATTGTATCTGGCTCAGGTTTTTGTAAAAAAAATTCACGCATTAAATATTACATATTTAGTTAGGACATAATTTTTTGAAATGTTCTAATCCAATAAAATAATTTTTTATGTGAAAATGCAATTAAATTAAGTTACATTACTATGCGTCATTATCAACACAAAATATTTGAATCAACTTATATCAATCGCTTCAATATCAATCGGGTATCAATATCAATCTCTTCATTTTTAAAAATCTTTTGAAGAATACTTGTCTAAACTGTAACAGGTCAGACTTCAAAGGATATAAACAATAACAGAAACTAATGTCAAATATACCCATATTAAAACCATGTATTCATTGTTTGAAATAACAAGTCTAAAGACTCAATAAAATTAATATTTTAAGTCATAAGCAATACATTATATTATAATATACATTCCAGAAAATGTATTATGTATGTCGGGAGACTCTATAGTTAATTTTTTGTTTGAGTTCAATCACCTGTTTGCTCTGTAAGGACTAAGATAAGAATAAAAATGCTCAAGTATAATAATCATTATATTCTGTTAAAAAAAACTTTAAATTTTTGCAAATTGATAATTTTATTTACCATATACAAACTAATAAGTTTAAAGACTCACCTGTTTCTTGTAAATATCTAATTGCCCTTTTAAAACATTTGATTTCTTAGCTTCCTCTTCATATTCAATGTTTCTTTGCACATACTCAACATTTTTCCTTTCTAATAACTTAACTTGCTTTTTCAAATCGACAAATTCTTCCATTCTCTTCTTGTATGACTCTATCGTTGCTTCATAATTCGCTACCTTGTCTGCCGTTTCTCGTAAAGCGTCTACTTCATCCTTCAATTGTGCCGTCTCAGATGCAGCACTCTGAAATTGATTTACATAAATATAAATTTAATAATTTTTAATACCAATTTATATGTACATAAATATATAAACAGCTCAAAGTAAATGAGGCCAATATTATCAAGGCAAATAGAAAAAAAAATAATGTAAGGTCAGTGGCATGAAAGCATATAGGTGAAACCTTCCGAGAGTATATTTCATTTTAAAATTATCCTTATAATCTAAAAGATTTGAAATACTGCTTTTACCTTACCTTCAGTTGAATTACTTTAATTATCAAATATAGCCAGCAGATTGAAAAAAGCATGTTTTCTACAAAATTTTTAAGCCTGATTTACAGAAAACCATGTATTTGTAGATGGTGCAAAGGCAAAGAAAAAAAAACATACATGTTTCTCTTAAAGTTTCACAATCAAGAATTAATCTTATATCCGAATATAGCTTTCAGTTCTCCATATAGAATACAAACTGCACTAAAATTTTGAGATCATTGTCATTCTGAAGCAACCTATTGTTCAACACTTTTTTAAAAATACTCACCATTCACTTTGCATTAAGATTACCAGTGCGGATGAACAGAGAGCCAAGACCTTATGTACCACTCTAAATAATGTACTGAACCGGCATATAGACCACAAAGACCTTCTTGGAGTCTATACATTTAAAGAGGCTTTATCAGGGAAGATAACATCTGTTCCGATATGTTGCGATCAATATTGTAATTGAGTTTATACCATAAATTTTAACTTATCCAACCAACAGTCGATGATTCTCCAGTGAGCATGGGATTTTCTTCGAAAAATTCTGTGATCACTTTTTCCTCCAAAAACGGTCTTAGCCTCTACACCAGTTTATCCATTTTGCCATGAATGCTTCTTTTTACACTTTAAAAAACTATCTTTCAAAATCTAGCATATGCAGCAGTTATTTTGTGAAATAATAATCATTACAATACATCATACAATACTAGAAACCTGCGCAATATGGAAACAGTACCCAACCCTCCTTTCAACAACATAATCCTCTTCTTTCGCTTGTAATCTTTTAAGTTATGACCTATATGCCCTTATGCAACTGACTATAGATTAGAATTGTATTAACATTTTTTATGTCATTTAATAAATCGAGAATCTCTTATGTGATTTTTGAAATTCAACCATTTATTGAAAGAATGAAGGTGAAATCCACAAGTTTCTGTCTGGCTTCTACTACATATTGTGACTCAAAAATTGTTTGAATCAAACCGAGCTTGTTACATAAATTTGGATTTCCAAATAAAAGCACATAGGCTCTAGCAACTAATACTGGGATACATCATGAAAAATATACAAGCAATACTCCATCTCTGACCTTATTTGTGGTTTATAAACCTGCTAAACCTTAGTATGGTGTGAAGAAGACTTCAAGCACGACATGGAACTTTTTTGTTGCTAAATGTCATCTTGAATCTCCCATGACAAGTCAATGTATAACTTCTAATTTTAACCTTTTGGGATAGGAATAAAGCAGACCTGAGTTTCCTCCATAAGGGTTTGTGAACCTCCTTCTTTTTCACATCTCTCTCTCCTCTTTTAAGCATGTAAATAAATATTTAATTTAGATTGATTTTTTTGTGTCACAATCCTATAACTGTTTATGTCTATGTCCATATTTGTATGTACCCTAACTTACTCAGATACGCTAACAGAGTTATAATATTTTATGTACATAAAAGTGCTATAAATGCAATCAACAAAATATTAAGCAAAATTTACATTGAATTAAGTGACCACAATGTAGCCAAATTATACAATAGCTTAATCATATTTAAATAAAGAAATATTAAAATTGTTAACCTTGTCATTATTAATAAGGCAGAGGACGTTTATGAAGACAATTTTACATTTAAGAAATAACCAATAGGTACTCATGTTATACCTGTAGTTCCTCATTCCGAGTTTTAAGAAATATAATTTCCCTTTCTTGCGCTGTTGCCTTCGCCTTATAATCGTCACGTACAGTTTCCACTTTGTACAACTCATCCTTAAGGGAATCTAGTTGACGACGCATGTCGTTGTAACGAACCGTTCCTGCCAAAACGGGGCCCAGGGAGTCTCCGTGCTCATCCACTATTGCTGGGGTATTACCTTCCTGGACTTGCGCATGCAACTTCTGATTCTCAAGTAACAAAGTCATTTTTTCTTCTTTTAAAACTTTGACCTGTGAAATATTTTTTATATGGCTTTAAATTTCACTCTTTGTTATTGATCATTAATAATAAAATTCTACCTATATTTGAAATATACTCATCAGTCCTAAACATTCTACAGTGTTAGATTTATGTGTATAAAATATTGCCAGACATATTCATTGAGATTGCCATATAAAACATTTAGCTTTATATGGCAATCTCAATGATTATGTACCAAAATATAAACAAAATTTTTTTAAGGTTCCCATACGTGTAAAACGTGGGTGAATAAATTTTGTTTACATTTTTGATCAAAATTTTAAAATGACATTGAGGCTTCATTTACTATTTTTAAGCTACTAATATTTAATTAGAACTTTCAATTGCAATTAGTTTGGTTAACTTGCATCAACATATTCAAGAAGTATAGACGACTAAGGAACCCTACTTTGCGAGTATTCCAAGACACAATTAGCCTTTTTTCTTTTTCTTCTTGTACTTGTAATCAACAGGAAAAATCAGAGACCCTTAGGGAAAGATTATCATTATTATTATGATATAGGTTTTTGACCATTTTTGACATTTTTACATATTTGTTGGAAACTCAATGTTAAATAAAATTGATGAAGATTATGCTACACATTATTAACAAGACAACTGTGTATATAACATTATTAACAAAACAATTGTTTATTTATTGTTAACAAGTGTATATAGCTTATAAATGTGTTAAATTTTTCTTGCTGCAGTAACGACATACTACAATTTGAACAATACAGAGAAAATTAAGTATTGAAAAACTTTTATAAAAGTTAAAAAAAAATTTTTCAAACATATATTTTATCGGTAGGATTATATATAGAGATTCTGTTAAAGTTGTATGTAAAAATATGGAGAAATAATAATGTTTCAGTCTGAGGAACGTTAGTACTCAAATGGTGCGAATACCAGGTGGTTTTAAAGGGAAGAATCTGTATTGTTGTCCACTCAAAATATAGTTTGTACTTCAAAAAATTGAGAAATTTGAAGACTTTTGAGACGATGGTAAATATCATCGAAGGAAAACCTAAGACTTAAATATTGTAGATACAAAACAAAAGTTCACATCGATCAACATGCCTGTAAAAAAATTACATGGTACTCAAGGTCAAAAAAGGGAGTTTTAGGATTTATTATTCTTGAATATCTCATAAATGGTGAATTGTAGGGTAAAAATACAAGAGCACAAAGTAGGATTTAATTAAAGGAGGGTGTTAAAAAAGTATTAATCTGGCCATACACAAAATTATATGGCATTGGGACCAAATTTAACTATTTTTAACAAACTCTTTGCCGATAAAAAAAGGTATATAACTAATTTCAATACGAATGATTTTTTCGAGTTACAGCTGTATGGAATCATGTTCCTTAAAAATTTCAAAGGAAATATACCCTTTTCCACTTCACTATTTAGGTAAAGTATGAGGCAAGTGTTTCAGAATTCCGTATCCTAAACTAAAACCCAAACCCTTTATAATATCACTCATGGGTCTATCTGTCATAGTCGATTTTCACAGAAATTATGCAAAGTAGAAACTTGAAATTTGGCATAGTAATACATCTGACTGAACCATATATTTTGGACAAGTTAGCTCTTTCAAAATGCCCACATAATGATTAAAGAGTGAATAAAGTAATCAAAAACAGTTTTTTTTTAATTTCATAGATCATCTGGGGTATCATTTCGAAGGGCTTTTTATGCGGAATACAAAAATATTTTCCATTGATTTTAAATTGCGTGTTTGAAAAGATACTCTAAAAAACATACAAAAATAAAGCATTGCACCCCTCCTTATTTCAGAAACTAGTGACCCAAAAATCGTGAAAAAGACAGGTAAAATCTGACTAAAAATACGCAGGAAAATTATATTGATTATTCTAAACCATTAAATATGCATCATGTTTTTAGGCTTGTGAAAGAAATAGTAATGTATTCTGCACAAGCAATGAAGCCTGCTGCCCTGCCACCTAAAATGTCATTACTAAAGAGCTCCTGAAAAAGTGAGCTCCCTTCCTCAAAGAATTGCAGGGACTGTTCAATGACGTTGTTTTCAATGTGACAGTGCACAAGTTGTGTTCCTCAAAAAATGAGACAACACGTTTCTCAAGAACTACCGACAGGTTTCACTTTTAAGCCACATCCACTAGTTGTTTTTGAGAGTTATAACAAACCATCTCGCCCGAAATTTGTATAACTTCCAGCCTCTGGAACCAGCAGGGTTTCAATAAGGCTACAGTACAGTAGATCACACTCTGTAACAGGTCATACAGAAGACTTAAGAATATAATCAGCCACTGTGTATAACTTTTGTGGACTATGAGAGAGCCGTTGATTCTATTGAAACTTAAGCTGTTCTTAGTCTGTATGAAAAATCTGTATGACGCCTCTATGATGACTGTCCAAATATAGAACCGGGAGACAAGATATAGAGAACTAGGAGGAAACACCTGCACTGAGGAATGAGACAGAGAGTTGTTATATCTCCAAAGCTGTTAACAAGCACGCTGGAAGACATATTGAAGACCTTAGGCTGGAATGGACGGGGCATCAATATAAATCGCAAGGTCATCTCACACCTGAAACTCGTTAAAAACATTGTAATTCTGGCAAACATGCTGTAGGAGTTAATGGAGATGCTTAGACGATTCTTCCAGATGAGTGAGTTTATACAGAGGCCGGTATAAACCTGACCAAGACTTTAGTAATGTTTGAATCATGAATCGTGCCAAGACCTTTGGTAATATCAGCATCGAAGCTGTTCAGTTTCGACAAAGAAACAGACAGAAGAATTTATCTGGGTTGAGCAACATTTGAGAAATTGCATCAGATCTTCTTGTCACCAATTCCAGGGTCGCGAAAGATGAAGATTTACAATGTGGTCTGCCTATAGTAACTTACGGCGCTGACACATGGACACTCACGGCTGGCCTGATCTATAATTTTAAAGTCACTCAATAAGTATAGAGAGTTATGTTCAAATGGATATTATGTTATGTTCCTCAAGGATAAAAATCCGAAATTAATGGAGAAACAAAGTAGTTGACATAGCGCTTAATATAAGCAAATTGAAGTGGCAATGACCAAGCCATATTTGCCAAAGAGTCAACAACCAATGGAGTAGACAAGTTCTTGAGGGATCGACGCTCGACAACAAACCTCGAAGCACAATGTGGGATGCCCCCAACAAGCCAAATGGACTGACGACCTAAAAAAGTCAGTGGGAGGCGAAAGGCAGCGGTGGGATGCATATACCAACATACACAGTGGCCTTGGGAAAGGCCTACATCCAGCAATAGATAGACATAGGCTGATGATGATGATATTATATGAATATTACAAACATTGTTTAGTAAAAGTGGTAGATAGTGAAAATAAATTCTTTTTATAGGTACGCAAATTACCCACAACATTTTTAGAATATCTATTTATGCTTAACCTGAGCTATCACACACCAAAGGAAGTAAAAATAAACATACATGGATTCCTCGAAGGAAGACACCAGCTGCCAGACATGACACATATAAAGATGGAAAATTACCATCAAAAAATATTTATAGTCAGTGATTAAAAAGTCTCAAAAAAGTCACTTTCTACAGCAGACGATATGCAATAAATATTTAAAAAATGCAATTTTTATTCAACTTAATAATGTTGAATAAAAGTGCAGAATAAAGAATTTGGAAAGTCAAGTATTGTTACTTTATTAATTTCTACAAATTATTTATCAAGATAACATACATATTATACAATCAGTCTTTCAGTTATCAAACATAAACAAGCAATCTAGCTATGTAACTCACATTCAAACAATCTTTGTTAGAATTAAATAACTCATAATACTCTTACAAAATCAGTCTAATTACGAGGGGGCGTTTTTAAGTTCGCGGAATGGAGGATAAGGAGTGAGAATAAAAATAGAAAATTATTTTTCTTTCTCAATATATTTACCTGCTACCCTAATACATTTTTCAGATCTTTCAATTAGCTTATGTATACCTTCATAACAAAATGTTTCCTCTTTGCCCGAAAAATAAGCTGAAACACTTCTTCATTGCTTGAAAACTTCTTTCCACAAAGTATTTTTTTAAGGTTTGGGAACAAATAATAATCACTGGGAGCCAGGTCAGGACTGTAGGGTGGGTGTTCCAAAATATTGAAGCCCATCTTATGCAGGGCAGCCAGCGCAACGCGGCTCGTGTGAACGGGCGCGTTATCGTGCATAAACAGGACACCTTTGGTCAATTTACCCCTTGTTTTTCTTTGATTACTTCTTTCAACCTCTCTTGAATTGACGCATAGTATTTTGCGGTTATGGAAACACCTTTATCTTTATAATCCGTCAACAGGATCCCTTCTGAATCCCAAAAGACTGTCGCCATGATTTTTCCAGCCAACTGTGACACCTTAAACTTCTTGGATGGTGGTGTGCCGTTTTTGTGCCACTGCATAGAGTCTTGTTTGGACTCAGGTTCATAATGATGAACCTAGGTGTCGTCTCCAGTAACAATTCGACTTAATAGTCCATCCTTGTCTTCAATACAGAAGTCCAAAAACGCGCGAGAACACTCCACGCGGCGTTGTTTTTGAGGCAGTGTGAGCATTCTCGGCACCCATCTTGCTTCAAGGTCAGCACCTTTGTCATGCCGAGATGATCATGGAGAATTTTAAAAATTGTTGTATCCGATACTCCAACCATCTCTGCAAGCTGTTTTTTTTTCAATAATTTCCGGAGTAGTAATTTCGATCGGCATACTGGGGCGTGGGTCATCTTCAAGTGAGTCTCTACCCTGTTTAAAGAGACTATGCCACTTGTAAATCATGGTTTTACCCGGGCAAGAGTCCCCGTAAACGGATGCCATCTCTTTCAGTATGGTTTGAACCGACTTTCCTTGCTTGGTAAGGAACTTTATAACGGCGCGATACTCGATTTTTTTCACAGTTCAGACTTTCTTCCAGATTTATTTGTTTGTTCAATGATAGTTCAAAAGCTAATGATCCGATCATATAAAACTTGGTATTTATACTAATAATGAGTTACTTGACTAGCTATCATTCCATTAATCACCTTTACTAATGGCCTACCTTTCCATTCCGCGAACTTAAAAATGCCCTATAATCAAAGTTATTTAAATCTCAAGAACATATTATAAACCTACATACTATACAATACATATATTATAAAACTAAACTGAGCCACTAATTTATTTAAAAAAAAGAAATTAATTTGTAAAAAAAAGAAATTTTTGTAGAAAATAATCTGGGTTGAATCTAGTTTCATTAAATGTTCCTATTTTCAAGATTTTATTAGAAAATTAATACTGGCTATAACATAAAGAGAAACTTCCTTTTTTACACTCAGACTATTGGGAATTAAAATATAAATTGGCCTCCTCTTATAATGCATACATCACATAATGCCACTGTGGAACTTATTAATTACGCTTCTTTGACACTGCTTAAAATTTTATTTAAAAAATCCTTAGAACAAAAAAAAGAAGCACTGAGAAATTCTGGACTCAATGACTTACAAGATACAGTTGACGATTTCTGGGGATAAAACATGAAAAAAATATGGCTTCCCCTTGGAGTACCACCATTAATCAGTTAGATCTCAGGAAAAATAGTGAAATATATGACTTATAAACTATGTAAATTTCAGAAATAAAATAAAAACAAAGCAAAATATGAAGAATTGGTATTCACTAGGAAATAGAAGTGGATGCAATAAGAGAGATGTTTTTATGGTTTGAGCAATATAATGGCGTAAACTATATAGGTTATGAAGGAGATGGTGGCTCAAAGCTTATAAAACATTAACACAAGACCTTGTAAGGACAAACTACACTTTAATAAAAAAGAATGGCAATATAGGTTGTGTACAAAAATATATAAGAATTCAATAAAACAGTGCATGAAAGATTAAGGGCGTTGGAGAAATAAACAAGTTCATTGGAAAAATAACAGATAAATTGTACAATTAATATTTGATTAGACAAACACAGAAATTGTAATTCTGTTGAAAAGATGAACACATGTAACTTGTATGGAAAATTAATCTTTGCTGCAAACATACTAGGAAAAACAAGGCATAAAATAATTATCAACAAATACAAGTCACGGAATTACGGACATTGAGTATTATTTATCTTTACTTATCATACAGATTATGTCGCGTTCGCAAATAATTATCTAATGAATCAATTTACAGTTGTAAAAAAACGACATCCATTTTTTAGCTTTGAATAGATTTAACACTTGCTTACACAATTATTTTGTAGTTTTTAAATATACCTGTGAATCAAGTTCATGACATCTTTGAGCTAATGCTTCCCTAGCCTCCACATCAGAAGGCAGACGGTTGCTGTCCAAATGTACATTTGACCTGTTGGTTCCCACAGTTAAATTTTCGAGCTCCTAGAAAAACAAATTATTTTAGAATTTCAGTACATTTATTATAATTAATGATTGTCTTATAAAGTTTGCCATAAAAATTTAGTCTATTAAGATAATTTTTCCATAATAACTGAATCTTAAATGAAGCCATAAATGATTTTAACGTTACTACAGGTAATTGTCATGACAAATTTAGTAATAAAAATAAATTGAAGTAAATAAAATCAAACTATTTCAATAGTACTAGTAGAGTGAACTAAATTAAGGGGTCTTCTTGTCAAGCTCTGGAAATTTAAGGTTTTTTTGGGGCTTATAGAAAAAACTATAAACATTTTTAGGATCTTTTATTTATTTCTTGTTTTGAATATATTTGGCGTTAATTTTGTAGAAATTAAAGAAAGTAGAAATAATACTACATCACGTAGTTTCATTTTATTTCTTGTTTATTGAATTCTTACAAATTTACTAAAATATAATTTCACAAAAAAAAATCAAACATTCACTGATTTCTTAATTTCTACTCAAACAATTTACTTGAAATTTTTTATATATCTTCAGTACATATATCTTTAGGGCTGATAACGGAATAATTACAAAATTTTTATTCTTTCTAAACCAAAAAATGTTTGTAAAAAATTTCACAATATTTTATTTTTCTTCTAACATTTGTTAAGTAAATGGTGGCTGCCGTTTGTGAATTTTTAGCAATGACTTTCCTAAACAAAAAAATTTTTTTAAACTGTGTATCAGATGAAGAAAATCTCTATAATTAATCAGGATGCAATTTTTTTCATGCTTGCAATAACTGCAATAACTAACCGAATTTTAATTTTAGTTTTATAGTTATTAAATGATTTTTTTTTGTAATTTATTAAAAGCTCAAAAAAGGATACAAAAAGTTTAATAATAAATAGGTTTATAGTTTTTTTCCTGTGCTAAACTAGATAACCCCAAAATTTAGTTAAGAGTTTTCTAGTTTAACGCCGCCCTTAAAATAAATATAACTGTAATTAATTAGTCACCTGAATGGCCTGCATAATAGATCTTTGGCAAGATATTTCAAGTTCCATTATTCTTGTAATGTATTCTTCCTTTTTATTACAATTCACAGCACAACCTGAAATTAACAATGTAAATACAAAATTTTAAAAGCAATTTTATTACATCTTCGGGATTCAAGGGCCCAACTTATATTTGATTGCTTAATTTTAATTAGTTTTTATAATAATTGACAATTATCATCACGAGTACTGTTCTAGAAGAGTAGATAAAAACAAATCATAAATATCACAAGAATTTAATTGCTAGAATTAAAAAGGATCACCAAACTGCTCCACATTTATAAAGCAAATAAAGTTTCAAACCAAATAACATGTTTATTTCACAACACAAACTCTTCAAGGACTATTCAAGAATAAATACTTAATGCTTGCACACCACAAATATGAACCAATAGGGCACTTTAAGATTCATTCATTATTTTCACAACGTGCTCTAAATGCAATGCACAACTTAATACTGTAAAAAGTACTGTAACAAATATGACTGAGAATATGATATTTTCTGGTGTAATACGAAAACATGTTTGTATCACATACTGTAACGATCACCCACGATTTTAGCCAAATGTGCGGCGCCATTTAAGTATTGCTTTCTCTTTTACATAACATATGCTCACTTAAATTATTGTGCTGAGTAAATCATGCTCAGATGCATCATAATATTTAAAGAGAATGGAACAAAAACACAAAAAAATCACTCACTTAAAACTAATTGCAGCAACCTCCCTAGGTCTGATGCGTCAGAATTTTCTGCAATTTTGACTACATCAGGTCTATCAAAAAATTGCAGGCTTAGATTCAATATATCTTGATGATAATCTGGAAATGTAATTAAATTAAGCATATTTTTATAAAAAACAAACAATTGCAAAAAACACCACAAAACAATGATACTCGCAATTAGAGCTACATAGCAAAAATGAATAAAACGGAAGGCGTTTAAAATGTGACTGATTATTACAAAATCTTACAGTAACGGTTACAGTTTATAATGAAAACACTTTTCATTATGGCCTACATTTTAATTAATTGCAAACGCAACTGTGCATTACGAATAATTACTACAATTAATTATGTATTTTACATTTCATTTAAGCCATGGACGTACATTATCAAAAAGTAATAAACAAATAATTTATCTTTATAACTCTGAAATTATTCAATCTATTCAATTGAACAGTAATTACGTAAAGTTTAGAAAAAAGGAAAGCTTGGGCAATATTGTTCACCAATTTCTACTCTTGCATGCAGACACAACTTTTAGTTAAAATGAATTAAAACGTCAGATTTTTTTTACAAGCAATAGACTCTTTTTATAATTTGGAATTGTTTTATACAGGACTTTGATTTGGATAATTTTAATTAAGCTTTCATCATTAAACTATGTATTTATATATTTTGTCTTCTCGTATATTTACTTCTATTTTTTAATTCTTACATAGAAAAAAGTACTACACATTAACTTGGAAATGAGCATTATTCTTGGATTTGGATGAATAAATATGCGGTGAAATTTACAAAGTGCATTTCAGATACGCATTAAGTTCTCTCCAAAGCAGTTTAAGTTTATATATGTTAGAATTGTGCACATGTGACAATGACAAGCAAATAATGCTTGCTATTTTAACATACCTACTCTCTCTTTCATTTTTCTATTATTTTCCTCGAAAAATTATATATATAATTTTTTTGTTATTTTTATGTAATGAAAGTAAGTAATCGTAATGAAAGACCAGGGATTAAATTTAAAATGGTTTTTTAATTTCTCTCAAAATTTGCAAATGAAATGTAATTTCATTTATTTTACCACACAATAACACCCTTCTCGACGGTGTGCGTGAAAACAGTTTCATTCCTTTGAACGCATGGGAAGCTGGTACCCCAAAATATTTCTTTTTTTTGTAATTTAAAATCCATCTTGAGGTTAAACAAAAGAATGTACGATATAAAGAATATATATAAGTTCCTTAAGTTAAAAGCTAGTTAAAAGGAAATTGTAAAAATATGGTCATGTGTTTCCGCAATATGAAATATAAGTATCTTCACTTATATCATTTATCAAAATTAAGTAAATAAGATGGGAAAACTCTTAAGAAAACTTCCATGATTCCTAATGCAGCCATATAATTTCATATGGAATGAAAAATATTTTAGCATTTACTATTCTGTTGAAACAATGTATAGAAACGGAAATAGTCGCATATTGGGCCATAGACTATACTAATCGGATATCTTCACCAAGATTATTTTACATATAAATATTAATATTACATCCTACACATTGCAATTTGCTAGTCACACCCACCCACAGCAATACTCCACCATATACAGAAAGTGAAACCATGTGAATAAAACATGAATTTCATTTAACAATGTTTGAAGACTCTTTAAACATTTAATTATTTTATGAATATTAAACTATATATATATATATTTATATATATATATATATATATATATATATATATATATGTGTGTGTGTGTGTGTATTTGTATATGTAAATGTATATGTATACATGTGTGTATATATATATATATATACATATATATATATATATATATATATATATATATATATATATATATATATATATATATATACAAACATACATATATTGAAATTTAGAAATCGGGTCGAATAATACCATTCAAGGCTTGAAAACCTAGATAGATTTATTACCTCTGTCAGACGTATGAGAAAAATAACAAAAACTGTATTTGATTAAACACAGCTGTTTAAAGAAAAATATTAGAACTTCCACACCCAATTATCTATTAATGCTTGCTCCTCCAATGCTGCTAAAAAGAAACAAATGATTTGAACATGTAATTAAATAAATTACATTAAATGAATCTAAAATCAAACTCATTCTCAATATATAATATAACTAAAAATAAATTTTACAATCATCTTAGGAAAAAACATTTGAATTTTTCTAACCTGTTATAAGTACATTGATAAAGGGACATGATAAATATTCTGTCTAGAATCAGGATGTGATATCTATATCAAGTCACATGGTATATTTTTAAATTCAAAGAAAAAGACAATGCAATACAAATATTGAATGTGTAAGTTCAACATATATTAACAGATTTATCTAAGGTTATATTCCTTATTGAATTCAATTACATAGTGGTATCATCTAATGTCAAAGATGCTAGTTCATTATTTTACATAGGTAAATCTGTAATATAAGATTAATTTCTTTAATTAATATTTAAACAGTAAAATTATTTCAAAGTAGCATTATGTCCTATATATAACATACATTTTATGATCAAGGCATTTTAAAATGTTTGCAATGTTTCATAGTCTACATCTATGCAGAAGAAAATGAAAAAATTTGCTTTGAATAGTGTTGCATATTAGACCATAATTTTTTCATTAACAACATATATTATTTTTGAAATAGGGATAAAAATACGTCATAAAATTATAATAAAGTATTTACAATAAAATATGAAATTTCCCTTTCAAAATATTTATATATTACATCTCACAACGCCAATCATACAAAACTATAACAATTTACAACAATTAAAACATTCCAATTAGATACATATGATTATTTGGCATGACCAAAAGATAAATTTAAGAAATAAAATCTAAATAGTATCAAGTATTACTTTACCTACTACTCCCTCCAATATTTTCTTCAAATTGCTCACTTTTAATCGCCAGTTATTACCAACATCCGTTTTAATTTTCGAGTTCCAGGTGGGTGTAAAATACTCTGGGGCGATTTGGGTCAAAACTTCAGCGATTGCAACTCCATCAGACAGATCTAAAATAAAGTAAACAATATAATTTCATAATAACTAGTATCTTCATCTACATGCATATATAATGAATTTTAAAAAAACAAAACTAAAAATACCTGTGCGATTACTGGGTCCAGCTCGCAAATCTAAAGTTTGCAACCATTTAATTAAGCTATCACATAATTCTGTATCGTTACCATCCATCTTCTGTCTTGATATTTATAAATAATGATGCAAGAAAGTGCTGTCTTAATAGATTATACAAACATTTTATTATAAAGTTTAGAATCACGACTACGATATCATTTAATGACATCCATGACAACTTGTAATAAGACATTAAACCATGGACAAATATAGATTATCACTCTGTCCTTCAAAAATATATTTTTAAAGTGAAAGGGAAAGTCTTTTAAAAAAGGTACTAACGAAAAAGCGTATGAATATTTATACGACAATTTTTTTTTTATTTTACTTATCTTTCTTAACTACATAGTAACTGGAAATTTACGTAATAAAGTTGTCAATAAATTTATTAACTTATTTTTAAAAATATGTTTATTTTAAAAAAATAAGTATGATAGGTCAGGTTAGACGAATATGGAATTAATTCCAATTTATTATTCCGCAGTTATTGATATTTCAATTATAATAAAATTTAAAAAATAAATATGATTTTTTTTTGTTTTGAAATTTTCAAGAAAATTTTCAAACACTTATGGGTACTATCTAATTCATTCATAAATGTATGAGATACTGGCCAAGATGAAAAGTTATGGCCCAAAAACTTTTATCTGTGATTATCTGTTGACATTTGATACAGCATCACGGATTCTGACATGTTCATGATATTATCTATGTGTTCATGGTTGATGTCGGTAGTTGCAGTTGATAATTGTTAACAGTCACATTAGCAATAAATTAAGTGTTAAATGCCTCAATGAAAATTGTTAATACATTTAATAAGTATTGATATGTGTTACATATAATTATTTATAAATAGTGATTATCAGACTACACTTAGTTAGTGTGTTTATATACTTTTTTATTTAAGAATATGAGTTCGAATCAAAGTATTTCTCAAACCCTTTTAACTCCGCCAGGCAAAATTGAATCTCAGGTTAGTTAATCTGAAAATTGATTTTTTTGGTAAAAAAGATTCAATAACATAGTATAATAAAGTGGAATTTTAACAATTCATTACACTGTAAAGATAAGTAAATCTAGAATAAGACAAGAAAATATAGAAGAGTGGAGAAAAAAATCAATACATTTTATTGAAATATATTCAATCTTGAGACAGAATATAGTTAAGAAATAGCAAAATTACTAGATATTTTTGAAAGTCAATAACTAAATACGAATTATATTTCTGCATGTAAAAACAGGTTGTAAATTAGTTCTATTGTATTAAAATTTACATAACTTTTTTACAAGGACTCTTAATATAAAGATGCAATAGATTATGTACTTGTAAGATTTATAAAAAAATTTTTTTTGTGTTTATAAATTTATCCACTGGCTTTAAATGTTTTCCTATGTGACATTTTGAAGTAAACAGTAGATTTATAACATAGAACTAACAGACTAGTAGAGTGCTCCATCATTACTAAACTGACTAAGTTTGGGCATTACCTTATTAGATATAGATTTCTAGTTTATTATGGTAAATCTCTACTTTGATCCAAAAAGATTACTCAAATTCCTTGCCTGATCTTTCAAGCTTGAGAGCAGTAATCTCGGTACAAATATTTAAATTTTTTTTCATGTGATTAAAATTAGTCACTAGTTAAAATAGATATTTAGGCCTTCTTATTTTTTATGATCAGGGACTTGTGTTTAGTCCCCATTATTGCATATCACATGTTTTGAAATAGTACTTAGATATAGGAAAATGATGTGTCGTTGATATTTCATGCTGCGTATGCAATGTGATGTTGTGATATGGCTTTATGCATAAACCAACTTTAAATATAATTAAGCATTTACAATATGATGTGTCTTGTTTTTTTTATCAATAGATATTGATGATTTTCAACAATTTTATTATACAGGGTTACTAGTTATATGCTACAATCTCTTTAATGACCCCTGAGCACAAAAGTGCACCATTATTGAGATATTTTTTTTATAAATTTTTGAGAAAATCTGGGTAGACATCTTTAAAAATTAATAAAAGAGACAATGAAATTTCATGCAAATTTCATTCAAAACAATAATTACATCTAAAAAATCTATACAATTTTTTAATAAGAGCTTCGTAATTCAACAAGTTTCATAATTTTTATCAAATACTTGACAAAATACTGCTGGACATATTCGGTGGAACGTTTTAAAAAAATCTATATATTATTAGCTATCTAACAAGGTACATACATATATATTAAGTTACAAAACTATTGAACAAGCGTAACTATTTAATGACAGGGGAAAATGATCTTTTCTAAATATACAAAAATTAATTTATAAAATTAAAATAAGTAAAGAAGTTATTTACAGTTGGTTTTCAAAATGTTTCAGATCCACATTCTTCTCTTTAATTGATTTTTTACTATACAACTTGATAAATTAATTCTTATTTCAATTGCTGCATTTATTATCCGGTTTGGTTTTGATTCGAGGTTTTATTGAATGTTTATGATGAGGATTGATTGAAGGTTTATGATTCGGTCATTCACTGAAGGCACAGGTGACATATCGTAAACCAGACTCGTCATGTGTCTCTAGGCGTAGTAGTCCATCGATTTCAGGTTTGGGCATCTTGCCGACCAAGAGATGGGTTCCTCTGCCAATCCACCTATCAAGAAATTCATTCTCCAATCACTATTTCACAGTAATTCTAAAATGTGCAGGACATCTGTCATGTTGATAAAACATTCTCTGTTTTATTTCCAGAGGCACCTCTTCAAGCAGCCCAAACATATCTTCCCTTAAAAACTGTTTGTACGCTTCTGTATTTAAATTATGGGGAAGAAAACATGGGCCAATTAAATTGTCATTAATTATTCCCATCCACACGTTCAATGATAAACAATGCTGTGACCCTGTTAGTCTAATTTTGTTTGAGTTTCCTTGTGCTTTTGCGGCCCAAAAATGAATGTTGTGATAATTCATAATGCCGTCTTGGTCAAACTTAGACACGTCTGCCCACAAAATGTTTCTGAGAAACTTGGGATCCTCTGCATCAGCATTTACCATGAATCTGCAGAAGTCTAACCGACTGATAAGATCTCCTTCTTCGATTATGTGCATGGGGGTGTAATGATATGGATATAATTCTGCGGTGTGAACATTGAATCACACTTTGCATTATAAATTCATAGATGTTGTGGGGTCTTCTTAAAAAAATGAAGAATTTCTTCTCCTTCATCCTGAGTATACAACCACGGTCTGCCATGCCGATAGATACAGTATTGTTAGCTGTCTGGCAGTCAGGAAATTGACGATGATACTCACGACAGGCAGCAGCTGCAGCTTCGCTGTCAAAATATCCGTAATAATACATGATATCAGCATATTCTTCATTCGAGTATGCGTGTCGAGAAGGATTTCCTTCGACAGACATAACAGTCCTTTAATAGTGTCAAGTCCTTGGGAGAGCAATCACTCATAGTGCAGTACTTGTAGTCTCAATTTAAGGAGGCTTCTCGTCTTTTCTTATGATGAATAATATCATAAATACACATAGTACTAGTTTCCCAAACCCTCAACCTTATTGTCAAACAAACAATAGCAAAAAAGAAACATTACTCCAAATTAATAGTAAATCATTTATGGCTTAGCCACTGGCATTTCTTTTGTCTAAATGCAAGTAATTGTTAAATAAAATTCTGAAAAGTTCTCAGAAATCTCCAACCTAGTTTCTTTGTAATAAGATTATCTCTTGAAACTCTGATAGTAATGACCATTTTTATACCATATTGGATAGCTAATAATACGTAGATGTTTTTGAAACGTTTCGCCTATTATGTACATCAGTAATTTTTTGCAGAAATAAATAATTTTTGTTCAAGCATTTGATAAACATTATAATAAAACTTGTGGAGTTACAAAGCTCTTATTAAAACAATTGTATAGATGTTTTAAATGTAATTCCTGTTTATTATGTAAGAAAATGTGTACAAACCAGGAAATAAAAGTAAGTAAATACTATGAAATTCCTTTGTTTATTTGTTAATTTTTAAAGATGTACTCAGAAAAACAAATATCTCTGTAAGTGTGCACTTTGACATAATGTACTTAATGGTCATTTGGTTGCTAATGATCTCTTGTACAACCACTTAAGGGGATCGTGACATATAACCAGTAACCCTGTATAAAAGAATTAATGTAATAAAGAAAAATACAAAACGTGTGGTAAACATTTTGGAATATAGATATTTTGAATGTAATGATGTTTTTCGTTATTACTCTATTGATGACATTTAACCTAATTGTTTAACCGACCTGAGGGGAAAGTTGCATGATATATAAATAAAGAAAAACTTTAATATGGTACTTATTTTTGTTTCAGTCAACTGATGGTCCTGTGGCCCATGACATTGACCAAGCATTAAGCCACATAAGACTTGAGCATAATATAGAGCGTTCTTTGCGTAATTGTCACAAAGAAATTCATTTGAAACGGCTGCAATCTTTAAGAAAAGAATTGGAATTTCTGAGCAGCACTGATTGGCAATTTGAAGATAGGGATAGGGGTACTAGTCAATATTAAGAATTGAAAATGTTTACTCTTTTGAAAAATGTTTTTAATTACTTGATTAAAGACAATGAGGAAGACGAAAAATACAATGAAGAACAATATCTAGAGGATCAGTTGATGCAATTAGAAATTGAAAATACCACAATAGTAGATGAAATAGACATAGCCAACAATGAAAAATATCAAAGATGCTCTGAAAAATCAGGTTTGTTCTTTTATGAATGCTTTTTTAATTATGATTCAATTTGTAATAGTTGGCATAAATTCTAGAAGTAAATTTGTGACAAAAGTACAGTTTTTTTTAATTTGTTTTAAGATGTCATTCTTTATTAAAGTAAAAAAACTTCAATAACAGAAATTTAATATTGATAAAAATTAAATATTCAATTTCTAAAACTCTTCTTTAACTTTGAAAATTTTTATGTTGGCAATATTGAAATGAAATCTGTTTTTATCTTTAAAAGTAATTCTTCTTCTTTTAATATAATTCTTCTCTTATTTTATTTCGTTAATAGTGAATAAGTATTGCTCATTATTAATTACATAATTATAAAGTGAAATTTAAGACCTATCTAATTTATGAATAAAATTGTTCAAAATTATTTTGAATTTTTTTTACAGGTATTGTAACACTGCTGGAGGAAAATTATGGTCTTATTGATGGACACATATATTTTGATAGATCAATTTATCCTTATGCATTGAAACTAAATGATCGTTTACAATTTCTCGCATATAGACCGACAGATGTTGCACCTTTAAAAGTTGTGAAAATAATAAACTGTTCTGATAGTTGCTGGGAAGATGATATTCAACTGGAAGATACAATCAACCATAATGATGATAAACATTTTGATGTAATAGATAAAGCTGTAGTTGGTCAGGTTACAAATAGGCAAGGACGCATGGTTATATTAAAAGAGAATAATGTGTCGTTTAATTTAGATGATGTTAACACAAATTTCATTCCTATCAATGGCGATTGGTTACAGTTAAGTTGTAAAGTACAATGGAACTCAGATGTTCAATGCACTGAATTAAATGGAGAGGTAATTATGATTAACACGTAAGGATTATAAATTTGAACTATTTTGCTGCGGAGCAAGACTATAAGTATTAGTGGTAATATTTTTAAACACATTGAAAATAATTTTTGTATGATGCTTACTATTACTAGTACTTTGAATAATGTTAACCTTCTAATGTTGAAATGAATGGAATGCACCTCCACATTTGTGAGCGATTTCCCATTTTACTGCTCTTAATGTCAGAATAAATAATGTGATACTCTCGCAGTGAAAGAGTTAGAGTTAAGATGTCTAATACACATATTTATAATCATTATATATTGCCAAACAATGCAGGTTCTAGAGGTTATAGCAATGGAACCGCTCCGAATGAAAATTGTTGAAGGGAAAATTACTCATTGGTCGGGTGACAGTGGAATTTGTAATAATGATATTTACGTTAGCAAGCAAGTTTTGGAAATGGGTTGCGAACCTGCCAGAGGTACAAAAGTATGTATGACTTTATCTTTTTGTTTTGTATGTCCTTAGTCGGATGTAAAAATTTTGACTTATAAAAAAATGTAAGAAACGAGTTCGAGTCATCGATTTACCTTAAAATATAAAAATATTTAATATGCAAATAGACACTTATAATACAATAAAAAAATGTATCGTTGTTCAAATTCAAATAAAAAACGTTTTTTACCATTTTTAAGATTTGTTGCATAAAAAATTTACTTAATTTTACTAATGTGGTTTAATAAAAAAATTTCAGTGATGAAAATGAGGTAATTTAATACATTCTATTTATTTTTATTTCCACTATATATATGCTTGAAAAAACAAATAAAAAAGATCTTTCAACATTTTTTACAACAAATAAATTATGACATTTTACATATTCAGAAATTTCGAGAAAATCCAATGGGAAGCACACTACATTTACATTTATAAATAATTCTCTTTCATTGGATAAATTTTTGATTATACCAAGCGTATTGAAACATGTTACAGAATCTTGGAAATGATAATCGATGACTGAATATGGTTTTACACAATCTTCACGAGAGTTAATTTTGCTACTCTGTTCAATTTAATCAGCAAAATTTTGAACCTATTTTATAACAATTTTTACTTTGCCCATAAAACTGAACTTTGCCGGATTGAAGTAAAGGGGTATATTTGGGAGTTAAGGTATTCACTCAGAGTACTCAAAACGTAAATACTAGAGTTGCAACAAATATTTGGCAGCTATTCAATATTTGGCCATATTTATAGTATTTGATCAAATACTGATACTAGGACACTGGCCAAATACTTAAAATTTATTTGAAAATTGGATTGTTTCGATCTGAAATTAAATACATAATTTTCTCAACCGTTTATTTATTATGTATATACTTATTATTCTCATTGTCACTCATTAATATATATTTATTTTTATATTCAAATTTAAAAGAAAGTATCAAGTTCGGTCACCATAGTGTCTTTTGCAATTGATATTGTCTTCACATTAATGCCAGATTGACACATAAGTTCGCTGACATATAAGATTGACATATAAGTTCCGTTTGATCCAATTAGGGGATGAGTTTGCACTTTTGTCACTGCTTGTTTTATAGTATTATAATATAATGCTTTCAAATGAAATATACTAATGCTTTTCTTCTCTTGTTAAAAAGAGTTTATTTTTATTAAGTTTTATAAAAACATTATTTTGTCAATTATTGTACGTTTAGTACACGGGCTTTAACTTACATATGAAATCTCTTTTCTTGTTGAATATTTTCAAATATACTTGTTAGTGCTGAAAAGTTTTACCAAATGTTCGCCCAAGGCCCTCGCCGAATATTCGGTTTAAGACCGAATATAGTATTCTTTGTGAAATAAATATTGTATAAAATTAAGTAAACTTTTAATAAATCAACGAAAAATTGTAAAAAGTGTTTTCTTCGATTTTCATTTGATAAATAAATAATATTTTTTATGATTCATATTTTACCACTTAACAATCCGGCTACACATCCATAATCATAATTTTTACATATATATGCAGTTAGTAAAACTTTCTGAGGCTATCTTTCTTTAATGGCTTGCTAATACATGCTTATACATTCAGAAATAGCTGCCTTCAGTTCAGACCTTGACTAGAATAACTTGACCTCAAACAAAATTTGCCAGATTGTGCCATCTCCTTTGTCCCAATTTCTTCATCATAGTTTGTCATTCATATTAGCAATATACTCTTCAATCTCTCTTAATGTGAGAGCCAAGCAGTTGTGATTAGAGACCATTTTTTCTCTATCAGTTTCATTAATTTTATTAAAATTTTCTCCTACATTGTGGCATATAGTCACAATTCAAGAAATAATTTGTCTAATGATATTTTGATATATAATAAAATTATTTGTTATATCATATTTAAAAGTTATTTGCTCTTATCAGGCTTTAAAATTTGAGATCACATTTTGATAAGAGTGAGTAGTATTCTGTGGTAAAAATTTAACTTCTTCATTCGGATTATCTAGTTAAAAGTCTTTAAAGAGTTTTGTTGCAACAAGTCTTGATTATTAGTTTTCCAGAATACTGATAAGTATTTATTACTAAATAGTACTATTGGAGAGAACACAGCAAGAATGAAACCCATATTATTTCGTAACTAAATAATGTACATAAGTTTAATAATTGATATGTGTACCCAGCAAACTTTTGAACATTTAGGTGTATAAATGAAACTATTAATAACGAGGGACTACTGTATTCTAATTACAAGCAACCATAACTGTTCGCTAAATGTGACAATATTCTTGGTATACAAATTTAAGCCAAAATTTGAGAATAATTTTCTCAATGATGCGTGAGAGTTGGAAATTTGAAGCAATTCAATGATCTGAACACCGAACATTTCCTTGTAAGTTAGATTATTAAAATAAGTGTTTGCATATTTGGAAGATACTGAAATGTGTTTTTTTACTGAAAAACAATTTTCTAAGTGTGTTATTTTATAATATAAAAATTTTGACAACTTACAAAAATATAAAATTTTTGTAAGTTGTCAAATGGCAATAGCAATAACCTCAAAAATAGTAGCTCTCAGAGTTCTAATTATTTAGAAATATTTCTCTAATTTATATTTCATGCTTGCACAATTTTTCCATATAAAATATGATAATAATATTTTATATGTTTATTAGAGCATCCAACCCTGAAATCTCTACTGATTTCAAAATGTCTCGGCATCAGAATTATATTTTTATATTTCAGAAACATCAGGATAGCAAATACAAATTATAAACTATCAATTGTTAATAAAATTTCTCATGTATTCTGACTATATAGTCCGTGCTTTGCACCAATATCACATTGTATTGTTCCTACCCTGATCGAACAAGCCCGTTCATTAGTAAACTAACAGGGGTAATGACTAGTAAAACAATTTGAATTTGCACTTATTGAACTGATAGAGCACCACTAGCTTATTATTTAATATGTATGTAATTTATGCGTATGCTCACATTTTTAGTTATATATGATTAGTATTAAATTTGGTTTAAATTATTAGAAACTTAAATGTTTTATTGTTTCTTCATCATTTCATTGAGAATTGCTTGTCAAAGACTTCTGATGATTGTTTATTTTATTGCTAATCTACCAACAAAAAACTGATGAATAACAATTTCTTTTCCATTGAAAATATTCCTTTACTATTGGTGTATTTTACAATTTAATATATTAAGGTATAAAATATGCAGGTATTATAAAATTGTTATATGTAAAATAATAATAATCAATAATATTTTTTTGTATCGCATCCCTTTCTTACTATTGATATTAAAACACCACAAGTCACATTGAAAGAGATGTCGTCAGTTTGCAGGCACTCTTGGCCTAGTAAGACAATGATTTGCAAATGACAATCTCTTTAAACAAGGCAGAAATTCGATAGACAACCCACGCTCAGGATATCCTATCGAAGCCGAGGTGGCTTCTTGGACATTATTGAAAAAAATGGCTTATTGAAGAAGTTGGGCGTAATGGTTTGATTGTCTTCTACAATCGTTTTGAATATTCTTTATGAACATCTTGATATGTCAAAAGTCAATGATCTCTGTAGAAAGGATAAGATCAGATTTTGAGCCAAATTTTTATAGATGATGAAACTTGGATTCATCATTACAAACATGAATCCAAGCAGGAGTCCATGCAATGGCATAAAAAGGGTACTCCATCCTCTAAGTATGGCGCTCCAATCAGCCGAAAAAATCATGTTTACTATTTTCTGGAACATAAAACGTATCCTGCTCATTGACTTTAAAGATAAAGGTGTTTCTATAACGGGAGAGTACTACGCTGATCTACTGGAGTAACTTAAAAAAACATTGAAGTAAATTAAAAAAACATTGAGAAATGGTGGGGGAAATTAGCGAAAGGTGTACTGCTTTTGCATGACTATGCACCTGTACACAAGAGCCATATTGCGATAACTTGATATAATTGCAAATTTCATTTACATAGGTCTAAAACTAAAAATTACCAGTTTGTGACAGACATGGACAGGCCAATGGACATGCTGAAACTATAAGGGACCCATTTTTGCCCGTTGGCTACAGAACCATAGATAGATTACTTCTTAATAAAAAACCTCAAAATAAAACAATCTTGATTATTTTCTACTTATAATTTTAGGAGTAGTCGGAAAAGATTTCTTGCTATTCCAATTAAGCAACACCTGTATATGTCATCTTCCCTACTTAGCGTTTAAAAGGTTAACTTCCTATTGGTTGCATATCTCTTGGTTTTGTACATTATAGTTTTTTCATGTATTTTTATTACAGGTAATTGTAGAAGCCATTGAAAGTTACCAAGGTGCATGCACATGGCGTGCATTGAGTCTGCAGATAGAATCAGGTAGCAGCAACATCAACACAAAAAATGAAAGCCAGCAAGAAAATGGACTCGATACCAAGGCTGATGAAGAAAAGAATGGCATCTCTGTACCCACTGAAATTAATTTTGAATTCGTCAAATTTGGTGAGTCACAAACAAAAACCGTGATTATAGAAAATAAAAGCGATCAGACTCACATACTTATCAAATGGTATCTACTTTCAAGCAGAAAAGATTCACAACTCATTATCCATCCTCCTATACAAAAGCGAGTTATTTTAAAACCACATGACAAGTACACATTTAAAATCACTTGTCGCCCAAAAGTTACAGGTCTCTCCCGGGAACAATTTTTGATTAAATTTGATCGTCTCAAGGTCATTAGATGGATATCTATGAATGTAGAAGATAATTTTACAACAAATTTTTCATCATTAAAATTAGAAAATAAAAAATTTAAATCGGAATATATGTTATCTGTAAAAACATTTAAAAAACAAGATGATCTACCATATATACCTGGAGTACGACCTATTAAACCACCTGCATTTGTGTCTAAAAAGTTAGGAATGTACCCTGTGCCTAAAAAACTCTGGACAGCAGTTTTAGGAAATGAAAATGAGGATACAACCTTTATGAAATACTCTGATATACTGATGCGTATTGAAAATACTGTTCCAACTTTAACCCAAACATTAAATATTTCAAATTACACTGATAAGTGGCACGCACTGATGTATTTAGAGGAAATTGAATTGACAATATTGACGCGACAATATGATACAGATAAAGCGTTCCTTTTTCCCCAACAGGAGTTTTTGTGTTTGCAAATGGCAGGATTATCAGAAAGAAGACCATCATTAATGAAAGGGGACTCTGTGAAATTAAAAAGTCTTTGGGATGAATCCTTGCCTATTTATGAAGGGTTTATTCATGAAATATATAGTGATAAGATTTTACTAAAGTTTAATCAACAGTTTCATGAAAAATATACTGGGTACGATGTAAGTTTAAAATTTGACTTTTCCAAATCAAAATTCAGACGTTGTCACCAGGCTATCAATCTTGCCTTGTCAAATTTAGGTCCTGAAATGCTATTTCCCACAAAAATAAATGTTAAAAATACACAGATGAAATTAAAATTAAATGATCAAATTGAATGGTTTAACAATAATTTAAATTATTGGCAAAAGCAGGCAGTTAAAAATATCCTTCTCGGAGAGGCACGACCTATGCCTTATTGTATATTTGGACCTCCTGGTACAGGCAAAACCATCACTGTAGTTGAAACAATTCTTCAAATATTACATCTTCTGCCTGAAAGTAGAATTCTTGTGACATCTCCTTCCAATAGCTCTACAAATTTACTAACTGAACGACTGCTAGAAAGTGACAGAAAAGTAGACACCATAATAAGAATATTAGCACATCGTTTAATAGACAGTGACACAGTGCCTCAAATTATTCGGCCATATTGTGCAACTTTAGACATAGCTAAAGAGAACACATCATTTTCTAAATTTAAAAACAATAGTAATGGTATTCGAGTCTCGTGTCAGTCTAGCTTCATTTCTCACCATCGTGTGATAATAGGAACGTGCAGTAGCCTCGGAAATTTGACCATGATGGGTCTTCCTAAGGGGCATTTTACACATGTAATTGTAGATGAAGCTGGTCAAGCAACAGAACCTGAAATCATGATTCCCTTTTCATTTATAAATAAAGATAATGCTCAGGTGGTACTAGCCGGTGACCCAATGCAGCTGGGACCTATCGTCGTGTCTAAATATGCCACCGAATATGGTTTGAGGGAATCATATATGAGCCGTTTAATTCGAAGGAGAATGTACCAAAAGGACAAAATAAGTTTTGAATCGAACAGTGGATACTATGATAGCAGACTTGTCACTAAGCTGCTTTATAATTATAGATCGCTACCTAGTATATTAGCATTACCAAGCAGTATGTTTTATGATAACGATCTTGAACCCAAAATAACAGGACAGGAATACTGGGTTTATGACCTTGCTGAGAAATTGCATGATATACTACCTAGTGAAAATGGTAATTCTAGAGGCGGAATATACTTCTGTGGCGTGCGAGGGGTGACTTGTCGTGCTGATGATAGTCCATCTTGGTATAATGTACATGAGGCTTCCATGGTGCTGATGTTTATATGTAAGCTATATAAACAGGGATTAGAACCTGAAGACATTGGCATAATTACACCCTATATTGCTCAGGTACTCTTTTATATATTTCATTGCTAACATATAATCATTATTTAACACATTGTTGTTACTTTTAAAAAATACATGTAATAAAAACATATATATATATATATAAATATATATGTATATGTGTATATATGTATAAATATATATATATATATATATATATATATGTATATATATATATATATATATGTTTATATGCTATACAAAAAAGTTGTATATAATACAAGAACCAAAATGTTGTAACTGAAAATGTTTTAAAATTTCTTAAATTATCTTTGATTGTTCAGTGAAAATGATATATTTTGAGATAAGGATTCTTTAAAATTACAAGAACTGTTTAATAAGCATCGGAAGCGAAAAAGAAAAATATTAATTTATCATAATGGAATTTATTTACTACCTCTGTACACTTAGGTCAGTGCTTCTCTAAAGCTAACACATCATTCCAATAGAAGGGCAGCTCCAACCCCTCAACATAGTCATTTATAGTACCAACAAAGTCATTATTCATTCAAAAATTCTTTCTACCTAACCATTTTTTCAAGTTTGGGAAAAAAATAGGAGTCCAGTTAGCTTTAATCTTGTTTTCTTATAAGACAGAATTTTTTTAACAGCATGCACTTAGGTTTTTCCATTTGTATTTTCATTTGATGTACAATCTTACAAGGGATGGAAAATAACATCCCTCATCACATCAAATGTAATCTGCCCACATTCTTTTGGTTTATAGTTTCGGATAGTTATCACTGCCTTCATAAAATGATTTATTGAACCAATCAGATACCATAGTGATAAAAATCTTTTATTAGAAACCATAAGAATGAAGCTAATGCAGAGTATCGCCACTAAGACAAGTCTTCAAACAGAAATCGAGATATAAGTGTATTTTATCCATCGCTCTATTCGCTTGATAATTAAAATATTTTAATTTGATATAGTTTTCAAATGGCACTCAATTAAAATTGTCTACATGTGAAGTTGTGTACTCTTACGACACAGCTAAGCTCTGGTTCTAAAGATTCGAATAAGGGAATCTTAATCTGCCCGATAAACTTCATACACAGTGACCTACTTCAATTGTTTTAAAAAAGTTTAAAAGCCTTATTGAAACAATTCCCAGATTAAGTATACCATTGTTTGGCAGTATAAAGGAGCTGAAGAAAAAGGTGTACCTATACCAAAATATAACATTTGAAAGATACTTTTGAGTATATGATGTAGATTTAATGGAGTTATTTATTGTGAACAATTAAGTATCTTCACCACTAAACTTCCTTCAAATCTAAGCAAAGTTCATTTTTTACATGATAATGCTCAACTCCATGAAGCAAACATAATGCATGAAATACTACTTTCACTTGGATGGAGAGTGCTATCTCACTCACCATAGTCTCCAGACCTTTCACCATCCAATTACTACCTGTTTCAGTCTCTAAAAAATTAACGCGATAGAAAATTTAAAAATGTCAGTTCAAAGTCAAAAGCCCAAAGATTTCTATAAGAAAGGAATTTTTGCTCTGCTTACACATTGATGACAAGTGTTGGATACCGACGGTGCTTATATAATTGACGATTGATTTTATTCACTACATATAAAAAGTTACATATAAAAAAGTACATATAAAAAATTTGTGTAAAGAGATGGCGGGTTTATAAGTTGCCGACTTAATAATTATCACAATTAACTAAATTAATATTTATTTTTAAGCAAATATCTTGCAAATTAAATTATTACAGAGTAATTTGCATTTGCAATTAATTTGGTTTTAGGTAAAATGGCTGAAGAACTTATTCATTAGTATCAAAATGGATCAACCTAAAATCGGAAGTATAGAAGAATTTCAAGGACAAGAAAGAAAAATTATTGTGATATCAACAGTTCGCTCAAATGAAAACATAGATAGAGACAGTAATGTACAACATATACTTGGTTTTATTGATAACCCAAAAAGAATTAATGTTGCTATCACCAGGGCTCAATTTGCAGTTGTGTTATATGGTAACCCACACACACTTTCAACAGACCAATGCTGGCGTAAAATTATAGAGTATGCAATCGACAAAGGAAATTATACAGGTTGTGATATTCCTCATTACTTACAAAAGGAAAATAGGGAATGTTAATGATTACTACAAAAATTAAATTATTGTATACTTTAAAAACGGGAGTTTATGTGACTGATAATAGTTTGTGTGATCTGGTGATATAAATACAATAACAATTTTAACAATCTGATATGAAATTGTTAAAAACCTAAGTTAATTTTTGTATCACATATAGTCACTATATGACATTTTCAATAATTATAGTGACTATATGTGAATCGGTATGAGTTATCAATACTACTGATTACGTTGTATAAACAATTGTACTATTATATAAAAAGTTTGTCTATAAATAAAGTAAATTTGTAAAATTATTATGAAGTGATAAGTTTCATAAACTTGTTAATATTTTGCCTTGCAGTTTAATAAACTCAAAAAATATTTCAGCAAAAACAAACGTTCAAATGGTTTATTTTGCATTCTTATAAACCCATTTAAATTTTTCATCGAAATGTTCTGAATTATCATGGGGTTTTGTATGACGTCACGTCTTATTAAACACATAGCTGTTGAGTGTGAAAAATATTTTCTCAATATGAATAATGTTTATCACACATATGTAATATTTGAATTAAACAATAAAACAACGTTTATAATGACTCCAAAGTCTTACAAGTGCTATAATGTGCCACAATGTATGACAATCAAAACATCAAATAAATAATTTATTTACGGGCCACATAAGCTAGAAATATGGAAAAAGTGGCCGCAACTTGCAAGACGGTCCTCTCTACCTAACTACTTGTATACAAGTTCTAGATTGTATTTTTGTGAAGACCAGTGTGATGTAAGTTTTATTGCATATTTCTATAGTATCAAAGTTAATTTTATATGTAATTAAAAGAGTTAACATTATTTCATAATAATCGTAAGACTTAAGCGCAATACACACATAGAGCGGGCGCGGGTCCCACGCGTGAGACCCGCTCTTCGTTGACTTCACACACAAGGCGCGGGTGATCGACGGGTCGGGTCGGGCGCGACGCGAGCATCCATGATTCCGTGCTAGTACAGCGGTGGCGATCGTCACGAGCAGTGCGATTGAAAATGTCAGCGGATTCGGATGAAGAGTTATTATTTCTTCTGGTTTTGAAAAGAAGATTACGGAAACGAAAAAGGATTTGGGTTCATGAAATAATTAAAAAAAGACTGCAATATGGAGAATATCATCGTCTGTGTAGAGAATTAGAAACGTCCGAAGATCGCTTTTACAAGTATTTCCACATGTCAAAGACAAGTTTTGAAGAATTACATGATATACTGAGAACAAGAATATTTAAACTCGATACAAATTGGAGGCCAGCTATATCTACAAGAGAAAAACTCGCAGTTTGTTTAAAGTAAGTAAGCTTTCATTTATTATATAATCAGAACTTTTTATAATTATAAAGCATAAATAACTAAGCAGAAACAGTTAGATTTCTTAAAATAGATAATTGCATTAAGTTGAAGGCACATTTGGTGACATGTAATCAAAGTGAATGATTGTACATTGTGCATAATATATTCACTCAGATCATTCACATAATGCATATGCATTTCCTGAATGAATAGAGTAAATATTCAAGTGATTATAAACTGTTGCATTCGATAAGTCTTGTGGCGTTTTGTCTATCTGTTCTACATTTCCGTGAACAAATGAATTAACAGATGCTGCGCTAGCATCTTCAGAATTTATATTATCTGATATTGATGACATCACAGAATAAGCTGGTGATTGATGGACACTGTCAATCGGCATTTCGCTTAGCTCTGCATCGGAAAACAGCTTAGCTAAATCAACTTTAAGCATAGCTTGTTTCCGCTGCGATAATTTTTTAAATGTTTGTGCGTAGCTTAAAAACAAGTAGTCGACATCGTCATGCCTTGATGTTTCTTTTTTTTCCAAGTAGGTTTTTATCATTTCGTCGACATCTGACTCATATGGCTCTTTAGTTCTTTTCTTGGACCGTCGGGGTGTTTCGATTGGTTCGTTCGATGGGGGTAAAAAAGTCGATACAGCATTTGAAGATTCGAAGGATTCATTCTCGACGAACGACATCGTCGCTGCGCTATCTGAATTTTCTGTGGTTGGAGTTGGTCGGTCCCCAGAAACGTTGGATGTAGTTTCTCTGGGATTAATACCACTGTCTAAAAACGATAGTTGCCCTGACCATAAGAAATTTATAATTTTTTTTTCGCTCCCGGTGGTTCCTTTTATTTGCTTTTTATATTTAATGTATCCATCCCTCATAGTTTTCCACCTCCTTTTTATGGTATCACCTGCAAAGTAGAAAAATAAATTGTTTTTTTTTTCAGATACCTAACGACTGGTGATTCATATCAAAGTATAGGATTTTCCTATAGACTTGGAACCAGTACAGTTTCGAATATAGTAAAAGAAGTATGTAAAGCCGTATGGGAAGTACTGCAACCAATGTACATGCCTTCACCATCAGAAGACACTTGGAGACATTCGGAAGTCGGCTACAGAAAAATATGGAACTTTCCTAATTGCGTTGGTAGTATTGACGGCAAACATGTGAATATTAAATGTCCCGATAACAGTGGTTCAAATTATTATTGTTACAAAAATATATTTTCAATTGTTTTAGATCCATTTTATCAGTTTACCATGGCAATTTTTGAAAATTCAAGATTTTATCAAGACTATATTTGTGATAACATGTTATTGCCTCCTAAACCGTTACCAGGCACAGATGATCCTGTTCTCCATGTATTAATAGGGGATGAAGAATTTGGACTCAAAACTTATTTAATGAGACCCTTTCCGAGGGCCACAACGCTACACGATACGCGAAAAACAAACTTTAATTATAGACTATGCCGTGCAAGGCGTGTTGTCGAAAATGCTTTTGGGATATTAACACACAAATGGCGAGTATTTAGAAGACCAATGGAATGTAAAGTTGAAACTGCAATAGATGTAGTTAAAGCTGCAACCTGTTTGCATAACTACATCATTGTCAAACGGGGTAATAATGACATAGATTTTTCCCAAGACACGATGGCGACGGTGGCGGTTACTCCAAGAGGATTAGCATCGATAAACCCCACAAACAGACGGTCAACAAATGAATCTTTCCAAATTAGAGAAAAATTTGTTAATTATTTTGATACTAATAACTAAATAAAAATAAAGGACTTACTTGTTTCATTTAAATGCTCTGAGATCTGCTGCCACAGCTTAGCTTTCAAAACAGCGTTTTTATAGTTTTTGTCGCTTGGCTCATACAGAGAACTATGTTTACGTACATATTCGATTATTTTTTCATTAATATCCATGATAATTACACACTATTTTTTGTAAATATTTACAAAATAAAACGACGACACGCGCAGCGCACGACCCGCGCACCCGTCTGCGTGAATGCTCGTCGAAGAGTACGTATATTACGACGAATAGAACGACGTTACACCCGCTCGCGACCCGCTCGCCCGCGCGCTCTTTGTAATGCCGGACGGCGAACGCGGCCCCGCTCGTCACCCGACCCGCGCATGCTTTTCAATGTGATGTCTTCCATATAAACACAAGCAAACAGAGCCGTCGTACGCCCGACCCGACCCGCACCCGCTCTTTGTGTGTATTGCGCTTTAACCTAAACACAAAGTTTAATTTTGTATTATTAGTTTTTTTTTTTATAGTAAAGTGTACAAATACTTGTTCATTACAGTTTCTAAACGATATGCCGAACTATATGGGGTATCATATAACCAGTAAAGTCTCACAAATACTTTTGAAACTAAAATTTGCGTTTAGCTTTTTCTTTTTATGTTAATCAATATGACACAAACAACACTTGTTATTTATTAAATGTTTACTTTAAATAAGTTGAGCTTAGTTTGGTTACAACTTTACTTACACAGAAGTTTTGACATTTCGAAATTCTGTTAAGGAGACATCATTGCTCGATGCGAAAAGCATTCAGAGCATCACTGCGTCAATTTTGGGCAAATTATTGCTATTTGCATTGTTAAAACCTTCCTCTATCACAAAGCATTACGGGTATCTTTTTATTATCTCTTAAAAACCTCCAAAATAAGTTAAAGCGAATGGAAAACATGGAACTACAATATCAACATGGTAAGATGTGATGTCATGCATTCTAATTGGTCTTTGATGACATGTGATCAATGTCTTTAATATAAAAATAGATCAGGATCTTACTTAGGGGCAACTACCCTATTGCATTGCATTTTTCACAAGTTAGGTTATTTTAAAGAATTGCAGTTTATAAAAGGTGAATGTTATTCTGTTTTTAATGCTATTTGGTACTTGTCAAATAAAAAACGATATCTATTCATTGATAACAATTCAATTGAGATTTTTACAATCATTTCATCAAGCATAATGGTATATAATTTATACCCATCCTAATGCGATGAATTTATATAGTGTGACTTAGACAGATTTCATTAAATATCATCATTGTTGAATGTTGACATAATGTTAAATTAGCAAATTCAAACATTTTTTTTGTAGTTTGTGTACAATATAATGTTATTACATTGAAGAGTTAGGTTAGGGAACACGCTCTCAACATATGAATTAATAATTTTTAAAACTATTTGACTATTAGTACCTGTTAACTGTGTCTGACATTTTCTAAAAAATATAAAATAAACAAAAATTTAAACTTTCAAATAGTAAAATTTTATTATTGACACTATGTTAATAACAAAATCGACATATTTCCATAAATAATACAATTTTCATGAAAATTATTTCTGATATCAGAATTCCTGCGTGCCCCATCGAATCTGAAAAAAAATTATTGAATTAATCATTATCAACATAAGGAAAAGTTCAATTTTAAATAGTTCATAATTATTTAATTCATTTTAGAGGCAATTTTTAAAAAATTGTTTACTAAGTTTAATATTGTAGATGTGATAAAAATTGCACAAAAATTAATGAAATAAATTGTATCTTATTATTTCCAGATAATATTAATTATAGGTTGTTCATGTCTGCCAGCTCATAAAGTTTTAGAGGCTATTAAAAACAGACATCAATATATTCAGAACTTCTTCCAATAATTAGTTTTTTACAATTTTCTCAATATGAATAATGTTTGTCACAGATACGTAATATTTGCCTATTTTTCCCATAAAACTTTTATCTATCTAGTAGATTCAATTTAATTATTTCTGATTTCTTTATTAACAGTTTACATAATGACTAATGGTTGTTAATTGTCATTAAATTGGAGTTTATTTAAATTGGTTTACCCAAAATAAAGATAAACCTGTTAACAGTGTCTCACATTTTATTATTAACACTAGGTTAATAACAAAAATGATATATTTTCGTAAATAATACAATTTTAAAGAATAATAATTTAACATGAATAAATTCTAATAACGAATCAAATCAAACTTACATCTTGGTTACGTGCTTTATGTTTCCTCTCAACGAGAGATGCAAGTGCTTCAGAACGACCAGCCAATGAGTCCACCCTTTCCACAAGCTGCTGATAAGGGGAGAGCGGTTGTGCACCCATTACCACATGGCCCAGTTTGGAGTCAATCTTAGCATCCAGCCGCGCATTTCGAATGAGGTTCACGATCCAGCACTCTGCTTCGTCAGGTTGCATATTCAACTTTTCAGCCAACATGCTTAAAATGAGAATTAATCAGTTATAAACTTTAATATACCATCAAAATACTTATTATCAAAATCGGTTTCACGTGTCACAGTCCTGTAAAGGTATTCAAAAAGAACAAACTATATTTTTAAAATATAGTTTTTTTAGACTATAGCTACTTTTAGATGGTTGGTATATAATGAATACAAATTTTTATATTTTTTAAAATAAAAAATTATTTTTCTAAGAAAATTTTTTTATTAGTAAATTAGACACCTTCGAGAACATTTTATAAGGATACCTACTGAAGTGGGAATATTTTGGGTTGTTCACTTACAATATTTGTCTCTCCGTTACCATTCAAACATAAGATTTCAATCAAATATGTTCGAAGTCCAATTAAGCAGTAATTGTAGCTAATAACAGGTAAACAATGATTAATTATTAATTGGTGTATTTTTACCTGCCAAGCTACAGCAACTAATACTTTAGCCTTAATTTACTAATTTAGAAAACCCAATTAATACTTTTTTCCTGAAAAAAAGTAATAATTATGCTCCACATACTATAATAAAAAGTATAAGAAAGAAAATCAATTATCACAACACAAAAAAACGGAAGTTATATAAAAAAAGTTTACCCTATGCTGATGCATTGATGGATACGACAGAAGGTTTCGAAGATCATAAGCCTGGCATTCTCGACAAACTCATCCAAACATGCAATCAGGAAGAAATCCGTAAGTAATACTGCCTGACACTCGTGTAACTTGCGACGCGCACCTTCAAAGTCAAAATTGACATATAGATGCTCTATGAACTCTGTGATAGGATCCCTGCAAAGCACGATTATAAATATTATGTAAATTTTTAATCAGTGACTTATTTGATTACATAATTACTAATTTATTTAATGCTGCCTTAAAAAGCAATTTTCATTACTTTCAACCTTAAATGTTGCATCAGTGTTATGCAACATTTAAGGTTGAAGGTAATGAAAATTGCTTTTTCCCAAATATCTTGCTTTATAAAAAAAACTATATTTCTATACATTGCTTTTGTATAATTAACTGCTTTTATATACATTATATACAGCGCAACATACCCCGGCATAGCATATGCTCTGCTGCAACTGTGTATATATATATATATATATATATATATATATATATATATATATATACTTATACACACATGTATATACATACACACACACACATATATATATATATACATACACACGCACATATATATATATATATATATATATATATATATATATACATACACACACATATATATATATTTATATGTATATATGTATGTATATGTGTATATGTATATGTATATATGTATGTATATGTATGTATGTATATATGTATATATATGTATATATATATATATATATATATATATGTATATATATATATATATATACATATATATACATATATATACATATATATATATACTTATACATATATATATATTTATATATATACATATATACATACATACAGTTGCAGCAGAGCGTACGCTATGCCGGGGTATGTTGCGCTGTATATAATGTATACAAAATATATATATATGAACATACACATATATATATTAATACAAGCTTGGTTAATTTGTGTACCTAGAAATTAAATAGAATGAACATATTCCTCTCAAAAATATAAAATGAAAATATTTTCAAAATAAATAAACTTCAAATATTATTATCATAAATAGAACCTCTATAAAAAAAAAACCTCAACAAAAACACTAAAATACAAATAAAGATTTCTTATCAATACAAGTAAAACTATATACAAAATAATACTCTCAATATTCAAATAAAATGTTCACCGCTTTGCTTTGATAATGCTGTGCAACACTGCAGGACAGTCGACCCTTGCAATAAGATTGGAATAATGTATCTCAAGAATAGTATACTTGGATCCATCGAAGCTATCTTCTACACCAATTTACACCTGTATACATTACATCTCAAAAACATTTGGAAATAAAATAGACCTAAATAGTGGTCATGTTTTACCGACTGACATTTCACTTATATCGGTTTAAGATCAGGTCCACAGAACAGAGACATCAGGTCAAATGTTAAGGTATATTGCATTACTCCACTATACATCTTATCCCATCTTGACCTTAGCCATATATAATGATATAATGGTTTATATCACAGAAGATTAGAGATGCTGATGATACCTCTTAAAATAATACACTTGCATTCTATCTTCGACTTAATGCAGAAATAAGTGCATAGTGTCTCAATGTTTAAATTCTCTACACTGTAGGATGAAAATGGTTGGTTCTACAACTTTTATAAGAACCTGTATCAGTTTTCAAGCAATAGAAAGCGAACTATTTGTAAAAATTAATTTTCATAACCTTTAACCTTGGATACTTCACAACGCCATCATGTTATTGATGTTAATAATTGACTTATATATTAAAACACCAAAACAAAGGTGCACACAAAAATCCACCTCACTGGGATTTTTTTTCCTAACATACATTCTAATATTAGTGGAGTAAATCAGTATTTGAGAAGTGGTGCTTTAATATTCGATTTCAAACATGTGGTATAATTACATAATGTACAAACCTATATGTATAAGACTCCTGCTGTATAACTTTGACAAGGTCTTTGAGGGCATTCCGTCTGGAGCGATTTATGATTACTGCAGTGGCCAAGTACCGTAATATGTGGGGGCACATGGTTTGGATGGCATTAAGATATCTGCATTGAAGAAATGAGTAATTTTTAAAATTAAGTCTACAAGTTTCTTGAGAATGTGCTCTAGTCTAATCAAACTATTCCTTTTGAATGAAGATACATAAATTACTAGTGGTCGAAATTCATTATTGAGGTTCTTTTGTCAAAGAGTATACCACTAGATTATTATGTGTTTGACATTGACAATATAAACATAAACAATGAATCTTTTAATGTATTTGTAATATGTAACTTAATATATTTGTGACACATACAAATTTTAGCTTTGTCCACATAAACTTTAACTATGCCAACTCTCACACACCTCCGTCGTGCAATATGCTGAAAACGGGATACAAAGTTTTCTCTTCACATATTAATAGATTTATCAAAATAAATTAAGAATGTTATCTTTATAATGTGTAGTTATAAAGTTTTACAAAAGCAGCTTGTGCTGGGATGGCAGAGTATTTACAAAGTATGTAAATCGCTTACCAAACACAGAAGATCTAATATAAATAAAGCATTTCTATTTTGTTTATGGTCCAACTACTTGCAATTCAGGGTGTATAGTTCATAGCATTTTAATAGAATAGCACAACTTTTATAGATTTGTAAAAAACATAATTGACTACTTATATTTACTTTGATAAAATAAAGTTGACATCTGATGTAAATTATATACATTTCAAAGGAATGGTGATAAGGTTGATCAACCTTCATAATATATCTCATGAAAAATGAAAACTTTAATATCCACATCAACATGTGTTGATGTAGTCATTTATGTCTAATGTTCGACTATGTACTTACATAGTATTTACACGTTCAGCCCCCTCTCCTACTTTGGTGAAAATTTCCTTGAGGTATATTTAGATTAAAATATTCCAAAAACAATCATTCTTAAGAGTTATAAAGGCTTATATAAGAATTTGTATTTATGTCATCTAACTGTGAATACAACATGTATTGATTTCATCATCTAAATAAGTCCATTGTTAGGCTATGCAAGTATTCCGCCCTCAAACTTTGGTGAAATGACCTTGAGATGTAAATGGATTATGGATGCGTTGAGATTTATAATACTTACAAAGGTTTATATAAGAACATCTCTATGATGAGATCACGTCCCTTAACATGATTAAAGAATACAAATAATGACCAATGAATGAGCCAAGTACGTTGCTGCAAAGCCTGCATGTTGGTAGCTGTGGCCCCTGTATCAATGCACTCACGAAGTTTGCTTAGGTCATCAAGAGCAACATCCCAATTTTGCACCAATATTTCGCTTGCCAACTTGCCCCACAGCACAGACAAATAGTTCTGAAATAAAGTTACCGAAAGCATGTTAAAATGTGAAATTTCCCCTAATTAAGAAATGATAAATATCCTTTACAGATTTAGAGTAACTAGATACAAAAAAAACTATTAATTTATCTACTTTCAAGAATGGATTCATTTATCACAATGTATTCAATTGAAAGAATAAAAATCAAACAATTAAAAACATTTATAACTACCTAATGGCGATACAAATCATAAAAATAAATGTGTGAGTTACGCTATGTCAGATTAAAAGTCGGCATTGAAGCCTAAAGGCATTCTCCCGCATCATATTAAATGTATTTAATGGTCTATATGACGAAAAGAAAAAAATATAATCATGACCAACGCTTTTTTTCTAACTTTAAATGAATATATTCTCATTTGTTTAAACGTCATTTCAATGTGATAAACTCGCGAAATAATCTTTTTCGCAAATTATTGAAATAAAACAGTGTTACAATCTTAGTACTATAGATTCATAAAATAGTTCATTAAAAATCGATCTTCGAGATGTGGAAGGAAAATCGTGAAGGTAAGGTTTATTTCTATTATAAATCTACGTAGCCACTTAAAACTTGAGAAATCTACATACATTAGCATTCAACGCGTTCATACTTACGTGATAGACAACGCGTACGTACTTATATACACATTAGTTTTAAAATATTTTCACTAGCTCGAAAATTTGTTTAGAAAAAGCTATAAAAAAATTAAAAGTTATAATACCTGTTCCAAAATTGAATTTACTGAGAATTTTATTTTCCGCGGTATACCCAAAATTGACATTTAACGCATTTCCTGCGCAATAGTAATAATGACGACAAAACTTATTGTTAACAAATTTCAAGCAGGTGCCGATGTCAAAACTTTACAAATAACCATTCGAGATGACGATCCTTCCGAAGAAACGACTTATAGTCAGTGGGCAACAGGTCAGACGATACACAAACGCAAAAACTCTGAACGTTCCTCGCGCCTGATCGTTAAGATTATTGATGAAAACTTTCCTGATCAAATAAATTTGGATTTATGTGCTCGGAAACTAGATCAAGCGGATATTTTGGCCGTTGAAGCAAATAGTCAGCCAGCAAAAGATCTCTACTCTTATGAGTTGAACGTAAATAACTTTCTCAACAGAGCCAACAATTCGTTAGACGAAAACGTCAAGAATTTTGATTATAAAGAAATGCTTAACGAATTACCAGGCGGAGCTTCGTTCCACACAGATTTATTTAATTATTCAGGGGCCCGTATGCAACATAATAATATCGGCGACATGAATGGTGAGTTGGCTTCCGCAATATCGGAGGCGATCCAAATTGCGGAAACGCCAGAATGTGATAATAACTCAGTTTACGTAAATTCATACGAGATGGGAAATTCAATAGTGTGCCCGTCTCAGAACTTTTTGCGACACAACGAAAAAAAAATTGGTAAGAAAATTGAAATTATATCGAAAATTTTAACGAAAAAAGTTGAAAATAATCTAGTTTCCGACGAGAAGAAAATACCTACTGATCGCGGAGTACTCGAAGGCGTCGCAGCAGAAAGTAAGAAAACCGATATATCGCTAGATCATAGTCTAGAAAAAGTGAAGGAGAACAATGCACGCATCATGCAAAATATTCACATGCTAAATCGAACGCTCGATTACACGAAAAAGCGCGAAATTTTGGACATGGTCTGCGCACGGTCGGGTGGTGCGTTTACATGCGCGACGTGCGGCCGTAGTTTCGTATACGAGTCTGGATTGCGGCGGCACGAGGCGCGGCACGCTGGCGGGGCGATCGCACCGCGCTGGCAGGCTGTGTGGCCTTGTGGGGAGTGCCAGCAGGTATGGCCGCGACGTGGCGCTGCCCTGGCACACGGCGCCGACTGCGGCGCGCGCGAACCGCCACGAGAAATCAACGCCTCCTCGCTACTGCAGTGCGAGTTCTGCGAGAAGGTATTTACGAGTATACCAAGTCTGCTAAAGCACTCACGTGGTCACTGCACAGCACGTAACTATCAATGCTCGCCGTGCGGCGTCGCCTTCACCGGCTACCGCGCTGCAGAACGGCACTGGTACTCGTGTGCATGGCTACGGAACTACTATGATTTTTCTCTTCACAAAATGTTGCTTTGCAATGTGTGCGACCGCAAATTTAGAAATTATGATCAATTGTATAATCATAGGTGAGTACCATAATGATTTATCAATTTTTATAGCATGTTAAACTAGGAAGAAAAATAAGTATTAGATTGGCTAATAAAAAAAATCGAACTATATAACTATATTTATGACTTGGCGCCCTCTGGCAGGCAGTAAAAATATACTTTCAGTGAAAAATTTGATGATTTAGATTAAACATTCCACAAGGGGCTTTTCATAGGTCTTCCATACTGTTTAAGTGATTATCAGATAGCACGTTGTCGGATAAGTAAGGTGAATGTATATTTTTCTGTTTGTGAACTAGTGTCATCATTAAGAAAATGAACTATTCAACTAATTTGAAAACAAGTCCTAGGGAATATTCCCCCTCTTGATATTTCATCAGCAACCAAATATTACTATTCAAGTTTGTGTACAGGTATTCCCCCATTTGTCCTGTACTAAGCCATTAGCCTTTGCATACTAATTGCTTCAGCCAATCAAAGTTACATTTTAAAGTCAATAATGTTGATAAAGATTGAATAATATAAATAAAACAACATCTATCTATGCTATCTGTTCGCTATAACTTGAGTTATACTAGATGAATTTTGATGCAGTTTTCAATGTGTAAGAATATTTATTCAGGAAATTTTTTATGTACAAAACATTAGAATAGATGCTTAAGTTACAGAGCTATGTTAATATTTCTGAGGGTTATTTTTGAATACGGATAGTCACGAAACGCTATGGATGGTGCAAGGAAAGCAACGATGCAAGGATCCGGGAGATCATTTTGTCAGTGAAATTATCAAATTCAATCGTCAATCCTGGAATTTATGAACAATATAGTTTCTACACAAACAAAGTCATGGGAAAAAGCTAGCTATCTCCTAAAGTAGTGCTTGATGGTGGATTTCAATTAATTTTCTTTGGTGAATTGCACTTGAAGGTTTGGTGCCGACTATCATTAATAAAGCACATTTCAGCTTAGTTACACTTTATAATAAAATATTATGGAAATTTCGACAACTTTTCTTGAAGTCTTAAAAAAAAGTTTCTGAAGTTTTCTTGAAAACTTTTGACTAAAAACTTATTAGTATGCCCCAATATTTAAAGTGTCTATAATATTCTACAAGGATCTAATAATGTTTAGACCATGGAATAAAGTTATGATAAAGAATAACATAACATGCTTTATTCTGAATTTATTTCAGATATAAAGCACAACATCATTCAGTAAAACGTCATACTGAAGGAATGTTGGAACTTAGCGCTTTTCAATGCGAGGTTTGTGGACGATGGTGGCCAACTGCAGCACAATTAATAACACACCATGAATCAGCACATCCCGGTCCCTTATTAAGAGATTCACATACAGTGGCATATGCTGAAGTGAGGAATGATATGTAAATAAGAAGAAAGCTAAGACCTTATGATCATAAGATCTATTTAATTTAGCAATGGAATAGCATGTTATTATATAAGCTGTTAATTTTATAAAAAATTTCGTATCAATTAACTGTATATCATCGATTATACTTTAAAGTTTTATTTCTGAAGCGACAATAGCAGTTATATATAAAAATGCGATATATAATATTTCGCACATGTAGCAAAACTAGAATATTTTCTTGTCTAGGTGAGTTAAGTCATGAAAGGTTTTTGTTCAATGTTGATGTTGATTTTGACCATTATCATTATAATGTCATAAGAAAGTAACTCCTGTATAAGGTTAATTAATTTTATGTAGCTAACTTCACCTTACCAAATAGTTGGATGAAAGCATCCAAGCACAAATTATGCATACTAGGGCTTAATTTCCCGATTCTCATTTTACAGATTTTATTTACTCCCACGACTTTGTAATTTTTGATTTTGAATATTACTAAATATAGAAACATACATTAGACAAACTTATTGCTACATGAGCAATGTCTTCCGTTCAACGAAAAACAGTGCATTTTAAAAACTTAATGTCATGAAAGATTGCAAGAAATTGTGAGAAATTATAAAAGTAATAAGAGTCTCGCACAATAAGCATAATAAAATAGCCCCACCCCCCCCCCCCCGAGAGATATTTCAAAATCTTATTTGTAGTTACGAGAGGGTATTATGAGAAGATAATACATAGGGTTTGTGGACAGTGACATAGAAACCACTAATATTTACAACGCTCAAATATTTTAAGTAATTATTTGCGATATGTAATTTTTATACCATAGCAGTTACCTCAATAATATTGGATTTCAACCACCTTTTTTCGTAAGCAAAACCAGCACTATATACTTACGTATATGGATCAATTCAATATTCTTTACACCGAAGACATGCTAGATTTCTCTATTTTATTGGCCAGAAAATCCATGATTAATTTGATTTACCAGAAAACGCATGACTAATTTGAATTAGTGAATTTAAAAACAAAACCTAACTACATGTTTTGAAATTTCGGCCTAGTTTGGTTACACAGAGACATTTAAAAACTTAAAAGACAAACTTATATTGACTAATTTTGGTTTTCAGTGTTATCATATTTAAGAATTGTTTTAATAATTCACTGCCTTGAACTGGAGGGCAAGGGGAGTTTACATTAATGAAATTATCAAGCACTCTATGGCGCTACAATGAGCACTTTTTCTTAGTCTCCAATTAATTATAGCTACATATATTAAAAGGATAGAGATATCATATCATACTCCCTTTAGATATCATACTCGTAGCCAATCTTTTCTTTTTGTGATAGTTCTCTTTTTAACTTTCGTTTTTTCCGAATTATTTTCCCAGTATCTTCTACGTTTCTCAGCAGGAGTCTTGTGTTTTCATTATTATTTCATATTCACAGGTACATATGTACCCTAAGCAAATACATTTACCGATACATTGATATACTAGAAAATATTATTATTTGCTCGTAATGAATTTTGATAAAAAAACCAGATTTTTTTTGTTTTATCCTACAAATTTCAACACATCTGGAACCCTGCCATACAACCGTCTCTGCTAAAAAACCAAATATCCACCAAAGGCTCCTGGTTGCAGATTATAGTATTAGGTGTAGAATTCTATTAATTTTTTATTCGGCTTTTTTAGACGGTATAAGTAATTATAAATAGCAATATTATCTTTTTTTGGTGATTGTCACTTTTAGGGAACCATCCAAAAAATGTAAATGAAAAATCTAAATACATAATATTTCCTGAAGTGCTCCCTGACAGAAAATGTTTGGTTCGTGATTCTAAGACTAGATAGTTGTGAAAAAAATGCTTTTATAATCAAACTTTTTTTAAATATCTCAAGAACAATTAAAGGTCAAATCTCAAAAAAGGCATACATTATTGTCTTTTCATAATGCACTCTCGTAACTAAAAATGATATTTTAAAAATATTTTTCATGGATCATTTTACTATGCTTACCAGTCTAGACCTTTTCAATAATTTGTACAGACAACTTAGTAAATATAAATTGATAATGTGTTTCGAATATCAATATAAGTTTGTTCTGGAGTTTTGTTACGTAGTTTTAATAATTAAAAATAAAAAAATCACTTAAAAAGGTAATTTAATTCCTTAACCCTACTTATTAATCCTGATATAAAATTTACACACACTAACAATACTATAAAAAAATATAATAATTCAAATAATAGGCTTTGGAAACCTATTATAAGTTAAATTTTAAGTGCCATTTAGAAAGTTATATAAAGTACTTAGATTTTGTAATTTTAGATTTAGAATTGTACCTTTTCGGTGTTCCTGAACCCATTCTATTTTTCATTAATAATTCACTAATACTAGTACAAATGTGACGGGTAAAAAATTTTTTTTCATTACTAATATATGATAGGTACACTCTGTTAATCAAAATGAATATTGGAGTTGTATTATTTCACCTAAACTATACAGTTAAACTTCATTATAATGTTCACATTTGTAGTGATCTCCCAAGTATTATGTGCTTTTGTTATAGTCACAACCCCAATATGTATATCCCACTTATAATGTACGAATCTTTTGTTTGCGCCATTTGTTTTAACAAAAAATTTTTTATCAAAATTCATCTTCACAACATTTGTTGTGCACGTGTTGACCATTCCAAACTCTCTTTTTAATAGTGGATCAGCCCATTGATGAGTCGACTTCATATACAGGTAAAGAAATGCCAGCATTAATTTTCATTTTAGTGCCCATATTCATTTTCTCTCTGTCAGTACTGTCATCTGCCTGTAATTATCTAAGGACACAACAACAGGTACCTTACTGTTCATAAAAATGAGAGCTATAATTTATAAGTGGAAGGAAATGACACTAGCAAATTATGGTGATTTTATGAAAAAAGTAAGAAAAAAGAAAAAATGTTGAGACAAAAAGATTTAGTAAAGAATCTTGGAATCCCGGGTTCTACTGTTTGTAATTGGAAAGTTTTATTAATGCAGTTGTTTCAACAAGCCCACGCACTGAAGATTCCCGTGAACGATCCTATCTTACAAAGTAAAGTTCAACAAATAGCTATCATGCTGGGTATAGACATCTATGGATCAAACGGATGGCTCAATTGCTTTGATCAGCGTTATGGCATTGTTTGTAGATGTATCATGGATTCAGTAGATAGTAGATGTATCATGGATTCAGTGGAGTCAGTAGATGTATCATGTGTTATACTACCTCGATGAACAACATTCTGCCAGTACTTATCAATGGATATTCTCCTAAAGATATTTTTTAATGTCAATGAATATAGCAATTTTTTCAAATTGAGGCCTGATATATTTATTAATGAAGACAAAAAATTTCATAGAATGAAATTGAGTAAAGAGACTAATAATAATACTGACTTATACAAACACAGATGGTACTAAAAACTACTGCTATTGGAAAGTGTAAGAAGCCTATATAATGGAACAGAATACTCCTTTTACTGGATAACTGTCTTGCACTTCAAAAATGTACAACTGACAAATGTTAAAGTAGAATTTTTACCATCAAACTGATGATTTGTCTACAACCTCCAGACCAAATTGTCATCAAGGTCACAAAACAAAAATATTGCCATCGTATAGTACAATACTATTTAAACATTATTCATCTTGATGTAAAATCTATTCTTTTTTACAGCTTTTTTAAATAATTTGTATTGTGTTTCAATACATTACGAATTGTTTTGAAAAAGCTGTATTTTTAATTACCCCTGATGTATCAAATGAATTTGGTAAAGACTGGGAAACAGTGAATGGCCAGCATGCAAGTTTTGAAGAATAAGCTACGCTACATTTGATGACATTCTTGTTATAACTGAAGAACCAAGTCTCTAGGAACTTGCAGCAGGGATAAATTATAATGTCTAAAGGCCAGGGAAAACAGTGACAATGAAGGAGAGCCAACACTTCTGCCAACAAAAATGCAGGCTCTGAAAGCACTAGAATACTTTGGAGAGTTACCTTTCTTTATGTGGTACTAAGATGGACATATTTCAACATTTAAATACTGTGGAAATTGAATTTTAAAATCATCCCGTCTTCATCAAACCTCAAGTTAACATTTTTTCAGACGAAATGATGTATTACAGATGTAACTATAATAAATGTACTTTATGTTCAAATATGTTTTTAGAAAAAAGTATATCATTTATTTCCCGCCGCTATACCGTTTATAATGTTTAGTTCTATCCACTCAATTATAATGGAGTATTATTGTATATATATATATACTACATAAACTTTCGCTTGATGGGCAAATTAGTCACATTACAAAGAAATAGATTTTGCATTTAACAATGCAATACATCACACCCCGTAGCATGCGGGATGCTGTTGATGCGATCTGCACTTTGCTGGTAGGGGTAAATTTTGAAAATGTCATCTAAGGAATGCAAATTATTACATTATAATTTTTTTTTTATTAAATAAGTTAGACTTTGCCCCACGCACAATTTTATTTACTCAATCCTATTTAAAACTTAACAAATCGTATTTTTCAATGTTATTTAAATATCTCATTGAAATTAGGTGAAATTTGATATTATATGTACTATGCTCAAACAATCATTGAATTTGTTTGTTTACACGCTACCGCAATTGAAATAAATTCCTAAATTTTCTTGGTATACTGAACATTGTATTCTTTTCCATGTCTATTCGTTGGAAGCAGGCATGTATCGAGAATTTAGTATTGGAGAAAGTCAATCTTTCTGCCCAAATATCTATATAGATATGAAAATAAGAGCTAAGTATAATAAGAAACTTTATATTTTTAATGAATTGCTTGTCAAGAAAAATCCTTTTATTTAGTTTAAATTTGTAGAATTTCAGGATTGTTTTGGACCCTCTAGACCTTTGTGAGAGGATCTTAGATAAATAGGTTCAGGATTAGAATGAACATTGTTACAGATGGGATCACGGACAAAAATGCCTAGTGTTAGCCCACTAGATACTCAAGTATTGGCAAAAAATATGATACAACCTCGTTTTTTCCGTTTATGCTGCTATAATACTTTCCGAAGTGATGGTAGAGTCCTTCGGATTTTCGCTAAGGTAATGTAAAATTACTAGAGCAAATAAAAGATTTTGACTTTGACTGCTTTTGGACTTTGTATAGTATTTTAGGTGCAATAATTCTTGATTAATCCCTTATTTCTATTTTTATTGTTGTACATTGTCATACAAAGGCTATACATTATTTTTTTAATACACAAAATAAGTGAATCAAAAAATAAACTGTTACTTTACATGTTTGAAAAGTATATAATAAATATTTTGAGTAATAGATGGGCGTAATTGGTAAACAATAAGCTAAGAAAATTGTAAGACAATTGTTTAGAGATTCATCCCTCAAAATTAAAAAATGGAACCTTTATTGGATCACTTGGTTGTCCATCTATCTGTCAAAGCCCTATTCTCAGAAAGATTTGAGATATCAAGATGAAATCAATATTGTACACTAAGGCCTATAAACCTTACATATCTGTAAAAATGTCAAATTTTTTGGTTCACACAAGGAAAAGATTTGGCCATTTAAAGCATTTTTTTTATTGATACAATATCCTTACTGATCATCAAAACTTATAGGGTACTTCCATTCAACCTACAATCCTGAAAGTCAGCATAATGGGAAGTTTTATAGCATAAGGGAAAAATCCAAAAATCAATGACTTTTAATTCTATATAGAGTTATACATTTTTAAAATTAATTTGTTAGAAATAGTAGGCAATATATTTACATTCTGAAAAATTAATATTTGGGAATAGTTTAATGAGCAAAGCTATACACATTTAAATGTTTATAAGTACTTTCTCTTTCAACTGATACTCACACAATATATGAATTTCTCTATATCTGCAATCGCTTTGTATACTGAATTTACAAATTTTATTCATGGTTATAATAAATATTTATTGCTTATTACTGGATATTATTAACAACGAGAATCAAACTCAAAAAAATGGTTAACGCTAATGTAAATTAATATAAATTTACTCTCATCACAAGAACACTTATGCATAGATAGATCACTTACCTTATCTGTAGGTGGCATCACAAGCTGACAAAAGTAAAGGTATGATGCAGACTCCACGTAGTTACCACATTCATATCGGTATTTAGCCAATCTATACATACTGTTGATCATTTCTACCTTAAACTGTAAAAAATTTATTTGTAAAATTTTAATAAAAATGAAACTGAATTATATAATATTATTACAAAACAATACAGTAGATGCTATTTTAAAAGAAAACATTAATAGAATTTTATAACATCGTAAAATTAGACCATTAAAGTTGAAGTATTTGTTTTTGCTTTAAAGCATTATAGTGTTAAGAAATTGGACTGAAAATGTCTCCCAAACAATATGCTTATTATGTATAATATAAAAACAAAGGTTGGGTTTTTTGCTTTTATACTAATCTAGTATTTAAAAATAATTTTCCACTACGGCAAACCTTTTTTCTAAAAAATAAATATATAGACAGGACGAATAGTTACATTTTCTTTTTATAGTTATAAATAGAACAATAGAAATACAAATATTATATTCAAACAAAATTACATCACTACTTATAATAAATTTGCATATGTGTATCAGTGACGTGCAATGCTTTTTGGGAAGGGCAAGCTGCGAAGGGACAAACATATAAAAAATTATATAGACACACACAAACGTGTGCATGCGTCTGCCGACCACCCATGATAGCGCTGAAAACGGCATTGAAGGTGAGATTGAAAACGTGTCTCAATAATTGAATCGTGGGCATTAAAAATCAATAAACTGTCGATTTAATTCCCGAACTTATCGAACTATGACCTTATTTGTGACCATGAAAAGATAATTCGTGCTTCCTAAAAATACAATTTAATTTAACAAAACATTTTATTTAAAATGCAACTTCTGATTAGCCACCAATACGTTCTTTTGTCTTAAAGGAAAGAATATACATAAAAATGATTTATTGAAAAGAATTAAGGCTCCAACACGAATATTCCATTATAAAAAATTAATTTCTAAAATACCTTTCTGTGAGGAAATGGTAGTCAGTTGGTTGTCAAACAAATTTTATAACCTCACTTTATGCGATATAATTTTTTAACCATTTTCTTTCATTTAAAACAAAAAAGATATGGAAATTCACATTTTTGCTAAACTGAACTTGTTCCACCAATAATAATCATAAAACTTACTATGAAAATACCGCACTGGATTTATTACGAAAGTATAATTTCAAAATTTACATACTATTCTCAATTATTGAACTACCATTCTCAATTATACTATTTTTTTCACTAAAAAAACTAAAAAATCCTATCTCAATCACATAATAATAAAATATTAATTTAATGCACAAAGAAAACTTCACTGCCAAAATATAACACATATTTTTAAAAAGTGGACTATTAATTTTATAAAATTATTTTCGAAACAAGACTATAAACTGACAGCGAGCTACTTATAACAATACAATGATTCATTGTTTATATGCAAATGTCATAATTACAGCATTGTTTCAGTCTGAACATAGCTGATAATCAAATAAGCTTCTGCTTGCCTTGAGACTATGAACTGACATTTCGAAATGGAAGTAATCAATTTTAATTTCGTATTTTTAATTTGAAATTTTTTTGTAATTTTATACAATATGGGTGTGAAGTTTGTACGTTGTATCTAAAATTTATAGCAACCGGAAACATTCACTTTGTGTGTGTGTACTACAAATCATATATCAAAGTGTGGCTTTTGCTTGAATAGCACAATTAATTTAAATATGTTTAAATTTTCCTGAATATTTTATGTATATATTGCTAAATGTTCAGGGCAAGTTACGTATAATTGATTATAAGGCACTGTACACCACTGATCTGTATATTGAGATAATTATAAAAAAATTATTTAAGGTAACAACATAACTGACGTAACAGAAATTATAAATATTGTTTTTAGAATTTTTGTAGGTTTATGTCATCTGTACGTTTATTTCTTTGCACATCACATTAGGCATCAATTGCGTGAGCGCATCACCATTGAAAATTATATTCATGACATTTTAACTGGTGGATTCTGTAAGACCTAAGGTAATACACAGGCTTTGTTTCACTGCAATTAACCCACAAACAAATATGATATGATAATTTGAATATTCAATACAAAGCACACTCACTATAGATGGCATTACATATATTTTAATTTTTAATCTTATAATTTTCTTAATATTTTTAAAAGATCCACGTGAACAAGATCAGTCATAACTAGCACAAATTAAGATTAAAGTTTACGTTGAAAATGGTGTTAAAGAATGGAAAATAGGAGATGTATTTAAACTATTGAACATATGTGACTGAAATAATAAATGTCACCCTTCTGCTTTCAAGGGGTTAAATTTAAAAAAAATGTGAAAATAGTTGCACATAATAGGTAATTGTGAGCCAACAGAGACAGAGGAGTATACTTTCCTCCGATACTGTTTACCCTGTCCAAGTAGATAATAGCAAAGGGACAAATAGAGATATTTCTTAGTGTCTCAAAGTCTTAAGGCAGTACATTTATTATAATTAACACAATTATTTTCTATTTCAAAAATGGTGATGCAATATTAACTGCGTCGAAATATTTACCTCAAATTCCTTATTGCTTGTTAAATAGCTAATTAATGTTTTGGGATCACGCATAGAATCTACAGTCTTCATTACGTCATCTCGATGCATTAATCTTAAAACAGGCTCAACAGCATCTTGTAACTCTTGTAATTGTGACAGTACTACACCCCTCCGAGCCTTTATTTCCTGTAAGATTTTGTCAGAAATTTGTAATTAATTAATATTAAATGGTATGTTTTTATTAATTACTTAAAAATGAAGTTGGTCAAATGATTTTAATAAACTGCTTTTACCTCTGGCACATCTTCATCCGGATAAAGCACTTTCCTGATGTCGATAACGTAGTCGATCATATTAGTTTTGCTCAGTATTTCCAACTTTGCTTGCAAAAGTTCCTTCGGGTCGTAAATCTGTAATATTTTATTATTTGCAACTTAAGACTACATATATGACATTTATTTTACGTATCCTAAGAGAAACAGCGGCTTTGTAAAATCGTATACTATGAGTAAAAGCACCTCTTTAGCTGCTAAAAACTCCAACAACGGAAATACCATATGGCGATCCAGATATTGGCCATTTTTGAACATTAAATCAAACTTCGAATAACTCATATTGGCTCTCTGTGTTTTTGTTCAAAATAACATATAATTAATTTGTTGTCACTTAACCCCAGACCATGCTACACAATCAGTCTATGCTGACGGCAAAAAGACGGACATAGAGTAAACTAAACAACGTGACGTTTGTTCAAGTTTTCGGTTTGTCTCTGTGACATTTCATTTTACAAATACTTATACCCACAAATATGTACTCTGTGCCAATATTATAAAATACCCAGTTACCATTTAAGATTCATAGATTTTTAGATTATTTACTATTATCAATTTAAATACTATTTAGGGATAATAAACAGATAAATGTAAAAGAAATGTAATTCAAAATCAATTAATATTATTGATTATATACTAACAAATTAACGAAATTAAAACACTTAATATTTCCCCCATTTGAATATGTCATACATATTAATTTATTTATATTAAAAATAATGATTCCTGTTTTATCAACTTAATTATAATATTGTTTTAAATCACAATATAAAATGTTTTGTAAGGTTCATTAATTTTTTTCATGTGAACATAAAATATAATTTATAAAATGCAGTCGAAAATTGTGAAAAATCGTCAAAGTAACGTATTGAAATAAAATATTCTGTTTAAGTTCGAAACAAATATATGTGGTGTGTAAAATATTTAACATACTCTTGGTTGTCTAATTAGGAAAAAGGAATGTATATTGTCGGATTAAATGTTAAACGTTTAGTTTTAGGCAATTTAATTTTTAATATAGATAATACATATGGCAATGGAATTATTATTATAACTATTACAAACTACATTGAACTTCTAATTTCATTTTATATCTAATATTTTTAAAGGATCTTTATAAATAATTTAACTTTGTTTCAAAAGAAGTCATTTTTGTTTGTAATAACTTATGGACTTGTCAATAATCTTGTTATAAAGAGAATGAAAATAATACACACACGCTAGATTAAAACAAGAAAAATGGTTTTTGATATTCTTTGTTCTTGTCTATGGTATTGAAAATGTATGCTTCGGGAATAAAATGCTTCCCAAAATTATATAAATTTACTGTACTCTAGACTATATATCTCAAATTTTTCAACTGATAGTGAGATATGATGATAAATACTAGTATTGTGTATTTAAATGTCGAGTGCTTCTCGTAATAAAGGTAAGAAACTTTTATATTTTGTCTCGGAATTTATTTGTATAAACAAAATGGCGGCATTCGTTAGGACACGAGTGTGCGCTCTGCATGAGGCGGGGATTTTATTTATATTCAGTGTCTATATGTGTATATGTATGTAAATATATAATATTTTGAATTATTCTTATTTTTTACTTTTATTTTTTTTTCAGTTTTGCATTAAAAGTCAAAATGTCGAATACAATAATAACCAATTATACGGACTTAAACGGTCCTACGTCGAAGGTTGACAACTCTTTAGTTGTTATTGTAAACAAAGATGGGACAATTTCTGTCGATAAAGAAACTCTCAATAATCTTGTCAGTAAGTAGTCCTGAAAGTAATATTTTATGTATTTAATTATAATATTATTACTAACATTAATAGTTATAAGATTATTCAATGTTGTCAACCTGATCTAAGTATATATCTTTTATTTTTTTTATAAATGTGGTTAAAGATATATTACTCTTTATATTTTTGTTTCATTTGTAGCTAGTTTGATACTTCGCAATACAATGAATTAAGTAAGCAGAATGATGAATATAAATACGACGATCATATTTGAATAGTATTTTTTTAAATTATGTTCTTTCTGTAGAAGACCAAGCACGAACAACGGGGATCAGTGTTGTAAGAGTTGGTGAAGATGGACGACCTGATAATGCTTCAGACTATAGTTCGGATGACGACAATATACCACATGTCAATCTAACAGTTGATAGTTATTATACTGATCAAGATGCTATTGATGGACAATATGGTAGAGTATCTTGTTTATTGTCAGTATTAACATTCTTGATATACTGTAATTTAACACCAATGATAATTTCACTTTTTTCTTTGTTTAATTAAAATAATATACATGAAAAACAGGGTTTTTAATAAAACCATTTCCGGTTGCGAGTATTTTAATGAAAAAATTGATTTCACAAATACTCTATTATGAAGAAATGCCTATTAATTTGTTGTCATATGGATGTATGACAACAAATTAATAGGCATTTTATTTATGACTTCTTATGTGATAATTTTGTTTATTTAAGTTTTTAGTATCTTCAGTTTTGTTTTTTAAATATCAATTCGTGTTTGTACTTACATATTCAATGTTTAGTGTTACTAAGAATGGCAAGTCAAAAAACTTATAACAAAAGGTTCCTTAAAAAACTCATTTTACGTTGAAATTATTTTTCAAGTAAATTATTAATAATCGCGAGCGGAAATTATTTTTTTAAATACATTCTTTCTAATCTATATCCTTTTATTTAATAAACAATGAAATTTTTATTGGCCCTAAACTGCATTTGTTTCACATTCTTTATTCTCATAAGAATTTTTATTTTGCTATTTTCATTGTTTCAACAAAAAATAATTTGAATAGTATTTGTTATTCTATTCGTATTTTTAAACAGTTAGGAATAAAATTAAAAAATGGTTTCAAAAATAACCTGAATAATGTGAATTGGTTATAGTGTCATTGCTTTTAACAACATATTAATTATGTATTTATTTAGTATTCAATGCAATATTTGTACATACGGTAGACTTATTGCTACAAGAGTAATCTCTTCCGGTCAACCACAACCAAGGAATGCCATTAATTAGTTCACAGGTAGATTGAGAAAGATTGTATTATAAATTTGAAAATAAATAGTCCCTAAGAGTATTAGAAAAGAGGATAACAGAATTGTTTAAAACGGTCGGATAAAATGTTATCATTTTAACCTTTACGGTGTGACTATATGTATATATAATCCAATTTGCTGGTTTTGCCACACATTGCACTGTTTATTGCTTAGTAGCTTTCTGTTCTTCAATTTTGATTATTTAGCGGAATAATCATACACCACCAGCTTCCCCACAAATTTTTCCAACCACAATATCGTGACAAGCTTGGAAGCATTGAATCCAACTTGATAATTTCTTAGTAAAATTGTTAGCATTTTTTTGGTTCTTCAATCTCTGTGTTTTCTTGCTTGTTTCATTTTTAATAAATTTTTATTGAAGGTATATTTCTTTTCTCTCTCCTTCCAAATAGTGAAACTTCATATTCTTTTGTTAAGTCTTTATTTGTTTCTTCACTCTCTAACTTTGGATATTATAAGTGACTTCTCTTCGATACAAAATTTTTTTTTAACATGTTACAGTTCCATAAAATTAAATAAGCCACGTAATAAATCAATATGTCTAGTATACCAGTTATCAACCAACTGACCTATACTATTCCTCCCGCTATGTGGCATGTGTGCCCGATATTGAAAAAAATTATTATTTTGTTTCTTGGAATGAACCTTAAATTTGCTTTTCTTTGTAAATTAGCCACCACCGAAAGTGTTGTTAAGTGACAGATATGTGGCAGTAGTATTATTTGTACTAAATGAAAACAAACACATAATATTGAGTCTCTGTTACCGATATGATTCTCCAAATCTTACCGTATTTAACGTCATCTTTTGTAAAAAGATGACGCTAAATGCTGTATGTCTTTTTAAGCAATCTTGTAGTGGTATTTCAGATAAAACAATTATATGCGATTCAGCCAGGCTCTCTAATTCTCACCACTACAACCAAAATGTTGTTATAACTGTTGTTGTTATAACCAATTTCTACTGTATTTAATAGGCAAATAAATTTCTTTTACAGAATGCCCTGATGATTTGCTGTCCACATTAAGTATTGAAACTCGGGATCATAATCTTATGGGTTTCCAAAATGATCATTGTTACACACCCTTGACTTCACCTAGCCAGACACTTCCTCCAAGACCTTGCACTCCTTCTGGTTATGAAGAGCTGGAAAGTAGTGTACCATGTGCACCGAAATCTAATATACCAAATTCAAAGAAGATTACTATTATTGAACAGCAAATAATACCAAAAGGCAAAACTCTTTTACATATAAATCCTTCTGAAGCGAGAATAATTCTCAAAGGAAATGATATTCTAAGGAAACCTTTGCCGAATTTGCAAAATACAGTCAGTAAACCATCACAAATAATACAACCTGATAATTTACCCAAGATCATTAGTGTGGAAGAGAAAAAAATTGTAATTGCTTCCCCAACACCCGTTCAGGAAGAAACTGAATCTTCAAGTGAAAGTATTAATGACAGGGACTCAGATTCTGACTACAAAGATCAGAAAAACCCTAAGCTTGGTAAAAACAAACAAGTAATAAAAGGTGTTAAAAAGGTATTCAATAAGAAATTTTCTAAAATAAAACCTAGTCAAATATTAACTCCAACAAAAATTTTGAAAGCTGGAAAGAGCACTAAACCTAAGAGTCTTATTAAGGCAGAAATAAAGGAAAAAATATTAAAGAAAAAGGTTCGTGAAGCCCAAGAGAAAAAGACTAAAATTTTAATAACAAAAAAACGCAAGAAAGATATGTTGGTTAATGAAGTTCCTCAATCAGGAGAAACTCCAAAAGATGTAGTTCAACAACCAGAACCAAAATTACAAGAAACACCTAAGCCTCAAAAAGCAATACCAAAGAAAGAGCGAAAGACACCTGCTCATATGACAGCATTACTAACCGATATGACATCATTGTTTTCAACCCCTGATGTAATTCGACGTGTTTCAACAGAATCAAAAACTCCAGTGAAAATTGTTGAAAAAAGTTTAACTAACAACCAAAGTGTAAAGAGATTGTCTGATCTGAAAACACCTGATATACCAAAAACATCAGAAACTTACAAAACTTCAGAAATTTGTAGACCATTAGAAAGCCGACCAAAACCTGAACCTGAAAAACAGTATGGTAACAAAGTGGTTGCTAGAAATCCTCAAATCAAAGAAGTTAAAATATCTATTGATAAAATACCAAAGGTTCTGGATATACCACAGTTGGATGATGCAAGTCTTGCGCAAATACTCCAGGACACATCTTCAAACATTATACCTAATGTAGACAATAGTCTCCCAATATCAAGTCATCCCAATGTGTCAATGTCAAAAGAAATTTTACCAAATCAATCAAATTCTTTGGCAAGTCCTAGTTCTTTAAATACAAATGTTCTCACAGGACCCCTATCACCATCCCTCGATTTGTTGGGTGGTTTGCAACCTGAAGAGGAAGGTTTTACAGAAGACTTATTGATGCATGTAGCACAATTGGTTGAGAGCTCTGAAAATTTGCAGGAAGTCCTGGATAAGCAAGTGTTAGGCAAGGTATCTGAACCAATGGTAGTACAAAAAATTGCACCCCCTATTCAACAACAGCCTATATTATACCAACAAAATCCACCAATAACCAGTATGAAAAATATAAACACACCCTATAAGAAAGACCCTATTCAAATAGTACGTAGTGACGGAAGGGTTATTACTTTACCTCCAATTGAAGCTCCTGCAACTAGAGCATCCAAGAGGAAGAATCAGGTAACATCACAAGTACTTCATGAAAGTCCACAAATGCCAGAATCTCTTACTCCAATTATCCAGTCACAGGCTGTATCCCCTGTCCAACAAACACCGGTTGTAACAAAGCAATACAGTAATAAAAGATTATCAGCTAAACACAATGAGCAAATAAGCCTTTCTCAGCCAACAATTGTTAGTAATATCGTAGCTGAATCTGATGAAAGTTGGAATTCTGAAGACGATCCTGATAGGTAATACTTTGTTTTATACGCTTACAAATTCTTAAACTCACAAATAAATTATGATGAAATGTAATTTCATATTTAATCGTTTTAGTGCCATGGTTTTTTATTCATATATACTTAAAAATGTCAAAGAAATCTTTTGTTTTTGATATAATTTACCCTTGTCTCGAAAAAAAAACGGTATCTCATCCAAAAATTATTCAATTTTAATAATTTTTTCCGTGTTTTCTTAATAAAAACTTGTCCAAGGATAATAAAATACAAAGAAAATTATGGAAATATATATTGTGAACAAAAATTATAACAAAAACTGAAATCAAGGTCACATCGTATTTTCGCAATCCGGTACATCCTCCATGTCAGCAAAATAATTGTTATCGTCACTATTATGACTGACTCAAAATTTGCATTACGCCAAATTGTGAGCGCACCACAATGTCACTCCCACTATCACTTTCTTCACAACTTGAAAAACAATCATTTTCACTCGAATTCTTTTTGTATTCCGACATTATGGGTTAAAAATTTTCTTTTCCTGGATCCTTATTATATTGTAATTACTAATAATATTATAATTTGAACTTTATGTAACATGTAGAAAGATAAAAAATTAGCGATGCGTGTGAGCGACCGCCCCGCCCCTACCGTGCGCTAAACAGCAAATGTCGTCGCGCTCGTGGCAAATTTAGTTAGTTCGCGCACGAGCGCGAACGGTTACATTTGTTTGTTTCCAAGCTGTGTTCAAAATAACTACAAGTTAAAATAAATAATAAGTTACTTAGGATCCTTCCTAAACCCTCAATTATATCTTATATGTAATTAATGTGTAAATGTGAAGTAAAATACAAATGTAAAGTAACAACACTGAATTGAACAATGAGTACTTACATTTAGGTCAAAACCTTGAATCTAGCTTTTGATGGTGTTTTCATCACTACTTTTTATAAGATTTATTGTATTTAGGCATACAAATTCATATAACATTTGTTAGTAATTTAATTTAATAATAAATAACAGGCTTATAGTGTATTTTAATTAATAATAAATAACAGGCTTTGGTGCATATGCAAACAACCACATAATAATCGCTTCATGATATGCTGTGACCGTTGTGAGGATTGGTTTCACGGTAAATGTGTGAATATAACAAAGGCCATGGGGCAGCAAATGGAAGAAAAGGGTGTGGAATGGACGTGTCCTAATTGTCTTAAGAAGAAAGCCCAACTAGAAAAACCTTCTGTTAAGGTATTGATAGCATTTTACTGAACGTTGGTTTCAATTATCATAGATAGTTCATAAATTTTCTTTTTAGAATAATCTTCCTAATAAACTTCATAGGTTTGACACACATTATCTACATTCTAATATTTAACATTATTTTGCCATGGCTTTTCCTATAATTTATTGTCAAATGTCTAAAGACACTTTTTGGCAAAATATGTATACACAGAAAAGTGGTAGAAATAAAGTTAATTAATATCATAAAGGAAAGGAATTAAATTTCGATTTAAAATGAATCTATTTTTTATGTGTATATGTGTACCTGCTATACTGTACATATAGTATAGAGAAAAATTAGGATATCAAAAATTTGTGAATATTTAAAAAATAATATTCTTAAGAATTTGGAAATTTTTGAGACGTGATTTGTATGTGCTTGTAAAAAATGTGTTCTTATTATAATGTTAAAATTCACAGGAAAAATCCATACGAAAAAGTTCAGAGCTAAGTAAACCTGAATTTTATGATAACAAAAATCTGTCGTCTATTGAGCTTCCAAAAGGTACTCCTCCATCGACAAATACAAACTGTATTGTGTGCAAAAAGCCTGCAAGAGCTAGCAGTATTTACTGTAGCGATGGTTGTATATTAAAGCATGCACAGGAGTCCCTGGGTGTCCCTTCAACATCCCCTCCACCCATTCCGACTGTCAATAAACAGATTGCTCCACGCAGTCAAATAAAAGTTAAATCAGAATCAAGGGTAAGTTTTTCTTTTACATCTTAGGACTATTATTTGGGTGGGTTCCATGGTGAAAAGGGAACACAAATTTCGTTATCTCCAGTCCATCAGTTTGTCTGTAAATATACTTGGTGTCTGCTTGTTATGAGGTATACAAAAATATCTTTTTCATTATTTTAACTTATATATTAATAAAGATATTGTAAAAAGTATGTAAAAATATAGAATTCTCCCTTTCTCATTATTTCCGAAACTGCTGAAACTGATAAAATCTCGCAAGAAGATAAACTACAGAAATAATAGTACAGGAAAATTGTAGTAATTATCCTAGATCTCACAATTTTTGAAATATGCAACATGATTTTGTGGGCAATATATTTATTTTGTGGAAAATTAATGTTACAAACATTAATTTTCCACGACATAAATATATTAACAGAAATACTATTTACTCTTAAATGTTCATAAAAATGTTTTAAAAAGTTTCAAATACAGAACCCTTTTAGTGTGAGTTCTGTTGTAATTATCACAATTTTGTAAATTAAAACTATACCAGGGTTGATTGATAATTTAGATCTCGTCATGTATAGTAAATCTATATTGTAGAGATAAAATTATATATTATCAAATTTAGTGATAGCTTTCATTAGTCACAAGTTGTATTTTTGACTGGCATATAAAACAGTAGTTAGTTATATAAATTTTGATGAGGTTTAGAAGAGCCAAATATAGATATAAAAAAATATTCACTAGTGAATAAAAAGTCTTCATCCAATTGCTGAGAAAAGGCCAGAGGAATTAACGGGAGACAAGGGGATTTGACAGGTTATCAAAAAAAAAAAGTTTCTTTGGAAGTCTAATTTACAAACTAGCAACAGCAATAAAACATATTAACTCGCACATATCGCAATACCAAAAACTCAAAAACGTTTATTTGGAAATTTTAGGGAGGGCAATTTTTTTAAATTTCTTGTACATAAAGTGTGGGGTGTCGTTTGAAAAAGCTATTTACAAGGGTCTCAAAACATTTTCTACATAATTTTAGATATTATATCTTCAGAGTTATATTGAAAAATATGCTATAAAATATGTCCCCTCCCTTATTTCTGAAATTACTCAACCTAAAGTTATAAAATAAATATAAATTTTTAGGTTGCAGGATAACTAGTGATTATTCTAGATATCATAATTTTTTAATTATTCCCTATGATTTTGCACCTACCTTGAAAGATATAGTACATTTTTTTGTTTTCAATACCGATTTTCTCAAAAACCATGCGACGCAACGTAGAAACTTGAAAGTTGGCATAGTAATATTTTATTCACCCACATATTTTGGACTCACTAATTTTTTATAAGAACTAAAGGAGGAGTGAATGAAGGTTTAAAAATTTTAATTTCATTTATCATGCAGTGGAATCATCTGAAGGGTATTATGGTAAAGAATACAAAAATATTTTTTTCATAATTTAAATTGTATATTTAAAAAATATTCTAAAAATATCCAAAAACTGATCACATCAGCGTCCCATCTCCTTCATTCCGAAACTACTTGGTGAAAAATAATGAAAAAAACAGGGTTGGTAAAATCTAACAAGAAGATTACAGGAAAACTATAGCAATTATCCTAGATCTCATAATTGTTGAAATATGCACTATGTTTTCATGTCTGTGAAAGATAGTAGGCGATATACTTATATAGTGAAAAATTAATATTTATAAATAATTTTATAGAAATTCCATGTTCCTTTCAATATTTATAAGCACTTAATGTCTGTAAGCGCCTTTACGGAACCCTCATAAGAAATCTGATAATCTATTTGGTATTATCAGATTTCTTATTTTCCCGAAACCAAAAAGGAAGTTGTCTTTTTTATTTGATGTTGGAAGTAAAAGATAATGTCCACTGAAAGAAAACGAACATCACAGTTTCTTCATCAAAGAGTTTGTTAATTTGTGTATATTATTAATACCGGTGCTTTTAATCTCATTACCTTCGACAGTATATCAACTCTCATATAACAACTTTCTCAATTAACTTATAAATTAAATTGAGTCACATATATTTCCACTTTATAGTTGCCTTTAGAGCTGCGGTTTATATATAACAGATTTTTTCAAATCCATTTCCAGGTAATTGTGTTTGAAAGGAAAACAGGGAGATGTTTGGCTGGTCCAAGTGCTCCTACTGCTGAAAATCTTAAAGAATGGTTGCAAGAGAACCCAACATTTGAGGTTGTCCGCCCTGGTACACTTAATACAAATAAAAAGATGGTAAATGTTACTAAAACTCCAAATAAAGTTGCACCACAAAAAATACAGACACTGCTAAAATTTGAAAGGCAGCCTAAACAAGCGATACTACTGCACCCACAACCTAAGCCTGTACCAGCTGAAACTAAGCCAGTTAAAGCAACTCAGATTGCACAATCACCTACTGCTGTAATACCTCCACGCCAACAGACAAAGATACAGATCCCGAAATCTCAGCCAAATGAAGTAAAAAAAACTCCAGTGAAAATAACTCCTGCCAAAATTACTCCAGTGAAGTCAGTGGACAGGGTACGTATATGTATTTTTTAAAATGTTTTTTTTTTGCCTTAACTTTTCTGCTTTATCAAGTATTTCACTTGATAAACTTCCTGAGATTTTTCTTTAAACTTATTAGTTTTACACTGCTACAGTTCCAGTTACCAGGAAGTACTTATACACTTCTGTAAGAACGAAAGCTCACAAGTACTCTAGCCAAAGTATAGACCAGTTTTCATTATTTATGGAATATGTCAAGTAGTTTTAAACAAATTCTAAATAATCAACATGTAGACAGATTCTAAATAATCTTAAACTATTAAATGATCTCATTTTTAAATGGTTCTTGCGTATACCACATTGTTATTTTCATTGTTTAAAAATTTTGCAAAGGAGACTGAAACTTTTGGTACGTGAATTTGTAGGATTATTAAATTTTAATCCCTTGTTCTGTATGACAGCATAAGATATTTGTATAAACCTTAGATTTGTTTGAACCAGCAAAATCGAGCAATGCTGACTTAAAGTTATAAGGTAAAGTAATTTTAATATACCATTCATAAACAAAAGAGACAATACATGAAATTTTTTAGAATATCAAAAATGGAAACAATTATAAAGTAATTTATCATTTTTAAACGTGGCACTACGTGACGCTCTATGCATTGCTTCATTCGATAGAACCACTGAGAAGCTTATAGTTCTTTGGATGTCTCTTTCATGCCTTTTTTAAAGGCAGTCCATCTGCGGTGTCCAGGTATTGTATTCCTCTCAATTTATATTCTTTTGGGGCAGTATAGCATATGACCCATAATTTCTATATCCAACATCAAATATTCAATCATTCGTCTGGATGAGTGTGAGTTAGATGAAGGAAGATTCTGTTACAAAAGCATTGGTTCTTGAATATATTTGGCATTAATTTTGTAGAAATTTATTATTCACAATTAAATGAAACTACGTGATGTAGTATTATTTCTACTTACTTCAACTTCTTTACCACGACCTAGGTTTCGTTGTATTACAACATCTTCAGGTGGGCTATTAGCAAAGATTCACCTGAAGATGTTGTAATACAACGAAACCTAGGTCGTGGTAAAGAACTTAAAGTAAGTAGAAATAATACTACATCACGTAGTTTCATTTAATTGTGAAAAGCATTGGTCCTGAACTATTTCCAAAGCAATCTCTACTGTTCTATGACTGTTCTTATATTTTCCAGAATAATTGTTGCATAATTACCCATTCATCTGACAAACGAGGTGGCCGTTTTTTCAGCACTTTGTTCTTTCTCCGCCTTTATAGGCAACCCGTCACTCACTATACAGACTACATCATAGTTTCGTGTTTGTAACAGTATATCCAGGTTCGTCACTCGTGACGATGTCAAATACAGCATTTGAGCGACTTACAATAAATTTTTCTAACATTTCACAACACCAATCAATGCGATCGTGTTTTTAATCCTTGGTCAAATCATAGAATATACACACAGCACAAAGCTTCTTGGTGCTTAAATACTCATTTGAATCTTCTATACTTGCTCTAAATAATTCTTTCCGAATTTTCTATACTTGTACTCCTAAATTTGCCCAAATCTGATGACATGTTACTCTCTTGTCAGTCTTTATTATGGAGCAATCTTTAGCATTGATATTATTTTCAGTTGTCCACGATTGAGGGACGTCCCTCATGTAGATTCACACAGAGATCAGTATGACCATGATTGAACTTATTAAACAGGTTGTTAAGAGGCGCGATGAAAAAAATCATTGAATGAAAATTTTCTCATATTAAATTCATCTTGACATGCAGACAATTTTCAAATAGCAGCCAATTTGTAAAAACAAATGAAAAATTCAAACAAATATAATGGTTTGGTATTCAAAATTTGTATTTATTTTTTATACCATTATTACAAATGGCCAGTGTTATAACTTTCAGTACAACCATCGTACATTGACATTTGACATGACAGATAAATTTAACAGTAAAATGATTTTTTTGCTTATTTTCACTGCTTTATATAGATTTTATGTTTTTTAAAATGTCATTGGAATCTATTGAGACATTTAAGTGTGAAAAATAGACAAGCAAATAAACATACTACTTTTCACTTTTATAAACGTAATAATTATTATATTCTATATTTTAAAATAAGATGAATATTATCAACATTAAAAAATTCATTGAAATCCGTTGGTCAGTTTAAGCACAAATTAATAACAAATAATATAGACAATGTTTCACTTTTATCATATTAATAAGCATATAGAATAGTGAAAATGTGGAAAAAATTCATCTCACAATTAGATTTACCCATTATGTCAAATGTCATTGTACAAGAACCAGTGCAGACAAAAGTTCTTAGAACTGGCCATTTGTAATAATGGCAATAATGAGAAATGTATTCATATTTCAAATATCAATCTCTTTTGTAATTTATTGACGTAATTTGCTCAAATTTTTCCTTTATTTCTACAATTTTGTGGCAGTTTGAAAAATGTAAAACGTTTAAGATGAATTTAATACAAAAACATTTTCATTCTATGATTTTTTATAACAGGTCGATTGATTTAGAATGAAATTGTAGGTGTGTCATATTTTTATTAGTATTATACATTGCCTCATTTTGTTGAAAGTTTTGTCTATCTTTCTCCAGTCTGCATGTTGATTCACCAATTATATATAATTAATAGATCCCAAAATTATACCTCAAACCAGTATAATTATTTCCTAATGTTAGTATGGTAAAAAACAGTGTTGCTAGTAGGAATAAATAAAAACAGCATGTAATTAGAGATCGTGAGAAAACATGGCAATCACTCTGTGCAATCACATACATAGACCTTAGTCATAGACTGAATGCGACAGATGATAGTACTCCATTGCTTATTGTTCGTTAGGGCCCAAAAATGCATTTTTATGCAAAAATAAAAGCCAGCAAAAGAAAGTAACCTATTGTGAAATTTTTTATAAGTAGTAAGTTAATTTGAAAACGTTTTGTTGAATTTGAAATAAAAACATTATTGGCGACGTTGTAGCACCGGTACGTGTCACTATTGCTGGACACTTGATGTCACTATTGCTTTATTATAATGTGAATATGTTTGGAGACTGTCATCTTAATGAAATAAAAGTTTCACATTCTACAGTATAATAATGATAAAAAAATAAATGACATCAAGTATGATATGTTTTATATTAATTTCATGAGATAGATTAAAAAAATAAATAAAATTACTAATGATAAAAGTCTTAAAGTTGTTTGAATAACATATAAGTATTTAAAAATAATCAAGCTTTTAAGTCATGTTATATCTACGAAGGTAATTGATTGCATTGTTTTCTTCTATCAGTATGTAGATTTTCATCTAAGTAATCTTGTAACAGATTTAACGAATGCCGTAATTGAGAAGTACATTAATGTTCATTTATATTATTGAACAGAACACCTTAATACCAAATTGACAAAATGTCAATTAGTTTATAACTATCTATGGTTTTCTGGACAGTAAATTAAATGTTTTCTGAAATATTCTACTAAACAAACAGACAAGTCCTAATTTCCTTGGTCTATTAATAAATAAAGTGCAATTGAGAAGTTTTAGAAATTTTAAATGTGAGTATCCCTTTTGGAATAAATAAAATATGTTGTTTGCATGATTATTATCTGTCAACCACACTTTATAATTGAAGGCTCCTGTATGTTTGGAATTTAAGGCATAGAACCAGTTAATTGTTAAACTTAAGTCATCAGTAGCTTTACTGACCTCGATTTCCTTAAGGTTTAAATCAACAGTTTAGCAATTAAAACTAAAATCATTTTGGTCAATAGGAACCATAACTTTTTTTGAGAACCTGATTACCCTTTGAAACTTAGAACCCTTTGGTGTTATATTTAATTAAATCCTTTTTTTAATTTAAACTTTTTTATTTCTACTATTTATTTAAATTTTCGACATGATAACCACGTTACATTACATTATTATTTTCTTGTATTAATGGAAATAATCAATATTTTTGTACAGTAAACATTACAACGTCATAGAATTTAATTTTCATAAGAAGTAAATTTAAAAATATCTGCTAATCTATTATTATGCTGCTTTAGCCCGACGTCGTGGTGAGTAGTGAATAAATGTGCAGATTACACCTCTGTAAAGATTTTGAATGGAGATGCAATTGTGTACCACAATGTTACTAGCACTTCAAACATCAGAGTTCAAAATCGCTGACATTTCTTCGCATACAATTCTGGGAAATTATCATGTTATTTTATACTGGCAAAATATAAGTTTTTTGCATTATTCACATGATATAAAATTGCAAAATATTGTTTTTCTAAAATAGTTTTTATATTTTATTTAAATAATTTAAATCAAGCAGGTATTAATGACTAAACAAAATAGAACACTTTTGAATATATAAAAGAGGCGTTTATTAATTAAAATAATAAATAAATGTTTATATGTATGTCTGTCATGAATACGCAATGTTTAAAAATAATATATAATTTTGTATATATTATTAAGCATAATTCAGTGAAGGATCCTAGAATAGTTACAATACCTCAATGTATTCTGGTATCTTGAAAAAAGAGATTTGTATGAAACTTCTTTCTAAATGTCGTTCGCAATAGTACATTGACAGTCATTATAAATTCAAAATATCTTAATAAATTGGGTTTTTAGAAGGCTTTAGATATTCAAATTGTTTTTTTTTATTGTTAGATATTTGGCAATTATATTAAATTAAGTTATTAAACTGGTATTTTATTTATTTTTTACCTTTATCGCTGTATTACCTCATTAGATCATGTGGGATGCATCCATTTCATCAAACTGAATGGCTTCGTTGTTTACCAGGACCATCACACGTTTTATCGTTCAGTTTCCATTTAAAAAATTTAATATGATGTTTAAATATTATGGAATGTTGGTATGTCAAAGATTAATACAGAGCATAAACCTTTTTTTAAATAAAATAGCGAAAGTTTTAATTATAATGTTCTGAAACTGACGAAACCCTATTAGCAAACTCTCGTTTCTATTAGTCAGTTTGTTGTATCGCATGTAGAAAGTAAATTAATAAATATTTTAGTATGTACGTAAACCTTACAGTTTCGTAGAATGTAAATTTCTTTGAAATAAATAAAATTTAGATATATTAATTAATGTACTTCTGTCTTAGCTAAGATGTTGTGGTGGGTGGTTGGAGAAGCGTGTGAAAAATATCAAAATTTTAGTAAATATGTTGCGAGTGGGATAAGAATATGCAACTCAAGGCTGCCGAAACTACAAGAAATTTAATACCTCCATGATAACTAAGAGCAGAGGTGGGGGCATGCGGCTGCACTGTAATGGGCGTGTGTAAAATTCACTTCTTTCAAACTTGCAATACCTGTTTGACAGTTCAGGGAATATATTACTTTTATCTTGTTTTATGTATTGCAAATAAAAAGGTTTTAAATACATGTATTTTTTATTTCCTAAATAATACTGAAAATTGTAATTAGCAATTTTTTCCTTTATTGTGAGAAGTTTCATGCCCTATAAAATTCAGTCCCAGTGGGGAATATGCACCAATTTTATTTTTATGTTTATTCCATAGAATTATATCTAGCTTAGTAATAGGTATTTTAGAAATGAGAAATTTTTGGTTATTGCAGAAAATGTGGTTTAGAAAGTGTTTTCTTTTTTAATTTCCCACCAAGATACACCAAGATACAAAAACAAAGTAATATTTCACATAAATGTGGGAGTAGGTCAAAAACATATCAAAACCAAAGTAATATTTCAAATAAATGTGGGAGTAGGTCAAAAAAGATACCAAAAACAAAGTAATATTTCAAATAAATGTGGGAGTGGGTAAAAAAAGATACCAAAAACAAAGTAATATTTTAAATAGATGTGGGAGTAGGTCAGAAAAGATACCAAAAACTAAGTAATATTTTAAATAAATGTGGGAGTAGGTCAAAAAAATACCAAAAACTAAGGAATATTTTAAATAAATATGTCTCTATTATGTAATCTTGTATTCAATCATATGCAAAATTAAATTTGATGGAAACATGTGGGTTGTGTTAATAAATTTTAAAATTACATGTTTGTTGATGGGAATGGAATGTTTATATTCTAAATTTGTTCCAATGTAAGTAACCTTATACTAGATTACATTTTAATGTGTGACCAAATTTCAAGGAGCGATTAAGAAACAACCTAGAATAGAGACCAAATAACTGAAATTGTTTGCAATTTACTATAAATAAAAGAGTATAATTCATATCTTGAAGTACTAGATGTGAAGCTCAATTAATTGGAATGTCCTAAATGCAATATTACATATCTGTAATAAAATCATGAAATAAGGGGAAGTTAATCCATAATTATACAAAAATTCTACGTATTGGAAACACATTTTAGCATGTGTTGTCCCTGAGAACTTGCTTATGTTATGTGATGTTTATTGTTCAGGTTTCATTATAAACCGAAATTAATATCCTTGCTGATATATTAACAATTTTGCTATTTTATATTAGAAACAATTTCGAACCACGCTCAAATAGCAGACAAGCAATAGTCTCATCTAATAGAAGGCTTTTTATCATACAGAGGAAAAGAAATCTTGAATTATTAATTTGGCTCAAACTGAAGTTAGTTAGGTAATACTCTAATGTAAAAACTTTCATATGGTATAAACTTGAAATAGATGATAATGATTGGAATAGCCAACTTTAGTGGCTGCAAAAACTTTTTCGATATTATACAACTGATATCCGAGCATCTTTATTAGTGAAATGCTCCCTGTATTATCATTGTAAATTGTTTATTTGTTTTCTATTTCAAATATATAAGTCAAGTTTTGACAGCGTATTGATTGAATTCAAATATTATGATATTGATAAAAATACCTCTATTGAAAGTCCATTCAATCCAATTAATTCCAAAAAAGTAAAATTTATTGTTTACCTTCAACTTAATAAATTATTATAGAGTAACGTTTCATTCTATGTCTGAAAACTATCTCTTTTTGTTATAACCAAGTCATTCTCGCAGCTATATAGAACAAACTAATAGGTAGGCTGAAACTGATTGATGTATTACAAAATACTATAGTTATTAAATACCACTTTTATTTGAAATATTTATAAAATTTAATTAAAATTTCAGGCATCACCTGGATTAAAATCTCCAACTATTCCTACTGCATCAAGGAAAAATTCAAAAGACGCTGAGCGCAAGAACAAGATTTCAGGGGAACCGATCCGTGTTAATGTTAAAAAAGCTTTGGAGGAGCAAATTAGTCTCCGCATGGCTGAAACTTCGGGGCCCAAATTTACCAGTGAAGAAATTAAAACCTTTGCCACAGAAACAGAATTGGAACTTCACGATTTGTTTAAGGATGTAGGCACGAAGTATAAAGCCAAATACCGATCTTTAATGTTCAACTTGAAAGATAGGAAGAATCTTTCACTCTGGCAGAAGATTTGTGATAAAACTCTTACACCTAAGCAGTTGGTAAGTTTTTTCTTCTTTCTATTGCTGCTTAAAAACAGTAGTAAAAATAAGATGGGGTATTACGTGTGTGCTTTTATACGTATGATGTGTATATTAACATGTTAATGCAATGGGGTTTACCTTCGATCTGGATAAAGATTTTTTTGTCATGTTTAAGGGATGTCCGGTGAAAGTAAGATCATTATAAACACATAATTCAACTAAATTTCAATGGTTTTAAATTTCTCGATATTATTGTCATTACTATAATGGTGTTACAAACTTAATGCAATATAAAATATTTAAAAGTAGTAAAGTTTATTTTTATATTATATTTCAACATAACATGTAATAACAAATTCATATTGGCGGTGGTAATCAATTCACAAACAAGTCATATAAAATTATCAGGCATTTAACATTTTAAACAAGGAGGTTATCTTTCTAGCAGCGAGAATTGATTGTGAATATTTCGAAGATAATGTAAAATGTGTTGTAACCTATAAACGTTGGCATTCCCAGCTGTTCAGTTTATTGTGATGTGTTGTTGACTGACATTATTTAGTGCAATTGTGTTTTGTTTTGTGTGCCAAAATGATATAAAAGTCGAAAAGTTGAACAATGTGTTAGTTTGGAATTTTTTTAAAAATTAACTAAAACACCAAATTGGAAGACTGCACATCTCATACACTTGTGTTAGAAGGACATAAAATATTTAGTGAAGGATGTGGGAAGTTGGAGGATGAATATGTTTCGAAGCTGTAAACATTGAAAAAATACAAAACATTTTACAAAAAGATCTCAACATAAAAAATTTATTCCTGACATATAGGTTCTCTCACCAGACCAAAAAATATGTATATTAAAGAAACTTTAGGTAATATTTTGCAGCATTTTGATGTCAATTCAAATTGAGGCAAAACCTGATCGTCTGGAAACTTGCATCGGGTGTTTTTTGATATCAAAAACGTAATTTCAGAAGAATGGTCTTTAGAAGACACAAAAATGAATATTTATTATTAGAAGGGGGTTTTGACAAAATTGAGAGAAAATATCGGAGGAAAATTGCTAGAAATGTGAAAAATGGTTTTAGTCTTTACCAGGACAATTTACCTGCTCAGTATGAGGTTTTTTGACTAACTAACAATGCATGTTGCAGCATTGAAGCACATTCATTCACTTGAATATAAATAGAATTAGAACCATTTGGGTTTTACCTTAAAGTTAAATTAGTGTTTAAAGGAACATATTTTGAGTTAATTGATTCAGTAAAAAGAAAACAGCAAATATGTTCAAACAGCTACCAGAAACTGATCTTGTCTACTTTTTCAATCAGTGGAAAATAAGGCCACATCGATGTGCTAGTATGATTGGGGTATACTAATGGGGACTAGTATTAGAATTTCATTACATAAAAGAAAGATAAACTATTGTTAAAGCCTCATCATTAAATTTATACATTTCGTCTCATTTCAACTAAAAGTGTGTTTAAAAATTAAGAGAGAAAAAATTAACTTTTATTTTATAAATGCTTAGGAATAAATTTCCGTTAACATATTGGGGACTGGCAATTTTATGCAGAAACTATCTCATCTCACTGAGTTTTATTTCTTAATTGAGTATGAAGTGAAATAGTCTAAATAAGCTTCAGTATACGTAATGAACTGTATATGAAGTTTATAATATTTAATGGATTTAAATGAAACTTTGGGGTGACAGATCATTACTAGTTTTATAAAATAGCTATATATGCAAAGAGAAAGTGTACATTATTCTCACAGTATCTTAAACTATTTAAAATAAAGGTGAGGAAAGAAAAATTAAATTCAAGTTTATGTTCAATCGTTGAAAATAGTTTTCTAATGTTCCTCTTTTTTTAAGAGAATGTATTGTAAAACGTCTTTGAGTCTAGAGAAACATGCAGCAATGAGTGTGGTTCATGACAAAGGCTTCATAATATGTTATATACCAGTAAAATTTAAAGTACTACATTGTCCAGCTGGAGATGTTATCACGTTTCCTGAATACAGGTTCAAACTACGACAAAGTTTTAACAGGAAGCCTTCCATAATCTGTAAATTTAAGGATCATTCAGTAGGGGCGCCATACCTAAAATGGACAAAAAGCTCATTGTCCGGGAAATACAAACGCAGTTGATGTATAAATGCAGTTGATACAATGAAAGTAATAATCAAATCTTATTAATTACTCTTAAGGATTGTTTGCGGTTTCTTCATAGAAACTCTAGCCCATAAGTAATAATTTTTTTGTAGGAAAGTCTGTGTAGGAATAATTTTTAAGACATGGAAGTCAACAAAAACAGTGGGCCTCAGAAACATAAATTGAATTTGAATAGTCAAAGACTGGAAATGTGACTGGATTATGGTGCTAAATTTGGGTTATTTTGGCAAATGTGCAGAATTTATGTGCATTACAGATCTTTCAAAAATAATCTAGGATTGTGTGAAATAAACTGTCAAGTAGGCTGGGTGAGTCTATTATGGTACAGGGGTGTTTTTTTACAATGGTGTGGGAGGTATTTACAGAATCGAGACAACTCTTGACAAAAAAGGCTTATTATTATGTATTGAAAAGCCATGCTATCCTCCTCTCTTGATCGTTCGTAGGTTTGTCTTTCAACAAGATTATGATACCAAATACACCTCCGAATTCTGTATTAATTATCTGATAAGCGATAACTACTTTCAATTGGTGAAGTAGCCCCCTCAATCTCCCAAACATAATCCATTTGTTATTTATAGGATTTATTGAATCAGAAAGTAAAGAAAGTGAATGTGACCTTAGCAGAATATCTTTGGAAGGTACATCACACATCATGAAATAACATTCCAAACTTAATTTGTGAAAAACTTATTAAAAGAAATGCTGCGTTTAGTTAAAAAAGTTATATCTTGGAAATGATTTTCTTTGATGAAAAGAAAGCTTGATAGTGTAATAAAAGATCATTTGTTAGTGGGATATTTTTTGTGTTAAGATTATTAAAAACATTTTATTATTTAATATGATTTTATTTTCATAAGTTTTTCTTGCAATTATTAGTTTTTTGATGTTTTACCGTTGTCTGGAAATCTTTATCGGCGATGTACATGCAATAGTACACAATGAAATTTTGCGAGTACATCGTATTTTACTGCTCTCTTTTGAAGTGCATACTCTTAATTTGTTCTTTCACTGATGCTATATGAATCTATCAATTCGGCAATTATACATGAAATATTTGAATAATCCTCCAAAGTTGTTGTTTGCTGTTTTGATGGTCCAATGTTAGATTCAAAATTACTTTCAGATAAACTATCAATTTTCATATTATTAACACTTATTCATTTATTGATTTTTTTAGGACAAGAATTGTCATTTATAATAATTATTGATTATAATTTAAATATAGAAATAAACGGTGTAGAATACTTGCAATATATATTTTTATTCCAGGTCCGTCTGTCCCCTGAAGAATTGGCTAGTCAAGAATTAGCACAGTGGCGAGATAAGGAGGCAAAGCATCAATTAGAGTTGATCAAAAAGTCAGAATTGGATTTGTTAAGTTGTGCAAAGACATACGTCTTGAAGACGCATAAGGGTGAAGAGGTGAGATAAGTTTACAGGTTATAGAATATCTTCAATTTCGAAATATTTTGAACATTAACCCTAGAAAGATCATATTTAGTTGTCCACGAAAGATATTCATACGTAAAAATGATGCAAATATGTCTCATGAACTCAACATTATTTTATGAAATATTAAGATGTAAAAATGTCTAATAGGTGTAACTTATCGTTAAATAAAACGATATATACGAGTACCATACCTTTATTAGGTGTTGTTTATAATTAAAAAAAAACAATTACAAACAGCTTTGGTATAAGTCAATATTATGCTCTCTACTTATCACTTTTGCTTGCCTTTCGTCTTATTTTGGAGGTGTACGTACTTACTATACATATGTATAGTAAGTACGTTTTTTGGGTAAGGGGAGGTGTAATATGTACAGTAAGTACGTTTTTTGGGTAAGGGGTGGTGTAATATGTACAGTAAGTACGTTTTTTGGGTAAGGGGAGGTGTAATATGTACAGTAAGTACGTTTTTTGGGTAAGGGCTCTTCTAGAATATCTACTTAAACATTGGAGGGCTTCTTTGATAATAAATTAGTTATGTCGTCTCTTGGATATCTCTGCAAGGTTGAAACTTCCAAATTTTTTCCATAAATATTATAGCTTTTCTCAAATGTTTCATGTCAAATGTTTTGACTCACACGGTCGATATATTTCAAAATTGGCGAGACTTACTTCAGTAATGTATACACCTTCCGAAAGCACGGGACATGAACTGGGATGTCATGATGCGTGACTTTAGTGACTTTAAATATTTAGAAAGGTAGAGCCACATTTACCTCACGCTCGCGTCAATTTTACGCAGACTATCTCTAGAGTTAAAATAACTCTATACACTTTTAAACTTTGTATCTCAAAAAGTAAAACGGAAGTCTTGCAGGGTGAGTTTTTTCTGCTTACTTATCTTCCTCCTGTTACTTTACCGTAACTTTTAAAATGATAGCTGTGAACTTACAGAAGTGTATAAGATACATTGGTTTAAATAACCTGCAGCTATTTTTAAAATGGAAAGTTAAATCAACACAAAGCGATGATAAGAATTTTATTCATCACTTTTTTCTTGTTCAGAGAGAAAACAGGAAATGTTCTTTTATAAATTAAGGTTAATTTGAGTAGGTTATCATGAAATATTCTGTTTCCTAAACAGTCCATTTTTTCTATTTATGAAAAAGTTGAAAAAGTTTACCAGAAAACTATAGCAAAATAATAATAAATGAAATGTGTTTTATTTTATAATGTTTTATGAATACTATTTGTTATAAAGAGGGTCTAGAATAATAAACAGCAGAGACATATAGTCCTTGCGACATATTTTCTAAACATTGTGTTTGAGGGTGCTTACGAAAAAACAATACATGCAGTTTTTGGAACTTTACACCATTTTTGAGAGAATTAAAAAAAGTGACTATGAGAAGGTATTTTTTTACCTATTATATACTTATATATATATATATATATATATATATATATATATACTTATATATTATATATACTTTTTTACTTAATATATGTTTTTAATTCCACATTTTTTTAATTACCTCTAGGGGGTTCAAGATCAATACCCGTGAAGTGTATTTATTGTATCCTCGTAACGTACCCTTGTAATTGCAGAAATATTTTAAGAATATCTTAGGGCTATTTCACTATGTTCATCGTGCTAGACCCTGTATTTGAATTTTATTTTTGAATAATATTATAAAAACTTATCAATTTAGGTAATGGAGACTAGATCTTCAGCTCCAACAGAGCTGGATCCTAATGTAGCCGTTGAAGATTTGGTTACAGCACTGAATGACTCTAGTGCCAGTGTCATAACAGATGCTGTAGAAGCCAATGGATCGGAGAAATCATCACAGCATAAGCATAAGTAAGGCATTTTTTAATTGTAATCATCATCTGATTCAAATTTATGATATTTATTAATAAATATTTCTATCTTATTTACAGGCATAAGAGTAGAACTAAACGCAAATCACCATCAAAAGATCAACACAAAGATAAATCAAGTGATAGATTATCATCAACTTACCATAAGGGTATAAAAGAAATTTCTTCAAACAAAGATCATCGTAGAAGAGGGAGTAAAGAAAGAGATTCCAAAGAGTCTTCCATTGTTGCTGACAATAAGAAAAGCAAAAAATCAAATAAGAAGTCAAAAGAAAAGGAAAGATCCAGATCTAAAGAAAGGCAGAAAGAGAAGAAAGAAAAATCCCTTAGATCATCGTCACGGGAGCAGTCCAAACACAGTGCATCAAGTGACAGTTCGAAACAGCTCTCGGGAGACAGATCAAAACATAGATCGAGATCAAAATCACCTGAAAGTCCAAAACAAAAATCACGGTCCCGAGATAGATCAAGGCATAAGTCTAGATCCAGAGATCATTCTCGGTACCGATCGAGGTCCATATCTAAATCCACCGATGATTCAAAACGTGTATCGAGATCAAGGGATAGATCGAGACACCGATCAAAGTCTAAAGATAAGTCAAGACATAGATCAAAGTCAAAACACAGATCCAGATCCAAACAAAGATCTAGGACAAAGTATAAATCTCGATCAAGAGAACGTCCACAACATCGGTCACTTTCGCAGGAAAATTACCCTAGTTCCAGCAGTACAAGGTATGTTTATTTTTTTATATCCTACATTTGGTTGCATTATCAAATATCTTCTTGAATACTTTTCTCTGACTAGATTTACCATTAGATTCATTCATTGATCATTTGTCCTAAGATTAAGCCTAATTGGCATAGTATCATGTTATGTAAAGTGTGGCCAACTAGAAGAGATTTATCTTATAAAAAAATTCACTTTATATACAAAATAATTCATTTTTAGGTCACAATCCAAGGATCCTATCGAGCGACCTAAATCTGCAACACAAAAAGAGGTTCACCCAGAATACGATCCACATGAACCTATGATAACATCAGCTTTCTCTGAAGAAGATATTGGAAAATCGAGAGAGGATATATATGAAGATCCGTATGCCAATGACAGTTTTGGAAATCCAGCATCTAAGGAATATAACATAGAGTATGATCCTGCAAAACTATATGAATCTAACATAAAAACTCCACCGGAGACGCCGAAACTGAGATGGGAAAAAAAAACATCTTCAGGTTTTCACTTTTATTTTATTTTTGAATTTATAAGAGTATTTTGATAATTCATTGAGATTAAATTGCTGAGTTGAAGAACTATTGGAATAGATCGTTATAAGTATCCGCAACAACCACACCTCTACTCTTTCTATTCACATCTTTGACATCTTAGATTATGATAATTAGCTCAATTATTTTACTATTTTACTTTTTATTTTACGGAAGTTTAAATTAAGCTAAGGTTGGTTTTACACGGGATAAAAAATAGTTTTTTTTCTTCAAAGAATCATCTTAACTTTTTTGTGCAATTGTGTCTAGAACAAAGTTTAAATTTATTGTATTAGTCTCGTTAGGAAATCACAACTAAGATAAATCATTTTAGAGATTATATGTCCCTTACATTAAAAAGAAACATGAATACACAAATACTCAACTAATTAAGGACAGACAAAACTCATGGCAAAATTTATGGTTCAAGTCTCTGTATTTGTCTACTGGAATAGATATTTTTGTGTTATATAATTCTATTCGCTATCGAGTAGCCTGGCAAACAGTTTATAGTTATTGAAAAAATAAATCTCTATAAATAATTAATATAGAAACAAATAATTTGTATCAATAGCTACTGCATTTTGTCCTCCATCTAATTTTAATAACAAATAGATAAATACTTAATTAAATAACATAATTAAGATAAACATTAAATTGTAATACTTTTCTTCATGCATTAATTAATTTTGGCGACATTCTAGAATATCACATTGTTAATCTGCACATTTTCATTGTAATTTTTATAATTGTGGGCCGAAATGAGTGTTGTGATACAAAAATGCAAAAAATCAAAATGGCTATTCTGCAAAATCATAAATTGTTCCAAAGATCGAAGATCGTCGGATGTTCAAAATAGAGAATCTTACGCAAAGCGAAATAAGATATAAACAAAACTAGCTGTCAAAAAGTGGTGATTTTTGTGGCATGCAAAATTGAAAACTTTTGTGTGTATGATGTAAAATTAAAGTTCTGTACAAAGCAGAGGCTTTGTTTTGTTGTCTTAAAGTTTTTACGACGCGCAGCTATTTCTCACAGCTTCCGAAGTTGTCTGTCATTAGGGAATAAATCTGGACAACTATATTTTCAACTGCTCCAAAGTGCACAACATTGACGCATATTTATTATAAATCAAGATTTAATCTTCAAAAAATCAATGAAATTCAATACTTCTCAAGACAGACGGTTGGATTTAAATTACAAAACGTCACATCATGTTTATCTATGATGTTTACGTTATATTACAAGTAACCCTCTAGCGGGAAAAATTACAGTAGGTTTCCCTATTGCCAAGAGAGACCCTTTCAAAGGTTTAATATTGAAGGCTTCCCTCTTCAATAATGACTTAATTATAATAAAAATCAAATACAGACATATCACCTAATTAGTTGAAAAAAAATGGTCAAAAAACTAATAATTTAGTAACCTTTTGGTATAATATACAAAAAATATTTATTTAGCCTCATTGTTAGTAATCAAGTTAGCTTTAAATATCACAACAAATTGGTTAAATTAGCTTCTTGAAAATAAGCAACTCTTCTAAAATTTATGTTAATAAAAAGTCTGTCGTGTGGTTGGTGTAAAGGCCAAAGTAATAATTTTACATGTCATTTATGTCGAAAATGATTGAAAATATAAATTGGTGCAACAATCGAATACACTTGATATAAGGGACCAACTTACAATATTTATGTATCAAAATTCTATATATACCATTTGATAGAGCAGGAAATACTAAATCTACACTAATTCATATTTAGAGTACTGGTAAGCAAAAAATTATGTATATTATCTCCCCGAGTGTCATACTAAACCCATTAATGCTATATATATGCAGTTTGTCATTTGTAAGGACTACGCTTTCATGGAACGTGAAATAAAGGAGAGCTAACTGCCATATACACATTTTTACATCAAACGTAGCCCGCATCATGTATGTGTACTTGTGTAAAAGATTTGTGAAAACATTTAGTTGCATTTGTATTTATTACTTAATTAAAAATATTTTGATTGCTTATAATGATTTTAGGAACAGAAAGTGATCAGGAACCATCTAGCACTGTTGATTCAACACCATTAGCAGTGTGGAATGGATGTATTAATATGGTTGATGTTGCCAGATTCTACGTAACAGCTCATGAGGTAGGAACTAATTTTAAATTTTTTACTTTTGTAATATAAATTAATACGCTTAACATTTTCATATAATTTGTGAACCTAAATTATATTATTGTGTTAAAAAAATCTTATATCAATGATAAAAATATTACAGGTATCAGGATTTTGTTCAGATCTGGAGGAAGACTTGAATGCTGAATTAGATATAGTAGGTCGAATCAATCCTGATACTGTTTGGGACTACATCCATAAAATGAAGAAGGCAGGGAACAAAGATATTCTGGTACTTAGGTTAACTGCTGCTAATGATGAGGAAAGAATGCAGTATATTGCTTTGTACAGCTATCTCAGCAGTAGAAACAGGTAAGATAAATATTTCTAATTATGTCCATTTTCATGTTAAATATTCATAACATAATTTAATAAGGCTGTTTTTATGATCTGTATATTATATTGGTTTGTGATCTTGTTTTTTAAAATATGTATAGTCACCGTATAGCATATATTTTATTTATGACAAATCATGATAAAAAATACTTTTTAAGGCTTGGTGTGGTGAAAGTAACCAATACGATGACTGTAAAAGATTTCTACATTGTCCCTCTGTCATCACATGCACCTGTTCCATCTGTACTGCAGCCTCTTGATGGCCCAGGATTTGATGATGTTAGATCTCACCTGCTGGTTGGAGTGATTGTCCGACAGAGAAAAAAGAGACCTGCACCAAACCCAATCGATGCTGGTCCAGTTAAGGTAAGAAAATCAAACAATGTACATTATATAAATTAGAAATACATTATATAAATTAGAATAAAAGTACCTGAAACGTGCCTTTTTTCTAATTGGTTCCTGAAGGCCCTTTGTTTCTATTTTTGACGTAATTATTCAGTATTTGGTTTTTAATAGCCCCATGAAGTTTAACAGGGGGACATCTTTCATGCAGCAATAAGTTGCCTCCGCATTTTGTTTTTTGTTAAACGTATTCTATACATATAATAAAATTGTAACAAGAGTGAAGTTTGTACATTGAAAATATTTTAAAAAAGTGAGAGGTTATCATTTAAAATCTACTAGTGATGATGGATTGTGATGAAATTTAATATGATAATAATATATATCCAAGAGCAACATATAAAAGAAAAAAATTGCATTTCTTAATTAAATGCAGTCGTAGACATAGTTAGTAAGTGATAACGATAAAAGATTACGTTGTTGATAAATCAGCAATTAAGACAAATGTTTCATTCTAGATAAAACAATTCATTTTCATGTAAATATCTGGGTACTCTGTTTTCAGCTGAATGCTCCTATTAAGTATTTGATCAAATACATGTAATGTTGACAAATATATGGAATGTGGCTGAATGTTCTGCATACCAATAGTATATACAACAATAGTGCCAAATATGTATCTTGATATTGTATGATAGACTGAACTGTAATGCTTGAGTATTAATACAGATATATAATTTATAAAGACATTATACTTGTTCCTATATACTTGTATTTTATACTGTATAACTTGTAGTTCTTAGGTTCTAGAAGAAAGTGCAAACCAGTTGCAGGTCACATTGTAAAGGTAAATTTTGGTAAGCAATAAAACATGTACCTAGGGAGGTTCTAAGATTATTTCTTTTCATTTTGATTTTCTCAAGACAGTTGCATTGCAATAACAACTGTATAGAAAACTTGAAATGTCAAGATAACTTGCACAATAATTTCTTAGTATGACTGATCGCCAGTTGGCACAATATTTAAATTCAGTGTATGTGATAAGTTTAAATTGGTAATGTTAACATTTATACGAAGGTGCATGGTGATACATGGCTTGGGATTCAAATTTATCCTTCTTAGGTTAGCAAGAGCAAACCAGTTGCAGGCCACATTGTAATGGTAAAATTTGGTAAGCAATAAAACTTATAACTGGGGAGGTCTTAAGATTATTTATTTTCAGTTTGAATTTTCTCAAAACTTGAAATTGTCATTTTATAATGTTCAAAACTATTTCTCTCATGATTTATATTTGATATTGTTATGCACACACACTATCTAATATTAGATAGTGTCATTTTTTATAGTATTGGTGTAGAATAAAATTATGTGGACTGTATCTGTTATGAAGTTAATTTTTTATTTCAATACCTTTAAAAATGAAGAATTGGTAATTTTATAACTTTTTAAAGGATGTCATCCACAGGATATAATTATCAACATATACTTACATATAAACTTTAGTAAATAAATTTCTCCTTTTTATATGTGATGAAATGGTTTAATTTCAATGAAATATCTCATTGAAACTTATAAACGAAATTTGAAAACAACCAGATACCGAAATTGGACGTGAGTGGGCGTAAGCGCTCATACACTCCACCTGCGCGAGGAACTGCTTCATATACACCTCCCACCAGCCCCAGTCGCAAACCTGTTTCGGGAGCAGGAGCTGTATCATCCAGTCTCCCTTTGCCTGGTTCTTTCTCTGTGCTTTCCCCTTCTGTGAAGGATAAAATTGCTGCTAGTCTAGGTATGTGACTAAATAGAATTTTTAAAATTAAATTTATATATATATATATATATATATATATATATACACATATATGTGTAAAACAAAATGTTTGTTTGCTCACTTGTAACCTGAGTTCTGCTAGATGGATTTTGATGCTGTTTATTAAGTCATAGAGAGTTAATAGTATTAATATTTGTGAGGCACGTCTTTAAACCCATGGACATGAGTGCTATGGACGGCACTACGATGGCAGCGACACTGGGGAACAGAAGAAGCCATTTTGTTAGAGAGATGTTTAAATTTAGCCGTCAGTTATGGAAGTCAAACCCACTTCTTAAATCAAATCCACTTCTGACATTTTACCTATGATATTATTGTAATAATAGTTACAATTTATAATTACGTAGTTATAAATAGTAGATTAGTATCTATTATTGCGTAAAAGCTATTACTTATCGTTCCCAACATTATGTAGATTTTATTTATGTAATTGAGTGATTTTTGAAGCTATATTAAGAGGCCGGTATACGCCAGGTGAAATATCAAAGAAAACGTGGCTACCTCATAGTAGAAGGAGACTGCGTTACATTCGTATAACTTTTTGAAACAGTCAGGTATAGTCTGTTTCAAAAAGTGATATAGGTATTCAGGATATAGGATAATTCGTAATAACCAAATATGTATCACACAACGTGTATGAAAGTACATTTCAAGCAGTTTTCAGATAAAATTATTACTTTAATTATTACTATGGAAACTAATTTAAAAGTTATCCACGAAGAAGTACATGTATATTTAGTGAGTTTTTTCTTTACATATTTGATTTATAATTTTATTTATTTACAGTCATATATAGCATAAAACACCTTTGTTGTATCATTAGTATGTTGTGAATAGAAACATAAGAACATTAATAGGTTGCTAATAGAAACATATATGTATATTTATACATATAAGAAAATGGTAACGAAGTCATGTTTGCATATAGAATATTATTTGAAATAAGGTACAATTGCCTAAAAAGGTCCATTTTTGCAAAACGTTTGTAAAATCAGGGAATTGCGTAATACATGAAAACTATTAGTATGGAAAATTTTAATTATGGCTTAAATATTAGAAAGAAATATTTTATTGGGTTTTGGTGTTAAAAAGGCACATTTTAAAAACCTCTTTGTTAGGAACCTTGTTACCTAATGAGGTCTATCACACAACTATGTGTATTAAGTAAAATTAAAATTTGTAATTAAATAATAATAATTTAGAAGTTTTAATTTAAATTCATATTCTTAGCACAATAATGTATCCAAAATTAGGTTATGGGTTTTCTTAGATCTATTAAAATGGAAAATTGCATTAAAATAACAAAATGTTATAAAATGAAAATGAAATTTTTTTTATCATTCCATCGTAATCTTTATTACGTAAAAATAATTTCTCTGTTTCGAAAGAGATGTTCCTTCCTTATTGTCTATTATTTTTATTTTTTGATTTAGTTTAGTCTTTTTTTTTTTGTCTGTCTTAAAATGCTTGGAAGTATTTATTATAATTGAATATGATATTGCTGTAAAGGAAATGTAATTGTAGTGCACAGGTGCTTAACGACTATATGAGTTTATTACTTTACGACTTGATTGTCAATGTTTTCCTAATCAACATTAGTCCTCCTATTGGAACGTTATGGGCAGGTTTTAAGAGATAATGGACCTGACATGAAGAGGTTCTAAATTATTTTACAACAAACCTAGCCTACACCCTTCAAGCCAAACCATTTTCTAGTAAGCCATGTGATGACGCATCTCCTCCTAAAGATACAAAGCATTATTTGAAGTTCATCTGTATCATTATGTGAACATTTTGTACCTAACAGACTACAGATTGCCCTTGACGGGTTGATTACTACTAAGAGTCAATGTCAAAACAAAGAAATTGAGACTGATTAAAACACATTTACTTGAAACGGACTACTTAAACCAAGGGCTCTCATATATGGTTCACAATAAATTTTATACCATAAGACATAATTTCAGAATCATTGGGCCATACTTGTTTGAACTGGCATCCTAGATGACTTTAGTCATTGATCTGTTCTTTCACCACCTTATTTCAAATGCCAAATGTTACTTACATATCATATGGCACAAGCTTAATGACTTACTCAGTGGCATTTAGCTTCATCAATTAAGTAGCATATGGTACCAGCATGGCTAGCAACTACATCAACTGCCATACATGACGTTATCCAAGCAGAATTTAATGACTATTGTATACCATAAGAAAATAAATTTTTATACCTTATTGAGATGTATCTTTATTTGAATCAACTAGTCACTATAAGATTCTAGTAGGATAATTTCTAAAATGACAAAAAATGTGGATAGCGGCAGCTGATGATGATGAGCCATATAGCCCAGGCGACAGTGATACCAGCACCACACAAGATTCCAGTAGTGCTGGGGATGCACCTGCTGCTGCCACAGATCAGCTTAAACGCAAAATGGAAGAATTAAATCGACAAATTGAGGAGCAGAAAAAACAGATTATGCATATGAGTGCCAATATTCCATCTGATGAGCAGGTGAGTTCTAACCTATTTTAAAACTGTATATTAAAAAGGTAATTATATATTTTGGCTAGAAAAAGTAAAAAAAACATATTTATTATTTTTAAATACCATTCTGTTTGTTTTCTTCATTTAATAGAGTAGGTTTCATAGGTATTAGATGAATACTAGCTAAAGTGTCCGTTTTAAACGTTTCTAACATTATAACGGAATAGTTTTGCAATGTATACAATTTACTTCTGATTTCCTTTAATTAATAATTGATTACCTATTTAAAGCAGACCTCATAAAGTACTTTCTAAAAATACATAGAAAATTTATTTACCATATTAAGCTTCGTATTGTTATAGACATTTTGCAAAAACTGCACAATTGTTCAAAAATTTTTGTTCCTATTTCATTGGTATTTTTTATATAATTGCTTAAGTTCTTATACTGCATCAGATGTAAAATGGAGGTTATGATATTTTGATACTTTTATGGTGAATAGATGAAAATGTTCATTTTGGCATGTATCTAAACCTTTGTGAAACACAACTTCTTTATAAAAATTTATACAGATAATAAATATGTAATGGGATAGTTCTTTTGCTATTCTCCTGAAAAGTTAATTGTCGTTTTGATTTATGTGGCATTAGAACTTAAATGGCTATATACTTATTTCACTACTTTTAAAAAACACTCTTTCTGGGAATATTAAGATAAAAAAGTGAATATCCTTTTTAAATGCAATCTTTAAACCATTATTCTATTTTCCAGGATGACGAGCCATACTCCCCTTCTAGGCCAATGTCTCCGCCTAGCTCCAACGTACCCCAGCAAACATCAATACCAACACTCTCCGACATCTCACTGCCGTCAAATTTGCAAGAAATTCTTGCAACTATACAGAAGAAATCACAACCGGCAGCAGTTATGGAGGAGTATACTCCTTCCCCCATTGTGCCTCCTATAAACCCGGCACTAGCGAAAGCCGATATAGATATGAGAGTTCTTCCACCGCCGCTTCCAGCCGGACCATATTCCGTGCCCCCGCCTCCATTCTTCATAAGTAATCAGACTGACAAAGAGATTGTGTCAAAACCTCCAAGCAAACTTTCGACGCTGAGTGAAGCCGAATTGTTGAGCATGGTGCCTGATGACGAAATAGTGGTGTCAAAAAAACGCTCTTCCAGATTCAAGAGTAGTATAGATGCATCGGAACCTCCTCCACCAGGGATGGAAGATGAGGATAGCCTATGAATGATGCAGAAAATGTACCAAGTGATAGTAGGTTAAGTACTTTATATAGCTTTAAGTCTGTAAAATTTATTAATGTGATAATTAAATTGTTGGTTAAAACGGATTTAAAACAGTTGTGTGAACGATGAATACTGTATGGATGAGAATTTAAACATATTTTTATTGTAGTTTTTTAATGACGTATTTCACTTTAATATTATTGAGAGACTCCCTAGGTGCATTTGTATAATGTTAGTTTTACATTTTTACATCTGCACATATACAGCATAAATATTAATTCAATTGTCAACAAATTTGTTTCGGTCTGAAGATTTGGAGATTCATCACTAGGAACTGCCAAATTTTATCAAAATTGAACTGTGTCATAATGGTAGAATGTAAGGTGTATATATTTTACAACGTTTTAAGGTTTTATTGTCGATTTAGGATTCTATCAGATAAAAACACTATCTTTATGTGCATGGGAATTTTGATTATGGGTATAAATGTCCATAAAAGACATCTTTCGAAAACAATAACTGAAAAGATATATAAACTCCACAAATTACATATTTATTTATAAGTTCCAATTTAAATAATAGTGTGAAAGTCGCTCAAATTTTTAATATCCCTGCACCTATGAATTATAGTGTTTCTTGTTAAGATTTCGGTGTATTTTATTGTAGTCTTTACTGTGAAAGAACTATGAATTCACAGCTTTGTAGCTATTATAATGCAATTAATATAAGATAAAGTATAATAATAGTTGTGCAATCCATTTTTAATAACAAAAATTAATATTATATGACATAAACATCTGTAGATAAGTTCATTTTTGTAAAATATGTCTCCCAGAACATAATATTTTATGTAATATAGTATCGATTTGCAACTGTAATGTTTTAAGTTGATATGGGTGTGAAAGGAAAACATGATTTTTATATTTGTGTGTTTTTTAAGTTTTCGTCGCATGTAAATTTTTTTTTGTTTCGTGAAGAGATGTTTGATTATATTATGTGTCTAGTTAATATTATGTTTATGAAAGCAGAGAAATTTTATTTATATAATATATTTGCAAAATTATTAACAGTGTTGGAAACAGATAAAAATTGATCTGACTGTTAAGAGCAGTGTCTTTATATTATGAGTACATAAAATTAATTTTTATTGTGTATCAACATCTTCCAATATTTTTGTGATATAACGAATATGAGAATGGGGTAATATGAAAATAAAATAGTTTATTAAATAAATTAATTCATAGCAACCATCGATTAAATAATCCACAAGTTCAATAAGAAGTGAAAAACTTGAAGGTAATATTGCTTCAAGTTATAAATTTTGAATAGAAATTATTTCATTTCTGTTAATTAAAAAAAATTGATTCCATTTAATTTAGATAGCCGTTTATTTCGAACAAACAAAATGAATACTATGTGTAGGTATATAAACAATGAGTAATTCCATAGGGATTCAATAATTTTGATTGGTTTTTCCGTAATATAATATTTATTATATTTCCCTGCTTCATTATTTGTTTCTAATAGCTTTGTGTTAATTCTTTATTTTTCATGTTCAGCAAAAAGAGACATTACTACATAAGAAAGCGAGATATACATTTTATTTTCCCATCCTTTTAATTTTTTTTACACGTAACATGAAATTATAGATTACATTAAGAAGAATGGTTGCAATAAAATAAGCAATCATTCTAATTATTTAAAAATCTTGCATAATGCCACAATCCGATCAGTTAACCTCCAAAAGTCTTACTAAACGTAATGTCAAATTGCCTTATCCAATAAATGATATATGCATATTCTATAACATAGGCATGTTGCACTAAAGTTGTGAGAAATGCTGTAATATATAAAAATGAACTAGTCTTGAAGTCACGGATCAGAACAAAAATCAAAGATTTATTAAATCGAGTGATATTTATCAGTTGAGTATAGTAGCGATCAACCAGGAAATTTACAAGAATATGAGAATTGGTTAGATTTGAAGCTTGTTTCATAGCGGGTTTCGTTTTCTTTAATTAAATTAATTTTCTTCTGTTAAAAACATTTGTTTAACTTTTGAAATATATCCTGTACAGACTAATACATTTATTTATAACACTGCATCTGCGGATGCAGTGTGTCAGAAATATAACCTCTGCAAAAGAGGCTGAACTGTATTTCATCTTTCAACTTATAATTGTCACAAATTTTATTAGATCTAATCGGTCTTCATTAATTGGAATATCACTTATTGGGTTAGTTGGCACACAATAAAAAGATAAATCTAAGTACAGAAAATATATTTTTTTAATAAATCTGTACTTTGAGCATTGTCATATTCAAAAATTGAAGAAACTTTACAAAATAATTTTTTTGACTGTTTAGTTCTATTTAAAAATAAAATGAAATTATGGCAGTTGGTATTTTGTAACATGGTATTTACATTCAGTTTCTTGATTTTTGAGTAAGCAGTGCTTCTGTGTACTCTGCTCGTCCCTGATTGAAGTGACTTAAAATTTGTTTGAATTTTTACAATTTCATATTGTTGTAATGGATAGTGTATAAAGCAGAATAACCATATATCATGTTTTCATCCCTTTGAAATTAATCAATAGAAAAAAATGAAAATATCAGTTGGAAACAGATCGAGTGCGAGTGAAACTTTACTGCTTTATCATTTCAGTACCGGGTGACCGAGTGTTGCTCGGTGTATTTCTAGTTTCCTAGAGGTACGTGAAATTACTTGTTTCGTGGTATTAGATTTACTTCCATTTCGCCTTTGCCTTTGGCCTTGGTTTCGGTTTCACGTTGGTCTTCGCATTCTCCTTCGCGTTAGCCTTCACCTTCCCCTTCGCCTTCCACTTCACGTGCCCCTTTCTCTCCACCTTAAGCCTTTCTCTTAAACATTCTCCTTAAATGTTCGCCTTAAATGTTCACCTTAAACCTTCCCCTTAAACCTTCCGCTTTAAACCTTCCATAAAGCTTCCCCTCAAAAACCCTTACCGTTCCCTCCTCCTGCCTTTCTCCTTACTCCTCCCCTGCCCCTTTCTCTTCCCCCTTTCCTTCCCCTTTCCGTTCCTCTTCCCTTCTCTCTCCCCCTTCAACTCCCGTTTTCCTATGTTTTTCCATTCAAAAGTTATTAAGTCTCAATAATAGTGTTCATAGTAATTTTGAAAATTTTAAATGGCCACAAGTAATTAACCGACATAGTAGTAAAGTAATTAACCGACCATCTTCAATATTATTGAATATAATCACGCAAGCAATAAATATACCAAATTTCAGTGAAATCATTAGTTATTACCGAGAAACCATTTATACACACACACACATACATATATATATATATATATATAGTTTGATATAAAAATACATCCCTGTATCAATTTTAGTATTTACATACCGTTATCACACAGATAATATAATAGTACTCTCAAATGTTACTAAAATTGTCAGTCTTTATTGGGGTTAAGCAATTTTTGTAAATAAAAAAATGATAACACAGATTTTAAACAACTTTTAATTATAGTTTTAGAAGAAAATTTTTTTAATTTTCGTTTAGTGTCAAAACTTTTTCTCAGAATTTTCAGTAATTCTTTCAATTTGTTTACAAGAACATTAATCAGTCCGAAAATTGTTGCCTAAAGGCAGAATTGACAAATGAGTGATCTTATGAGTATTTCATTTTCTCCTTTTAAGATCATAAAAACGTTTTAAACTGATATTTTCATTTGGATTTTGAATGAGACAGACAAGAGTTCATCCGAAAAAACTTTTCTTATATAATTAGATAGGTATTGATTAATGCATTTAGTAATGAGTAAGCAGGAAGATTATTAACTGAAGAAGAATGACTGCAATTTATTACTTCAAGGAAAAGTTAGCACCAGTGTTGGTATAATTATAGATTAGAAAACAGTGTGTGGTCCGAAGTGTACCTTCTTTAACTTAGTATTGTGATATACAGAGGTACCATCACTAAATAGCACCACTTCAACTACTTGTGCAATTATTCATGTGTAATCCGGCAGTGTTATTTTTTTTTAAATCAGTCACCTAGTTTATTTTATAACGATTATGTGTAAATAGCCCTGATTGTTAGTTTGGCAATGTGTAAAATATTGTAAATTGTCAAATGTATACACATTTCATGTTGGGAAAAACTAGAAAACTGAGCATAGGTTTCATTATTAATCGACTTGGCATACTTCATTTAAATATAACAATGGTAATAACTAGTAAATTAAAGAAATAAATTAAAAAGATGAACGCTTAATTCAATACATTAGCTTCCTATTATCTTTTATTTATTTACTAAGCACGCTGTTGTACGATTTTTCATGACATACATATTTGTATTTGAAAATTAGTTTCTGCATGCATGTTCGCATGTACAAAATAATTAAAATTATTTTTCCTAAGTGCTTCACCAGTATTGATCCTATGTACTTTACCAGTATTATAATTGCATTTGGCATACAAAATTATATCCAAATATTTACTTGCACTCAAAAATGTTATATTCACTAATTCCACTCGCTCAAGAACGTATTACAAATATTTAACAAAAACCACTGATGCGCACTATATAATAACACAAATCAACTGTCGTTTCACAAACAATAAGTATCTCTTTAAAAAGATTTAAACCTTTTAATTGGTTGTAGACATTTGTGAGTGTTGCCAAATAAAAAAATAAATAAAACTATGCAGCTTTATTTCAAAATCATAATTCAAATTAGACTAATATCATTAAGAAGCAAATAATTATTAAAACGTATTTATATTTATTTCGATTAATTTATTTTAAAAATCGATGATAGTATTTTTTTTAATCTTGGATATTTGAGTAAAATATGGATGTTAAAGATTTTTAAATGGCAATAATTTTTATTTACTAATTGTAAACAACCTTGACCTTGGAATTGTGTTATCCTTTTCTTTTTTTGATCTTTTAAAATTATACAAATGAAAGCGATAGAAGAGTCAAATTCACCAGTGATCATTAAGAAAGGTATTTATGGAGTATTGCCACATCGGAAAAGAAGATGAATTTTCATTTGGTGCATTTCATGTTAATGACTTATGAAAATTCTTCAATTTTATTTTTTTTTAATTATTGATGCATTTTTGCGTTAATGACTTAAGAAAATTTTAAATTTCAGAAAAAAATTGGTATAGTTTTTAAAAAATACAGGTGTATTGCAGTCTACCCGCGATGCACTATTATAGATTGAAGTGGCGTTATTTAGTGATGATTCATACTGTATTTTTTACCTCTTATTGTCAAAAGTAGGACATTGGGATGAACGACGTCCCACTTTTCATCTCACTCGTTTAATAGCTGTTTGATGTTGTTCTTTTATTTTTTATTTTAATTTGTAATAGAATGCGTGAACATTATTGAACAACATGGGTGTAGCAAAGGAATTTATTCTCTCCATTCTCCCTTCTATTTACAGGCTTCATCCTTATTTTATTTAATGCTAATGCTAAAGATTAAGAAACTGTGTACATCCCAGCAATTCTATGTTTATTGTTTTTCTACAAAAAAGAAGTTACACTTCAAGAGTTGTACCAAATTAGAGCAATTTAAATCATGCAAAATATTTCGTAACACACAGGTGTTATTAAATTGTTGTATCAAGCTGGCATCTATGGGTTGCATAAGAACATAGCAAGATGGTTATAATCAATAAATTAATTTTGTATTTTATCACGTTCTTGAGATATACTATTTTACCATTAATCATCCTGCAGTGCATGTACAACATGCGACAGTTGCATAATCAAAGCAAACCCAGTAAACACCTTATTTGGCTATGAATATTGAGTGATTTGAGTATTATTTTACAAAAACAAGACACTAGTAATATGGTGTGTTCAAATAATTTTTTTTACATAGGGGTTCTGTTAAGATAATGAAACATTTAAATGTTTTATAATTTAGAAAATATTAGAAATAAAATAACAGCGAGATTATCTTCCTCTTATATTTTGGAGAGAAATCTGAAAAAATTGGTGCTATCGTAATTAATCAATACCTGTAAAATGTTTACCACCTATAATCAAATACGACAAGCGTGTACTATAAATGTTGCAAAAAATATATTTTCAAGTTTCTATGACAAAATATACCAAGCATTCAAAACAACTGAAAACATTGATTAATATAAATTATGCGTTAATTGTCTATAGTTTATTTGTGTGAAATTTTTACCATTTCGATGTCTCTTTTCTTTCTATCTAAAAGTGAGTGATATTTTTAAAGTATTAACAAATGAACCAAACCAATATTTTGCTGTATAAAATTAGTACTTGGTAGTTCATTTCTTTTTAAATAATTACATACTAAAATGATGTCAATCAGGTAGGCATTTTTTCAGAGATAAAAAGTAACTTGCAATGTTGAATTATTTGAATTTCTCCATTACAAACATCACATTGACAGAGAACTATCTTCAAATTCTAATTTGAACCTAAAGCGTGTAAATTGCAAGTATATGGTCTAGGTTAAATAAACTAAAACTCGTAGATAGAGCTGTATTATATTTATATGTTTATTTTCGTTCTATGAATAATTGTTTTATTCCTAGATATATATTGTACTATATTAATAGACTAATACTACTATAAACTTAATGATCGTACAATGTAGTACTACTTGAACCCACCAATAAACTGACAATTTATGAGAAAATTTTGTATCAAAATTTTTATTTTAAGCCTTTTGTTTTATAATTGTTCTGATGGTCTGTTAAAGCTTCATATCGTTGATACTGAAAAAGTGCAGAGCAGGGAGAATGAAAATTTGTTTCAAACTTTCATTTTGTTATGAAAGCCTTGATATTCCTGAAAATATTACTAATGCTATGAAATTGCTTTATATAAATGCTGGTAAATTATCAGTTTACACTTAAATACGTTGTCTCTGTGGGTTATTTTCCCCCAAAATCTAATAGAGTTTCCCCGAGACTGAATATGATCCCTTAGATGGTTTCGGTGTAGATGAAATATTTTCTCTAAATTGATCAGTTCATCAAATGATTTTATTGACCTCCTAAAATAGTTAAACATCAGTCTTAATTTATCGTATTTTTGGATAAAGAGTATTTTTGGATAAAGAGAATGTTTGCGTGAACTTTTCTCTTAGAATCAGATGAATCCAAAATCGCTTGTTTTCTCAGTTGGCGACAAGGACTGTAAAAAATGAAACACGTTGCCTTCTGCCACTAGGCTTTTTATGTACAGCAGACATCTAAACTGCCCCATTCAAACCTTATAATGTGCACTAACTATTTATGAGAAATAAATATTGGATGAAGAAAATAGGGTAGTTGAAGATTTTTGAAAAGTGTAAAATTATTGGAAATGTGTCCGAGTATTCTATAATTGTTTTAGCGGGAAATTCGACTTTAATTACATTCCTGCAAAGCATCACTTCAAAATATTAATGGCCGGATTCCGAGGTACATTTGACAGCAGTTTATTTATTCTATACCTATTGAACTGATAGCTTGTTGATTTATTTCTGAATGCCCTGGTCATTTATATATTTCATAACAGGGGCTGTCATAAATGAAACTAGACATTAACTCTAACGTTTTCGTGTAATTTTTACAACTTTGTGTTTTTGTGATATCTTAAAATTAAATATGAATAGAGTAGCGATCAATTTGACTTTTTAATTAGAATCTGGTGAAGATATTATTCATTTTATAAATAATATCTCGATTCCCAGAAATTTGAGAGATTGTAGAAATCCCTTCGCAATAAATATACATTATGTCTTGAAATAAGTATAACTTTAGAGTTTAATGCTATCCGGTACCTTTCCTTTATTGGTCGGTGATGATATTAATATTTACAAAACACCTGTTTTAAGAGTTGTTTTTAAAATGAGTAAAAAAATAGCAAAGTTTGCACAAAGTTATTTATGCTAAGGAATGAGGCAAGTAAAAGCTTATTTCTACAATGTTGCTAATTTAGACTTCAGAAATAGGAAAGGGATCTTTTCTATTAATACACAGGTTGTTTGTGACTCTAGTTTGTATATTTGAGATTTAGATGCTCAGTGGCATGGTTCAGGGTACAATAGCACCATATATCATTGTTCTTTAATGTGAGCTCGATTAGATAACAATGAATTCAACGAATACCTTTTAGGAGGCAGTGCGTATCCTTGTGGAAGACATTTATTAACACTGGTTTTGAACAAGTCAAATGATGTGGAGCAGGAATATAACCATGCTCATATTAAAAACACAGAACACAGTAAATAAGACATTTAGTGTGTGTTGCCACACAAAGAAAATTTTCATGACACAAAAACTTCGTTTAAAATTAGATTGCGTGCTTGGAGTTGTTGTAACGAGCTGTCTTACAGTCATAAATAAAATTTTTCTACAAGAGTGCTTTGAAGACTTTGAAGTACCAATGCCTGTTTCTTCTGAAGGCAATTCTTTACGCAGACTAAAAGTGGAGCATAACTTTAAATTGGTAATACAATTTTATTTAAATTTGAGTACATTAGAAAATTAAGCACTGTCGTCAGTGAAACTGTATTGATTTTACAGTATTTTAATGTAAGCATTTTTATCCAAATGATAGAGATACAATTACGATTTAAGTATTACAAAGATATTGTTATAAATCTTTAAATTACTACAATAGTGTGGCCATCAGAGAGCAGAATGAGTGATCTATTTATATGAAAGTACAAAAATCATTCCTTATAAAAATACTTTATAGTAAAAGTAGAAATTTTACAGTTTTCTAACATTTTTTCTTAAATTTCAAATCCAATTTAGCACTTTCGACTAACGATAATTTTAACCCTTTATGGCGCTAGGTTGTTAAGTTTGTTAGTTTTATAGATACTAAGGTGGTAAATAGGGTATAATTAATGGAAACTATAATTAAAAAAAAGTTAAGTATTTAAAAAAAACTATCTGTTGCAGAACTGCAACATTACATCAATAGTGCTAAAAAATCAAAGTACTTGGGAAATATGAAATTTTTTAAAGCAGTTATTTTACTTATCACATAAGCTAACCCCACATTTTTCGCAACTTGTTTGCGTATATCCAGTGAAGTCTGTAAATTTGCACCTCATTGGTATTGGTCCAACCTCACATCTTTTGGCACCTCATTGTATTGATCCAACCTCACATCTTTTGGCGGAATGTGTTGAGCCGGACCTTTCTTCTTTTTATTTTGAATGAGGTATTCAACATCACTTCCTCGCTTTATACGGTTGATTGTCTTATATTTGCATAATGTCTCTGCTATGGCCACTCTGAATTCAGCAAAATTGAGGGTTATACTGGTACTCTTTTTAGCATTTATCTTTTTATATAAAAGCCATGAATTATATATAACCATGTCTAAAAAATGGTAAAAAATTTGAAAATACCAGCGTTTACTACGGAGTTTAATTTTGTAGTGGCCCATGACATAGTCTAAAAGGTCGACACCACCCATATGTCGATTATATTCTGCGACGACAAGGGATGTTCAACAGAAATATATTGTTTTCCAGACTTGTCCCACCTTACTACAGATGTTGGGTGCTTTCCTGTAAAATTGGCTGCTAGAGTGACGATTTTGTTATCCAAGCGACCACAGCTATGTCAATTCCATTGCAGTTATCAATCTGTTCTATTGACGTACCGCGCGGTTCTTTTTTAAAAACTTTTTCATCTGGCAGCTTGCAATTGGGAATACGGTTTTATCTTATAGTCTCTAAAGCTAAAATGCCGCGATTGAACGAGTATTCAATAAGCGGGATTGAGGTGTAGTAATTATCGAAAAACAACCAGTAGTTCTGATTGATAGGCACATCACGAGCAAGTCGGACTACAACATTAGATGATGACCAACTGATCAAGCACGTCGACTGCGCACTGATCAAGCACGTCGACTGCGCACTGATCAAGCACGCCGACTACGCATTTGTTTTCCTGTCCACTATATACTTAAAATTTATACCCATACCCAGATACTCTACATATTACAAACACTTTGAATCCCCAAGCTTTTGTTGAACATATTTGTTCATTTACAGATAAATGGAATTTTTTTGAAGTTGAGGTTGAGTACCTCTATCAATTGGCAGATTTTATATTAACAATCAGAATCAACATGGTAATATGATAGCATTTTACTATTATCCTTGAAGGGTAATAACTGCCTAAGTAATTCGAATTGTTTCAAAGACATTGTATCTCGTACTGGCACAAAACTAATGTTTTCAGACCAATACATTTTTATATTTGACATACGAACTATTGACATGTAATATATGATTCCAATGAATTGACATATTTCTTGACTAATAAGATTTACAGGTTTATTGGTATCTTTCTGAACGGAGTATAAATTAGTCTGGTCTCGTATATGGTTGATAGTATCCTCAGTAAACAGATATCAAAATACCTCAAATGGAGTATCCGAGCAAAGTATCTCTGGAGGTAACTTGTCAGATCTAATAAATTGTAGTTGGTCGTCATTTAAGTTCAGGCATTTTGTTTTCCATGTAACATTAGTCCTAGGCACACGGTTAGATGACCTTGGAGCTACTGCAGAACTAGTACTAGGAGAATCAGAGGTCAGACTTGGATCCATTATAGTACTAATAATCTGAGTATTGGTGGATGTCGTTGTAGGGTGCTGGTATATTGAACTTTGTTTTCCAGGTCAGGTGGAACCTGACAGGCAATCATCAGAACTTTTATGCTCATTCGGCTCGGCTTCGGATCGGCGACATCGTCGTCGTCAGAAAAGTCAAGGCCATCTTCGCTATCTTCCCATTCGTCTAGTATATTTTTCAGGTCCTCATTAGTGAAATTACGTAATTTATGACTAATTTTGAACCTAAAAAGAAACATTCAAATTAAAAAAAAAACGAGTGCTTTAGACCACACGACTGAAGTAAAACTTCAAATTCACAAGATATGAACTTTAAAATGAATTTACAATTTTATTCACTTTAAACGTAGAATATTTAATGTATTGAACTAAATAATAATTTATAAAATTGTTCAAGAACGAAATGAAATTACAAAATAATAAAAAATCACCATTCGCGTAACGCTAGCAAACTCGCATATATATATATATATATATATATATATATATATATATTTCATGCACTGGCTATGAGAGGAAGAGAGAAAGAAAATGTGTGCTCGCACCTCTCTCTTGTCCCTACAGTAATATACGAAACGTAACTCTCTTTCTGCCTTCACTAACTTAATCTCCCTTTCAATTTCCGTTCGCCTCGCCCGATCACACTCGTATCGCTCTCGTCACTTCTAAAACTTCTTTACGCACGCTTGACTTGGGGAGTAAGCTGGTGAATGCGTGACGAGAGCGTTACGAAAAGTGTGATCAGGTGAGGTGAATGGAAGTTGAAAGGGAGATATAAGTTAGTGAAGACAGAAAAAGAGAGTTACGTTTCGTATGTAGGGACGAGAGAGGGAGGTGCGAGCACACATTTTCTTTCTCTCATAGCCAGTTATGTTTCGTATATCTAAGCACAGTGCAAGCCTATTGTCTGTATCACACTGTAGGAGCAAAAGAGAGCAGTGCGTGCGCACATTTTCTTTCTCTCTTCCTCTCATAGCCAGTGCATGAAATACACACATATATATACATATATATGTATATATATAATATATATATATATATATATATATATATATATATGCGAGTTTGCTAGCGTTACGCGAATGGTGATTTTTTTATTATTTTGTAATTTCATTTCGTTCTTGAACAATTTTGTAAATTATTATTTTGTTCAATACATTAAATATCCTACGTTTAAAGTGAATAAAATTGTAAATTCATATTTTGTGAAAGTTCATATTTTGTGAATTTGAAGTTTTACTTTAGTCGTGTGGTCTATAGCACACTCGTTTTTTATTATATATATATATATATATATATATATATAAATATATATATATATATATATATATATATATACATATATATATATTTTTTTGTTTTTTTTGTATAGTTAGCTTTTAACATTTTTTGGGTGTACTTTGTATTAATCACAAAGTTGGTAAGAAGTTCTGCGTTGCCCTCAAATGTGGGGAAGGTGGACGCAATTGATCTCTCCATGCACCATGTGTCGATTTTGAAGATATATAACAACATGTTGTTATATATCTTCGAAATCGACACATCGTTGGGTAATGTACATATCAGCTGTTTTCCAAAGCTAATTGTGAGGAACAAGCAGCCAAAGTAATCATATCAACTTTATCAGGTGTCATATTTAATGAGTTCAAAAGAACTCGAAATCTTGTTACTAAAATCCCAAAGGCACTATTGTTGTGGCTCTAGATCAATAGTTAAATATTTTTTTTCTTTATGCGTAGGTGTTGCTTCATATGGCTTCATAATATAAAATTTTAAAAGAAAAGCAGCGTCTCCCACAATAACTGATTACTCTGGTAAATTGAAAGTATTTTTTCCAAGGCTCGTCCCAAGCTCGATCGTTCAAAAACTCCTCCATCAGATGTTCTTCTATTAGTTCCAATGTCCATATACGAGAAACAATAGTCATCATTAACTAATGCTAGGAGTATAGTGCTGTGGGAATCCTTGTAATTATAGTAATTCTGAAGAGTCATAAGGAGCAAAAATATTTATATGTTTTCCATCGATCGCTCCAACACATCCTGGGAAATTCCATTTAGTTCAAAAGCCATGTTCAATTTGCTTCCATTCTTCATAGCAAGGAATCTGTAGTAAATAACAACATACTCGCAACTCATTAACATGTTATACATGTCCATATATTTTTTTTACATGAGTCAGATGCATCATCACAATATTCTCAATAAATTAAACCTGATTACTCAAACATGTCAGAGCCACGAGACCACGCAAACCGAGGAAGACCAATCACGATCATCAAGCAATTATTCAGCTAAGGGAAGAAAAGTGAGACAACCGAAAGAATCAGTTGGAGTTGCAGAGGCTCTAAATTACTTACCCGCATATAATCCTTTAGAGCCTTGGATATTGCAACACAAACTTCAGGTATAAATTCAGATGTTGTAGATCTACCAACCCTGTGAAGTGCTGATAATGTAAATAGAGAATCTCCGACAGCTAGATATCTCAATGTAATTTCCAGCTTATTTTGCTTAGAATAGCATTTTGCACATGAGTATTTTTTTTTGTACAAATTTCTGCGGGAACATGCGTAAATGATTTTTATAGCCGTTGTCATCTTTGTCTTGCATCTCTGCCAGTAATCGATTAATTGTTCCAATGGTTTCTCTTCTATTTATCCAGTTACTTACCCAAATTCTCCTTTTTTATTGTCCTTTTATTTTTCGCTAAAATTTTGTTAAATAATTGTAATGCAAGCAAACGTATTATTTTATAGAGTTCTGTACGAATAGAAGTGACACTGTTTTGATTATTTGCAAGGAAATAAAAAGCTTCCACTTTAGCAGCGTTGCCAGATTTTTTTTTGGGCAAAGCGGGATTTTCAAACCTTTTGAGTAAAAAATCGAGATTTTTTCGCCAAACGAGGGACGTATTAAAAAACGTAAATAATGATAAGTTTTTTATTACTTATCCTTTTACTAGAGTTTCAAATTAAGTTTACAATGAAGATATTTAGCCATAGAAAATGTTTTATATAAAATACTAATAACAATAACCGAGGGATATACATTCAGAGGAATATAAATAAGTAACACATTACTTACGTATGAAATATTTTTTTATATTTCTCTGAAGAAATCTTCTTTTAAAGTTTGCTTTTTTTCTTTAATATAGTTGAAAAGTCTGCACCCAAAAACTCCAGATTAAATTGGATGAGTAATTATGTTTTCATTAAATTTATGGATCTTTTGTTTGAAGCGTCCGACCATTTTGAATTCATTTGAGAAAAAACGCGTTTGGAAAAGCAGTTTTAAGTTGGGACACTTAATATGAAGGAAACTAGTTTTTGTTGGAGACAGCGCTTTTGCATTTAACACGCATTTTATGAAGCCATTTCCTTTCAAATATATTGGCCATGAAAAATGGATATACAAGTAGGTACCGCTTATTCTAAACTGGGTAATCGATAATATCTTCAGAATTCTGGCGTTATGCTTTCAAGTCGGAAACCTGTCGGTTTAAAAATTAACAATGTTGATTTCATTACTTTGGCATGATGTATTTTACATAATTTCAAAAGAAAACAAGTGCCTTTATACTTAATTAGGAAATGGACTAATCGTGAAGATGCTAGAAACGCTAGATTCTGTTAAAAGAATTGGGGAACGAACACGGATGAATTGACTGCGTTACAACACATTTAAGAGAAAAAGCATAACAACGTCGAAGGGAAGGAAGTTCGAAGAAAAAATGGTTAATATTGCACCAACGTAAACTCCAAATATTATAATTATTTTTTTCCTAATAAACCTTAGACAATTATAGACGTATACTTATTTTTTGTGGTTATGATATTATTTTTTACCTGTACGGCAAGGTTCAGCTATGGAATCAGTTTGTTTGGATGCCTTGACCTAAAAGGTATTTTTTACGAATATAGATTTTTTTACTTTAAATATGTATAATATATTAGTACATGTACATAATTATTTGAAATAAATCATAAATCTCAGTCAAGGAAGGAATAGTACTAAAAATGTAATCTTTCTTCTCTTTATAAAAATTGGTCCTCATTTTACCCAATTTCTTTTTTAACGTTTTACTGGTAGCCTTCATATATAAGGTGTTATTGATTCTATAAATATTCAATAACACCTTGAACCCTTCGTTTCATACATATATATTTGAATAATTGCTGTTGTTTTTGTCCCAAATACATGACGTTTCTTTCAGAATCTCCAGTATATTTAACCTCTTTTTCTTTATTTACCACCATTTTATCATAAAAAACGCTTCTACAAACGATACGTCCGCACCCTTCGCTCATCGCAAGTTGACGGCTGACTGAGCGTACTGAAAACGGTTAAGCTGTCCTTAACTATTTTACTAATTACCCTAACGTTGTCAAAGTGACTACTCTCTTCTCGTCTCTCCTGACCAAATACTAGTGTATATTATATAATACCCATAGATGTCGTAATCTCTTACTCTCTATTGTCATGGATGGCGTTATCAAAGAAAAATTAATTTTTATTTTTATGAATTTATTAATTATACCATTATAACAAAAATACTTCAATCAAAAGACAAATGTCAAAATAATATTACAATATAAGTTATTAAAATCCAATTACACAATTCAATATAATTTAAATAAATTCGAAAATGCAGTTGTGCACAGCATCGGGGTTCTGTAAGTAGCTCTTAGGTATCACTAGGTGGTAACTGCATGTACGTGTGTGCGCAAATCGCACATCTGAAAACAAACAAAAAATACACAAATACAGATATAATTATAGAAATATTTCGTAATCTATTAATGGAAGAGTCATATTTGCAAACTTTTGTTACCCCATACTTTTCTTGAAAAATGAAAGCGACTATTTTTCGTACAGGGGCCGATACAACCAAAAAGACCAATTTGTTCATAATTATTTTATAAAATTTATATGATATTTAAAAAAAATCACATATCACTTAAAATATTTGCAAAAAAATCACATGTTACTAACAATTTTTTCATCAATCTTTAAACTTCACTCGAATTATTTTTTTCTGGACAGGCTGTGCCCGACTAGCTCCACCGTGGCTACGCCAATGCATACGAAATAAAAATCTTACATCTAAATTGATAATTATTTCATCGCACGACAGTTCAATGTGGCTCTTCATTAATGAAGCAGAATTTGAAGAAGATGAAAAATTAAAAATTGCATTTCAAACGACAGACATTAAGATAAAAAGGTTATTTTTAAAAAGGGCTGAAATTAAAAACAAATATTGTACTTTTTCATTTTCTTTCTTTTTACTTTCTTTGCAGGCTATTTTAATTTCTTAAGGACCAGTCAATCTTTATTTGGATATAATAGAAACCAATGCAGTTTAGAACCAGGAACATTTCGATAATTTCTCAATGTTTGGTAAACAAATTTCAATAAACTTCTTTACGATATATTTGCAATTATATATATATATATATATATATATATATATATATATATATATATATATATATATATATATATATATATATATATACTTGCTTCAAAATATACTTGCTTAAATAATAATCAACTTCTTGCCAACCAATCAATCAATCATTGAAAATTATTGTAAATTTATTAATACATAGAATGTTATTTTTAAAACCGTATTATTTGAAAATATAACCCGTTCTCCAACGCATAACAAGAGTTTTTAATGTGTATACTTTCTTATGATATCAAAAAAATTATCGAAATATTCCTAGTTCTAAAATGCATTTATTCCTTACCTTCTAGTACGCAAGAATGTTTCTTAAGTCTCAATTAAACCACTATTGTGTTTTGCGACTTTAAAGTACAAAATTTAAAAAAAATATTTGAAATGAGGTCTTGGAACATTAAGTAATAAACAATAATGGATAAAACTTACCAACTTTCAATTGATAAATATATAAAGATACAATGGCTACACCAATGTATTTAAGTAACGCAACACCTAAAATATGAAATATTTAAAGTATAATAATATATTCTCTCCGTAATACGTTTAGTTTGTAGATTGCGACTAACGTCTATCACATAGATAATGTACTATAGAAAGTCTATCACGGATGGTGTCTATTACCATGACCCATAGCTACCAGAGGTAGCTGTATAATTGTTATTTACCGCCAATTCCCTGCCGAGATTCTGTCATCAATTCGAGACCCGTTTGTCTACCCCCTGACGTGTATTTTCATCACACGTGCTGTCGGTGCTAACTATACTAACATGAAATTAGCCATGAATCATGCAGCTGCCAGCTAGTAGTGTTTCAGTGAGTCAACAGCGCTTGCGTTTTCCGTTTAAAATAAAACAACACAAATGTAAGTCGACGCACAGCAGTCCACTCTCATACAAATGGTTGTTCGAAATATAAAAAAATAAGCTAGACGAATCGATTAAATATATCTGGAATTATAATTAAGACTAATTAGGGTATAATTATTTTTTCATTAGTTGTTGGAAGGTTCAATAGGGGTATTTTAAACATTATGTTACTCATAGTTAAACTTGTAATTATTAGCATTTTGTGCTTTTTGCGGTTAAAACAGAAAATTCTCGTATACTTGAGTGTGTATTAGTGACTAATATGGAACCTTTTAACGATATGCACTTTTAAAATTTAGTTATTTAACTGTTTAAATCTCAATAGTTTATATGTGTTACGTGGTTAAACTTTGAACGTTTTCTTTTCAATTTCTTTTGTGATATTTCAGTTTTAAAGGTTTAAGAAAAAAAATTGGTAGTTGCAAACTCCGTTGCGCTTTTTTATATGATAAATGCAAGTTTTTGAATTTCATTTATGTCTCTTAACTGGTACTTAATGGTATTGCAACATACATGGAGATTATTTTTCAGATGCACCTCGGGAAAATAAGGCCGACTGTTACTACACGTGGATGAGACAGTGACAAAGGAAGCAAAATAAGCGGTGTTATACTGTTCTGATGAGGACCGAATAGTTATCAATGAAAATATTGTTTGTACGTTGGTAACAAAAAATGGACCAAAACAAGACAGAACATGAACATGAACAATTTCATAACGTGTGACCGACTGAAACATTTGAGCTGCCAACTACTTTGCCATTCACTGGTGGAGCTCACGAGGCAGAAAACCAAAGAAGACCTTTGAGGAGTGCGCTCCTTCTACGAGACGAAGGATGTTTTGGTGGATAGCCATTCCGCCTCTGAGTTGGCGCTAGCACATACTATACGAGTAGTTCTTGGGAATTGAAGGGAATTTTTCAGTAGCTTATGTTATAAAGAAGGTGTTGACGTCACTTGCCAAGTTCAGCACCGATCGAGAAGAGCCCAGGAAGGTACTGAATGAAGAGTAAGCTTCATCATTATATTTACGTTTAAGTCTTTCGCGGAGTAAATATAATTTGCTCAGGTCTATCTTCAATAATTTATATCAGAATACGTTCCAGAGTATTTACAATATTAGAAAAGCCAAAACATTGTGTTATCCATGAGATAATTTCATTGAGGTTACAGAAATATATGCTGAAGTCCAACTTCAAGTCTTATTGATTCACAGTTTCTAGAACTGTTGAATCTCAAGACGATGTTTTATGGCAAATATCTCCTCACGGAGATTTTCCGATGATTTATAAATATGGATTTGACGGCAGTTTGGGGCATAGTCTGTATAACAAACAATTTACAGATTCATCTAACAAGGGCGAATATTTAGTCTCCATAGATTTAGTTTCCCTTCAGTGGAAGCATACTTTAGATGAAACAATTATCTGGAACAATCCACCTACCGGATCCACCAGATATTGTTTTTTAAAGAAAATTCAAATATCTCTGATCAAATATTCAAAGAATCTGCTAGGTTAGAACAATTGATTAGAAACTTAAGTCCATCTAAAATGCGCACTGCTGAGTTAGAATTAAGCATTATTAATTATTTGTACTTCACAACGGTCGATGGTAGCATATGTAATATTATGCCGATAATACGTCTAAGTGCTTAATATGTGGCGCAAAGCTCTCAGATATGAATAAGCCCGTGGAGAAAATTGCAAATCTAAAAAATTATAGATTTGGTATTTCTCTACACTTATGGATTCGTTCCTTTGAGTATCTGCTTCGTATTGCGTGTCGTCTTGTGGAACTGCATAAAAAATGGTAGTTATTCCTAATTTTATTTCTTGTGGTTACAATATTAACATTGAGAAATTCGGTCAATTGTTAAGTCCAACAAAGTCTTTGTTTCTGGGTCGGTATTCATGGAACTATATGCCGGTTACAGTGCACAACATATTTGGTCATGATATCTACGCGCATACAACAAATAAGGAAAATGTCTGAAGAAGCATTGGAAGCTCGCCATAAAGCGCCCTGAAAAATACGCGAACATCACTCTTGGAAATCCTCGCGAGTTAGTACTATTCGGATGTTGTTGAATTTGCTTCCTTTGACATCAGATCTGAAAATGTCATGTTTTTGAAAGTATACTAAACCTAGGGAAAAGTTATCAGAGGAGGTTTTGAGATATTTAATACGCCCAGAACCTGCTTCTCTAACCAGATCATAGGTCCTAGGTTGCCGATTGGAGGATATGACGTTTTCAGATTCTGATGACTCTGACGACAGTGTCGGCGATCATTGTGAAGAGTAAAGATTAATAATTAAGGTAATAAATTAGATCTAGATGTTATTGTTTGTAAATAAGTTAATTTTTATTTATTATTGATTAAGAACTTTCCCCATGTTAATTTTTAAATAATACCTACTTTATAAGTAAGTTTTATAACTTTTTATTATTGCAAATCACTAATTCGCGATTTATTTTAAACTTATTTTATTGTTTTCTATTGTTTTACTGTATTTATTAATTTTCTAAACTTTTCTAAACTTGAAGTGTATATTTTTTATTTTTTAATATTATTTTCCGAACAAATTTTTTTTAATTAGCTTATACCTCTTTGTTTACTATATTCTACCAAAATCATTATCTGGGTCATGATTTTAGTAGAATTGCTAACTTACATAATTTCGAGTAACCGCTTGTATGGAAGTGGACTACTGCGAGTCGGCCAGATATACCAATGCGCCCCCAATAGGAGGTTTAATAATTACAAACAAAAGAAAGTGATAAATAAATTGAAGTACATACCTTGTCGTCGTCCTGTTCTTCCTTGCCCTTTTCTTCAAATTGTATAAAGAATGCAATTGCTTTTTACTTTTCGCTCCAGTATCAGAAGCTGAACTATATTTGGCTGTTAAGACAGACCAAGCTCTTTTCTTTGCTTCTATTTTACCTGTATTTGTTTTTTATTATCGATTATTTTTATAAACTCTTTACCTACTTCTATCGACAGCACCTTGTCTATTTCGGCGAAATTTTAGCTTTGTTTTTGAACAGAGTTCATGTTGGTTTATTAACTTTAATAGGAGAGTGTGTAATTTGAAAAGAATAAAAATAAATAGGATAGTATGAACAGTGATAAAGACATACAATATTAGACATTAATTTCTTAACCGTTTCATTATTCTTCTTTCATTTTATAGCGATCATTCCCTCCATAGAGAACCTTTGCTAGTGTAAAGTTTAGAAGTGGTGGCTAGGTGACACTGACTAGATCACACTCTATATATCTATCATTGCTGCTTGGTAACAAAAATAAATTAAACAGCAAAACAAAAATCAATAAACTAGTAAACTTCTATACCATGATTGTATAAATAATGCAAAATATAAATAAAAAATAATATGCTGAGAAATGAAATGAAACAACAATATGCTGAGAAATAAAATGTAAGTATATGCATATATAGAAACATGAAACTTATATAAACATATACACGAATCTCGAAGGTCATATATTTTGATGTCGTTCTTTCTTATATATTATTTTATTACGTCTAGAACGTTTTTATTAGCAACTGACAGAAGGGTTCTAATGTTTACTGTAAATAACTCAAGAAGTCGGAGAAGATAAGAAGCATGCAAACATTTTTAAGCCTAGCAATAGCTCTGCTTAAAAATGTCTACAAAATATTCATAAAATGTTCTCAAGGTTTTTACAATAGCTCCGCATTCCTCGGAGAATACCGAATATTCTTCCCGAAGGCGGAAATATGTCGAATGGGATGTAGCTGGGCAATAAAAAGACACACCTACTTTACATAAAAATTATTCAGGATGGAATTGAATAAAAGTTATTTAGGATGGCATTTGTGAACTCCTTACCATTCCGAAACATATATATATATATATATATATATAATAGATTTGGCCTGAGAATTACTGAGTCAAATGAAAAACTATGAGGGCAAGAGAGTTGAAAATGAGTTTGAAAAGGATTTAACTTTTTGGAAGCTGACCGTAAGGAGAGGTTAAGGCTTAGAATGCTAAAATGGTCATGTATGGCCATCTATATACTGATACAATATATTTGATTCACTAGAAATCAAATATATTGTATCAGTATATAGATGGATTGCATTAATTTGAATGATTCACCTCATAATCAATACTCGTCATTCTAATGCCAGCATTACTTAAAATAAAAAGAGATAGCAATACCGCTCACGCACGTTCCGAAACGATGCGCGCCATTAGCCATATTTGTTTGTTACCTGCTGGTTAGAAAGTGTCGTTTTTAATTTTTTGGAAAAATCTATCTTTTTCGTAAAAAAAAAATAGACTGTCACACATCATAAGTGCTAAATAATAAAAATGGCCTGCACTGTTTGTAGTTGTTCATCTAGAGTTCAATTTTTCATAATCCCTTAGTCAACTCATAAGAAGTATGACGAAAAATGTGGAATGTTTGTGACTTTATCCATTTTATTTTTTACTGCCACATATATTTTGTTTTTAGCGAAGAACAGACTTGATCAGTTAACGTTTGCATATGGCAGATATATAATAAGTAATATCAGTTTAAATCAACACATTAAGTCTACTTTTTGGAAATCTCAACCCAAGTATGTCTAATGTTTTTATTGTTAAATAAATAGTTTATTACTTTTATTATTTCCAGAAATTACCTAGAAAAAGTCGTGAAATATGGTGATGATAACTTATTTGCGGAAATTAGAATGGTAGCGTCTTTAATTCAGTAATAATCAATCTGTGTCTTCATACTCTGTATCTTTATAGTCTTTATACTTAGGTCTTGCAAACTTTGTTTTCTTATTTAAACTTTTCGAATGATGGCATGGCGTGGTCTCAGGAACGTTATATCTTCTCCATTTTTCATTAAATCCATTTTCACATTCCGGTATTACTTTAAAGCTTTTTCCTTATAATCGTGTCGCAAATTATGAAAAATTTCGTTTTTCGTACTGATAATATATAATTTCCATGAATACCTAAGTAGTCCCGGTACGATTTATGCCCATGACGTAGCTAAAGTGAATGTTGTAATTTGTTTGTGCTTACATCAATACTAGAGACTTCTAAAATAGATGCTAAACAAAAAAGCACACCATCACCATATACATTACTGTAAGGACTAAATAGTTCACATGTGCATTAATGGAGATGACCTGTCGTATTTAATAATTATTGAATACACCTTAGGTTGTGGTACGATTTAAGCAAACTTACTTTATGTCTCATGCAAATTGATATAACGTAACTTTTATTGCGAAAAAAAATTCACGCAAGCAGAGCCGCGGACAAAACATCGTATTCATGTAACTGAAAAACTAGTTATTTTATTTTAGTAAATTGAACAAAATTTATCTTTTTATATTTTCTATTCGTCAATTATAATTAACTGACCGATTTAATCAATTAACCTAAAAGCAATATAATTTATTCCAAATGTAATATATATATAAGAAATCCATTGTCTTGCTAGTAGGAACAAATAAAAAGGGCCCTGTTTTAATTATTGTTATCCTGATAAATATAATTGTGAAACCTAAATAAATGTGATAAGGGATTTTTAACCTTTATTTTGAGAAAATTCATGTTTACAAAATTCAGTACAACTTATTATACGTTTTTTTCTTGTCTCTTTTACATATATACTCATAATTTTATTTTTTGCAGATATTTTAATTTCCTTACATATTTTTCCCTCAAACCACCTTTTGTTTGTATAGAATATTTTGATATATAGAATATTCGTATAAGAGAAGGAGGTCACACTTTTTAATTTAGATATTTTTACATTTTTCCACTTGTACTATTACTTCGTCTTCGAGGAGTTCTCCAAAAAAACAATAAAAACTAAAATTAAGGGGATGTATCTATATGGAAGAATATTTATTAAATCTTAATTCTAACATATTGTTATAGGTAATAGTTCTTCAAATTGATATGCTGTCTCAATTCACTTCACGAGCTGTAGAAGACGTGTTACGATTGAATCATGATTGAAACTAGAAGGAAGAAAGCCTAAAAGAAAATGCCAAAGTCTTGAATTTACTCTATTTATTTTTGGCTGTGAGTAAAATTAGTCTAAGTAACAGAAAATCGTCCACGCTAACTGGGATATTTTTGCTCTGATATCGGCAAATTAGACAGTGGAGTTTCCATTTTCAAGTGTCGACTGCAAATATTTCTGAACACTTGTCTGATGCAAAATCAAACGATATTCTTTAATTTTTGAAACATTTTATAGCGTTATATTACTGGTAACATTAGAAAGTGCTGGTTCTATAAAAATTACTTCGTTTACATAATTGTGGGTTAAATGCTATATTAAAAAGGCCACGCTACACGCTTACATCCTTCTTCATTAGCAGCATAATCATGACAGACAATTCCTATTATTTTTTGTTTTATTTTCGTTAATAATCAATGTATAATAGTAAAGTTTAATCGTTATCTTAAGCCATCTTGTCACTGCATTTGTTTCATCTGAAAATGTTCAATAGTGTCATCTTGATAGGATTCGCTGCCCGTCCTGACAAAAAATATCTATAAATGCAATACTGCTTCGATCAACCCTAACCACAGGCATCCGTAAAAGTACATTTATTTTGTCTTATTTTTTGTAAATTTTTCTTTCAAACATTGCAATAAAGCATTTTTACTAGAAATAGTCTATTAAAAATGAAAAAAAAACCTATCATACTTTTTACTAAATAAGTGTACTTCAATTTAAAAAAGTGCATTACCGTATATATTTATTTCAAGTTAAAATAAATTGTTATTTTGTCCTATTACAGATCTATGTTCCGTTTGTCTCAAATGTGATTATTTCTTCACCAATTTTTACTTCTTTAATTATTCACAAAAATTATAATTTTTTGCTTACTACACTCTGGGTCCACTTTCAGGGTTACTCCGTAAAATAGCAATGCAAATTTCACGATCAAAAAGCAAATTTATCACGCAAAAGTTGATAAAAAAATCACGTTACTATCATAATTATCCATGTCATAAAGAAACATTTTGTCTTCAATCTATGAGTTTGGCTAAAAAACACAATTTATAAATCAGAAACTATCAAACATCGCTGAACATACATAAAGGTGTTTCTGACAGGCCTTGATACCTTCTATACCTTCGTGCTTCCGCTTGACATTATTTTAGGGACACTGTACATATATACCTCGAATTTAATTATATATATATATATATATATATATATATATGTATATATATATATATATACACACATATATATATATATACACATATATATATATATATATATATATATATATATATATATATATATATATATGTTGCGTTCAAGGCTACATTTCGTATAAGTAATCACAAAACTTATTAAAGAATTATTTTTCTACATTTTTTTCTTTGCAAGATCCCTTTCGAATGTGGTATAACCATTGATATAAATAAGAAAAGTTTTATGCATATATGCTTAGTTAATATATTCAATCTAAGGTATATCTACACAATATTCAAAACGTGAAGAGGTTACGATACAGTACTATTGATAAAAAAATAAATAATGTAACGCATCTTTGTAATATTTGGTTATTTTCTTTTACGTACGTGTTTGTTCTGTGGTTTTGCATTTTAAATCAAAAAATCATTTATAATTGGTTGGTACATAGTAAAAGAAATATGTTAGCCAATCCAATCTAGTCCACGTGGAGTATTAGCTAATAGAAAGCGTTGCCGGTATTATTATGCGCCGCCCCTTTCTCTCATGCCATACTTTTTAAAGTAACCTTCTCTCAATAAAGATGTAGGGTTTTGTTGAAAACGCATGTCTGGTTCTCATACTTGAAGTTCAAAAACCTTCTAATTAGTAAAATAAACTACAGAACTAAAATGAAGAAATTTAAATACCTTCTTCTGTTATACTATTTAAATGAATTTGAAATTATTGTTTTATCGCTGTTATAATTCACCCTTTATAGGTGAGAAGTTAATTGGACATAAATATTTTTACTCGTTTTATAGTTCAGACTTTAATTTTATTGTGTCTATCGATCGACCTATGAAGGCGCTTTACGCGAAAGGATTAGCAAAATTTTAATACGATTAATAGAAATACTCGATAATTAGGAGAGTGCGATTGTATTTATAATAAGATGGTTAATATTACACATTTAAGGCTAATCAAACATTAAAGTGAAGTAATTTTTCAGTGTACGTTAAGTGTATAAAATTTAATTGACATATTTTTTCTCTGCAATATTTTACAAACTATTCAAGTCATGTGATAAGTGATTTCCGCATAACTACATCATGAGTCAGTACACTAGTATTTAATTTATTATATTTTTAATAATTATGTCTCCTGTCACTTAACAAATAAATTAAATTCAATACTTAGGTACGTAATTTAACAAATAAATTAAATTCAACATTTAAGTACGTAATATTATTTAGGTACGTGAGATTAACGCGACGTGTGGCATATTAAACGAGTCGTTACACTTCCCCGTCTTCTTTAATATAAATAAACGCGAGCACGCGGGGTACGCCTAACAGAGACAGCGACTATAATATAAAATGCCTAATGCTTTCACATGGCCTGGTGTTAAAAACCGATGCCATAGTCGGCACGTTATAATAATATCACTTAGTTGTGATGTGCAAGCCAAATCAGTCCTTAACTTTAGATTTAGAGGTGTTAATTTTTTTGAGCTCGCTTCAAAGTAAGCGGACATAAATCAAATATAACTTTTAAAAGTTCTTAATATTTCAGCAAGATATATTAAAAAAAATATAGTCAATTCTAACTGGAATCATAAGATCAAATTAAAAATTATATAAAATATTATAATATATAAGTACACCTGTTGACCGTATGTCAGTTGCCAACAAACGCTGACATTTCATTGGGTGCATTTCGTGTTTTTCCTTCATATCGTTTCCACTAATAACCGTTACCGTAAAAAATGGAAATATGCACCCGTAAAGTTTTGATAATTATTATTAAGTTTCTTTACGTTACTTTTTAGTTCAACAATCTTGTAACGACTTTTGTTATTGATTTTGACTACAATGTATCACGGTGAGTCCGTCTTGAAGGATTACTTTCTCCATTTTTATGTGGTTGCCGTCAGACTGTCTTTAACTACCGCATAGCGCTCTTGGCGACTGAAAAACTTCTACTAGGTTACCTAAAGCTTGTTTTGAGCTTTCTGATTGTAATTTAATCTAGGGACTATTGTCGTTTTACTCAAATGGAAGCTATGATGACTGGCATAAACACTGTGTGAATTGTGTCGTCATATTTCATACCTATTTGCGCAAAACTCGTTCTGTTTTTGCAGATATGCGTCAATTTGTGAGCAATTGGATATCGCAAGAGGTTAATGTGTATTAATATCGTAGCAAATAAACAAACACATTCGTAGTGAATTTCTATGCGGAACAATTACAAATTGCATTTAATATCTCGAATGCGCATATCCTTTGTATGGAACAGTAGCTATTACTGTTTTAATGTCTATGTTATGTTTATTGCTATATTTTTGTAAGAAACAATATATGTTTTTATATAATAAAGAACTTCAAATTCAAAATTGTTTTTCATTTATAAAGATGTTTATAATAGGGGAAAAGGCAACTTGTCAAATTGCCGCACTTTCGCAGCATCTGCTTTTACCCAAGTAAAATATACTTTTTAAGAACACGCTCAAAGTGTGAAGAATTTTCTTCTCGCTTTCTCGCTCACACGTATACCTGCAGTTAGTCACATATGACTGTAGACCGGATGCATACGACGTGTAATGTTTGATCCTTGTTTTTAATGAGTTGGATATAACTCTTTTAAGGCAAATTAATTTTTCCTTTTTTTGCGTCATATTGAATCACATGAAAGCCTTTTCGTCGTATACTTTTCCCTTTTTTGGGAATAATTGTTTAAAATGGTAAGAGGGAATTAATTACACAATTAACGGTTCCTTGCATTGATAAAACCATATACTTTCCAATAGCGTACTTGGCTTTTCAATATCAGATTTCTCAACATTTTAGCTGGACAAAAGTAAAATTCAAATGATATAATTTTTATTAATGGTATATTTAAAGCGTATTGTACAAAATGAGGTAATTTTCACCCTTGTCCGTTACAATTCGTGGTGGGTCGCTCAACATAGTGGAAAATTGGTCCTTTCGTTGATTATTTTATTATGTTAAACACGCGAGACGTAATTGTCAGTTCAAAGACCTACAATAAAGGGCGAAAGAAATAAAGAAAACTGAAAACAATCTATATTAAAGAAAGGAAAATTGCCAAAAAGGAAAAAGTTACTAACATTAGATCGTCTATATAGAACAGCGACAATGACGTTGAAAATACTCCATATTTGTATTGTAACGGTTGTTTTTTGAATTTAAATGAGTGCAGATATAGAGGATAAAGATAAAGACGTAATGCTTATGTGCGAATTTTATTCGCAATAATACGTTGATTTAGAAATCTAGGGGGCAAGATGGGGAAATGGACCTTTCATGCTTTTTGATGTTTCAGCATTTAATTATGTTACAAATATTCCTGAAAAGAAATGTTAAATATCGAATACTGATTACCGAAAATGGCTACTAAGGTAAAAAAGATACATAAGGATACAACACTACCAGTTTTATTGAGCTTCAATCGTTAAGTTCCCCGTCTTGTCCCCTTCCCTTACTATAAATTAAGACTAAGGATTTGGAAACATTTAGTATTTTTTTAGTTGATTCTTCTAAAGTCTGTAGACTGTTTGCTTTTATCATCGTGTTTGTGTTTTGGTGGTAAGTTTTACGCTTACAACCTAACATCTAAGGACACGTTGTTCACATTCTAAAATATGCTTTATCTCGACAAACTGTTGTCTGTTACATAAGATACGACCTTAATAAACTATTAGTTTTGTATTCCATAGCGATGAAAAACGTAAATATTCTTTAGTTATGTTACAAATGTGTTAAATTTAGACTGTGCCCTGAAATTTAAGTAATAATCGTTCCATGGGATTTTCTTTTACAGATATTCCAAAAACATCATTTGAAGAGAGATCCACTATAGAAATCACACTTCAAAAGTCAGTACCCATGCTGTACTGAAATCAACCTCGACGTCTGACACCCCAAGGGAATTTATATTTTCTGAAAATGTTGCAGCTGCTCTCTAATTTCAAATGACTCCAAATAAGTTAAGATTATTTTGAACAGAATGTGGACAAGTTCAGATTAAAAAATCTAACTGCCCTTTAGAAACCAATAACACATCGTTTATAGATACATGTTATACTTAAAGTTTAAAAAGGAACGAAGTTAGTTATATTGTATTTTCCACTAATGACTGTGTATGTTCTTTTTACTATAAGATTTTCAATGATAATATCACTGCATTCAATGCTTAGATTGAATTCACATTGGAGGCATTTACGGAGAAATTCAGAAAAACATGAAAAGGGTTCTGGTTACTTATTTTCTATAAAAAGATATCCAGATTTAAAATTACTTAGTGTAAGAGCAAACAGTAGACTCTATTAATCAAGATGAAACTGAACGTGAAGAAAAGTGGTGGACGGCAGTTTTGGAAATAATAATTTTGATAATTAAATTTTCAGCTCGTCCAAATTTTGCTTTAAGAAGAACTATTCAAAAGTTGTTCGAATTTAGTAATAGACGTTTTTAAAAGTTAGCAGTATGTGTTTTTAATGTCAATAATACACAACGTATATAGTTCGAATCCAAAGTGCTCAACATCGCATGCCTCATTATCATGGACATAATATTCAAAACGAATTTATTATCATAATTTCTAAAAAAAAATAAAATAACAATGATTGGTCTTTTAAAACACTCTGAATATTATTCAATAAAAACATTATGAATACTATTCTATAATTCTAGATTTCATTCCTAATATCTCATATAAAGGACAAATTACTGCTTTTGTGAGGTTTGTTTATCCCATTTCTTCCAAAAAGCTTAGAGAGAGCATTTTTTAAGTAGGTGCTCCTATTTTACCTGTAATTGACACTACTGGGCAAGGGTTAACAAGCTATTTGTTGTATTTATTAAAATCAATAAATATTGAACTGAATAAGATACGAGGCTAAGAACATGATAATGAGGCAAACATGAGAGGTAATGATATAGGCCTCAAAAAACAAATTTGGACCTGAACTCTTGTGCTTTTTATGTTTCTAGTGCGACTTGCAGTCTTAATTTATTATACAGAACGCTGCTAAAAGTTTATTGGAAGTAAAAAACTTTTTAAAATTTTCCAGGAAATTTACGAGTTTTTTTGGAATCAGCATCACGTTGGGATATTTTTTTGGACCAGATACCTATTTTGACAATAAAACCCCTTTCAAATACGCAATGAGAAAGTAGAATTGACGCTCTCAGAGCACTTCGCTTTAATATACCAGTAGGTGCAATTTATTATTATTTTTTCAAATAATTATGACAACAATGCAAGGAACATTGATGTCGAAATTAGAATTTTAAGTTTATATGTTCAGCAGTTTAATGGACAATATTTTAACAAAAATTAATATTATGAAAAAAAGTTTGCAAAAGTCGGATTTCGTTCTTCTAGACTACACTCTAGATCAAATCAGAAAAGATTTAGCCATATGCACAAACACTGCGTTTCTAGTGCAGGACAAAAAGGATTTTCAGTACCTAAATCTGAAGTGAATACTAGAAAGGTAATATTGAGTTTATTATTTTCTTTTGGTAGAAAAAGCATATTTTTAACTATTTATTTCTCTTCAGATGGAAACAGCAACGAATAATACTCTGGATAGATCGAATATCGAGATTTTATTTACTGCAGTTTTCTTTTGTAGGGTTTTAAATGCAGAGTTTCACTGTCACCAATTAAATCAACTAACAAACCAAGTAGATACCAGGATCGAGTTTATTTTCTCCATCGTAATTTATTTTCTTCACATATATTGTAAAACGTACCTAATTTTGCTCTGTCCATACATTATTCCTCTGACATTGCGCCATCTGATTGTCACCAGTTCAAACTATAAGCAATTATTAACAGAATAAAAAAATCGACTGCACGGATAATCTTCAAAAAGATCTTGTGAACGTTTTTAATCAGTCGCAAGACTTTTATACTCTACCGGATGGTGGAATATCATACTTTTATAAAGACGCTGCATATGCGTATATAGTTTGATATCTTAGTGACATTTAGATTTAAAAACTATTTTTTATGAAACAATCGAGGCTAAAAAACGATTAGTAAACCCAATAGCATGGAATATGAGTAAAGTTAACCATGAGCTTTAAATTGAGTAAAGTTAACCATGAGCTTAAAATCTGGTAAATTAACTTTGTCACAATATCTCTTCAGAGTAAAAAAGTGTAGAACTAAGATATGCATAAACAGTCAGGACTAGTGGTTTTTGTTATTTTATCGGGTCAAATAATTTTGTTTGCCTTCTGTATGCCTAATCTTGTATGTATTTGAGTGTACCGAAATCAGGTCGAATAATTTTGTATGCCTAATCTTGTATGTATTTGGGTATGCCGAAATCGAGTCGTATAATTTTTCCAAATATTCCGTCATTCAGCCAGAGACCTGGTTTAATATTTAGTATAGATACCTATTCGGCTTAAGATCGAATAAACTATTAGTTTCAACTGTAGTGAATGGTATTCTTGATTTTCAGACAGTTTTACTTTTGTAACGCAGCATTCACTGATGTAGGACTAGGTAAAATGGTATATTAGGTACTATCAGTATACACAGGCAGTATCATAATGCCAGTAATAAATACAATAATATATTTTAAACAAGAAGATGGATTGAAGAAAATTGTACTGACTAATAAGACGTAGTTTTGTGATGTTGCCACATCAATCCCTCCACTTCCACAAAAATATAAGTGTATTATAATTTAATGGACCTATTTAGTAACCCAAATTGTGATATCTTACTTACCAGGGATTAAGTACAAAAATTAATAAATTAATATTTTAGACCTTACATTATAGAGGCCTTAAATTATAAATATTAATTGTATTGAACCTTTAAAGATAATCTGTTTACTAAATAATTTTACAAATTACGATTAAGCAGACATACATACATTTAACATTCATTTATAAATATGATATTTGTACGTATTTAAAGTTAATTCAAAATATATGGTAAAATTAAAAGACTATTCTAAAAGATATACTTAATTTTAATAAAGCCGTCAGAATTTTGCGTCGAATTTCGATAAAAATTCCATTCTTTTTTGACACTTTGACAACTCAAAATGCTGATGGTTATATCCTAATAATAATGTACATTGTGTTAGACCGTGCGTAACATGACCTGAGTGATACGTCCCCTGACCTGACACTTGTCAGTCAACGTTGCATGTAAATAAATACGCAGCAGAATTGTATACAACAAATTATTAAATGCCAAGTGCCACGCAAACGAAAGTCATATTTATATGATCCTATAAATAAAATATGGAATCTATTAAAAAACTGAAATTCTTTCTATTTTGACTCTTACATTTCCATATTAAACTGTATACTTAGCACATACACAGTGTCCGGGAGTAAATGTGGAACTAAGAAAGACGCTACTCGTTTGCTACAAAGAATATAAGTTTGAAATAAAACGTAAAACACGCCCTTTTTCTAACTGAGTGCAAAAAAAATACACATAACTCTTTTTAACACACCCAATACTTGCCTGGAGGGCGGTGCTTACCCAGTATTTTAACGACAATCAACTATTTTTCAGTCAACGAACAACGTATTCCTTTGTCGGACACTTATTCTTGAACACCGTGTATACCTGGCATATACGTAAAACTGCAGCACTTAGACTTTTTTCTTAGAAATTGTGCCCAGTGTGCCCGGTAAAAGCGCGTTGTTGTTGCCTTGTATTTAACAACCTAGGGCATCACCTTTTTGTGAAGAGCTTCAGTAAATAATAAAGCTTTAGAAATATCTTCATTTGTGAGGTTTTCGTCCCTATACTCAGGATATAGAAAATTTGCTGTACAATGTGCTGGAGTCATTGCCATTTCAAATGGGGAACTGAGCTTCCTTAAATCACTCAGTGAATACTCGGTCTCACGCTGCCGGGCTTTATTTTTAAGGTCCATCCATGCTGCAGTCACTTCGCCAATACAACTTAATATTTTCTCATACGCATAAAGTTTTCTGTAGAGGGTCTGTGCTTGTTGCTTTAGTGCCATATTATTCAGTTTTAGCGAAATTGACATATCTATAGCAGTTGCATTAATTAAGCATATATCTGGCTCAATATGCCAGTTTAAAAAAAAAATTGAAAAAGTGAATAAAATGTGTTACGCTCTTTCCTAATTCGAAATGTTTACGTAGATGTGAGATGAGAAATTTGCAAGCGATTTGCTAAAATTATCGCCATTTTTCATAAATAATTGTATTTTATTTTGTTCCACAATTTTTCTAATTACATAAAATTTAATCCTTTATGCCTACAGACGTTAAACTTCGTTTAGTTATATAACTTGCTCAATATCTATATGAGTTGCTAAATATTTTTATTGATTTTCTTTAATAAATAGCTCACATTCTTATTTTTGCAAAAATATGAGAAGTCCGCGTGTAAATACATGATTTCATCAGGGAAATTCATCCATCCTGATTGTAGAAACTATGAATAGTTTTAATTAACGGGTTTAAATATTTCAGAAGACAAATAGCGCATTTTGTTCATTTTTGGACCATTTAAGTGTCTTAAAAAAGGCTAAAATTTATTAACATGAAATTTTTTGAAAAAAATTAGAGCCATTAAATATGGAGCCAAAAACAAATTTAGAGCCATTAAATTTAATGGATTCACATAAAATCTAATTGTCGGACGGAGTAAATTTACTTCAATTTTGCTGCGATAAAAATTATTCAATCGCGCAATTTATGACTACATCGACACTATCAATGTTTTACTCAAATATACTTGTTTTTGCTACTGAAATCTCTGAATAGATGTTTTAAAGGAAATTTAATTTTCAGATGCTTTAAAGGCTTGGTATCCTTCAAAGTCTTTTAAGTCAAAATATTACTTAGGTGGAGTCACCAGTTTAACCAAAGGTTCCCTCTACAGCTTTTAAAATAGTGAGTAAGTTTAGATAAAATGTACAATCTTTTAAAGGCGTTTGTAAAGTTCTAATATTTAGCTACAAAACTTTTCTACATTATGAAGAGTTTGTAACCTCTTCGTAGCCATAAAATTGTTTAAAAATAAAACAATTAAGTTGCTTCATAGACAAAAATTTACACGAAATGGCAAAGAAACCGCAAGGACGAAAATGTATACATAGTACCATAGATACCAATCCACAAAACGAATAAATGAAAATGTTTATTACATGCTATAGAAATGTGTTTTATAGAAATATAAGCTCTTTCGTCCACATCTCATAAGATAATTAGTGAAGGAACTATATATTTAAAAATGTACTTGTATATTTTTTCGTTTATCACAAACCAGCCAACTGTGAAATACTGCGAGCAAACGGTTAACCAGTCAAAAATTATTACATCTCGAAACATTTATTTATTTTTCTCTACGTGTGATTAATTCATTTTGATTTTAAGTTTTCGTAACCTTAAAATCAAAACCAATAAATCATACAAATGCAAATAAGGATAATACAAATAAAAGGGCTAAGAAAAGAAACTAGAAAGTAACTTAAAATGTCGAGATATCAATATAATTGATATATTATAAGAAAAATGATTTAGTGCTACTACAGTGAAAAAAGAAGAGTTGGAAATTCACAATCACATAAAAAATAAACGTTTTGATAGAATGATATAATAATTTTGTAGATTTTTAATTAATATTTTACTTATCATAAATTACGTCAATAAATACCCAATTATTGTTTTTGAGATATATTTCGATTGAAAATTTAATTCTAGAATTATAATTTTTATATACTAGATATAATAAATATAATTCTAAAAACAATATTTTATTGCGAATCGAATATATATATATATATATATATATATATATATATATATATATATATATACATACATATATGACGTATATATACAGGGTATCCGGTGGCAAGATTAGGTTTGAAATTTAAAGTTTCTCTAAAACCGCTAAGCGGAGGAGCGAGGAGCGTGCCGCGTTAGTGAACGTGAGAACAACGTGCGTCCGCACTCGAAGCTTATTTAAAGGCCAATGATTCGTGATTCTGCTCGTCGAAGATTTTGTTCGCATTACAATATTCGACGTTTGCGTGATGATTTGATTCGGTTATGGGTACGGAGGCTCCGGGCAACAGGTTCAGAAGAAAACAACCCAAGGCCGGGACCCAGCCGCGGGACCCAGACGTCGAGAACGAATGAAAACATTGAACTCGTCGCGAACAGTTTGCACGATAATCCACGTCAATCCGTCCGCAAGAGAGCGGCTGCTCTAGGGCTTCCAAAAACTATTGTGCCCGAAATATTGAAGAACGATATTAAATTTCATCCTTTTAAAATTTAGATTGTGGAAGCGCTTCAGCCTAATGATTTGAATTTGCGTAATGAGAAGCAATGTTAGAGCGATTTCGTACAGTAAACACTATCTTTTGGAGTGATGAAGCCCATTTTCATTTAAATGGGAGTGTCAATAAGCAGAATTGCTGTTATTGGGCACTTAAAGGACAGAACCCACGTTTGAAGCATTAGAACTCACTTCCTAGTCCCAAAGTGACGGTTTAGTGTGCATTGACAAGCCGTGGAATAATCGGACCATATCTTTTAAATCGTCAAGGGCGAGCCATTACTGTGAACGGTGTTTCTTAATGGTGCACGCTTAACGGTTATTTTCTGCCAATTTTAAAATATCCTCCCTACACTTCACACACATAGTTTCAACAAGATGGCACCACGCCTCACACTTGTAAAGAGACCATGGCGCTTCTTCGTGATTTCTTCCCTGACACTTCCTTCTTCCTGAGACTTCCTTCTAATAAGCCGTTTAGGTGACATCCCCTGGTCACCGCCAGATTTCACCTCACGAACTTTTTTATGTGGGGGTACCTGAAAAGCAACCTATGTCTATGAAACTAACCCAGCGACCATCTCAGCACTGAAAGAAAATACCGTACACGAGGTCAATGGCATCCCGACGTTACTACTTCAGCGAGTAGCACGGAATACTGTCTCCAGATTCTAAGAATGTATCCAACGTGGCGGTCAATATTTAGACGAAATAATTTTTAAGCACTTCTCTTCTGTGTAAAAGTGATTGAAATAGATTTATATCCTTTCTAGTTTTTTTTTATTTAAATTTAAAAATCTACTCCTGACATCTTTAAATATATATATATATATATATATATATATATATATATATATATATATATTTATAAATATATATTTATATATATATATATATATATATATGTATATATTACGCAAAAAAGTATTTTACTAACAATTATATCACAAAAAAAAATTTTAATTTAATGTTCATAAAAAAATTATTTCTCTTATTTATTTAAGAAGTCTTAAACGAGATGTTCAAAATGGGTTCTGTTTTGTTTTATACACAACCGCATTCTCCTTGTAATTGAACTAATAACATTATCCACCATTTTAGCATTTGACGCTACTCCAAAGAAAAAAATCGAGTGGTGTTAATCTGGAAATCTCGGAGGCCAGGATACAGGTCCACTGCGCCCTATCCAGTGACGACAATATTGCTCGTCTAAATACTCACGTACCCGGATACCGAAGTGAGGGGGCGTTCCGTCGTGCTGCCACCACATATCTCTGACTACGCTCAAAGGCAAATTTGAAATAAAGTCTTTCACTTCATTACACAAAAAATAAAAATAATTGTCCGATGTCATCCTGGTAGGTAGGAAAAACGGACCTACTAGCAGATTACCCAAAATTCCCGCCCATACATTTAAAAGTGCCTCCAGTAGTACTTGTTATGTACATTAAATATTCCATGCCGCGTAAATGTTCTTTCATCTGATCATACGATACGTTGCACAAATTATGGCGAATCGTCATTCATGCGAATGAGTCACTGACAAAAAGCACGACGACGGGCAAAATCTTTTTCCGTCAATTGTTGTACAGCACGATAGTGAAACGGATGTTGTCCATCTTCTCTGAGCGTATGAAGCGTTTCGATGAGCTAAAAGATATGGCTGTCGAACTTATGCCGCGAGTAGGGTCTTCGGCAACTGCATCGATGATAGCATCTTCAGCCACGTGACATATTCTACCAACTGAGCGTTCTCTATCAAACGAGGGCATTACCTGACCAGTACTGTGGACCCGACTAGCTAATCTTGCGATAGTCCGTTCATTTGGTTTTCTGGCGCGATTTGTATAAATAGCCCAATACCTTATACTCGCCTAATGAGCGTTGCAATGCACCTAAACACATCAGCATGTCATAATATTCTGAATGGGAATAATAGTTATCAAAACATAAATTAACAAAAACAAACGATAATACTTCAGAAAATCTAAATGCGTTGAATGTAAATTTAAAAACGACACGATACATTCGAAACGCGGCGTTTAATTGATTGTTGTTTACAAAGAGAGGTAATACATATAATCTGCGCAAGAATCTGTGGCGTACACCATTATTTCGCACCCTGGGGGTCGTGTTTATTATTAAAGGGGGTCGCAATCTGTCCAAAAAACAAGACCTGCATACAAAACATTCGTTTATTAAAATTTGTATGAATGAAGTGTTACAAAATTAAATATTACCGGGTAATAACAACATGAAAAAATAAATTAATATCTTTAAAATGGGTGACGTTAATTGAATTAAAAATTATTTTAATTTTATAGTAAAGAGGACGCAAGGTTTTTTACTTAACTTTTTGGCTTCTTGGCTCGCGACATAAAAATGGTTGAGAAAACATGGCTTACGCTGTTCAATGTTTTGTCAGATGAATTGCTAAATTTGTAACTAAAATTTTGTTTTGTCCAAACTGTTATTGTTATGCTAATTATAGAATATACATTGCGATTATTTTTAATTAAATTAATTATTTATGAAAAATATTATGCCACTGTAGTTAGTTAGGTAGAAATAGAACATTAAGATATAACACTAAACACATATTTAAAAGAAAAAAATTTATACTTTACGAAATATTTAGGTCGCTAGTGCCCCGTGACCTATTAGTAAATCAAAATAATTGTAGCCAAAATAAAATAGAAAAATGCCATAGACGGTTTATTTATCGCATGATCAAAAAACCCATGTATAATTATCGATCACGATTTTGATTAGCAAAAATATTTTTCTATTAGTAAAAATAAAACAAAACAAACATAAAATTATTCTATAAAAATTACTTTGTATTTTTGCTTGAAATCTACGAGATACTTACGTGATTTACTAAACTAAATGTTGCACAGTATGAAGACAGCCTCTTACAGTTGTTTTATATAAGAAGGCTACATTTCATATAGATAATTACAAAACTTATTAAAGGATTATCTTTTATAAATCTTTTTCTAAATTTAAAATATCTTTACACAATGTTTAAAATACGAAGAGATTACGACGCAGTACTATATATTAAAAAAATAAATAATGTAACGCAGCTTTGCGGCATCTACGTTAAAAAAATGTTACGTTTAAAAACAAGGAATCATTTCTGATTTGTTGCTATATCGTAAGAGAAGTATATCGTAGCTATATCGTAGCTGATCTAGTAATGTATAAATATGGTCAACGTTGTGTTAACGTCGAGTTATCCAATAAAAAGCGTTGGCGCTGTAATCAAGCGCCGCCCTTCCTATCATACGATACATTTCAAGGTGAGCGTCTCTCAGTTAGTAACATCGTAATTGTCGAAAACATTTGTGTAAGAACTGTTGTGTATCACGTAGTTAGCTAATTAAAACTGAAAACCTTTTTCTGCTTTTGAAGTTGTGAAACGTAACAGAGTGAAATTGGATAAATTGAAAAACAGAGAAAAATAATGCCCCGGCGAGTTACAGATTTAATGTGGATTGATAGTATTCACTTTGGGTTATTCTAGTTCTTATACTTGAAGTACGAAAACCTTCTAATTAGTAAAATAAACTACAGAACTAAAATGAAAAAATTTAAATACCTTTTAAATGAATTTGAAATTATTGTTTTATCGCTGTTAGAGTTTACCATTTATAGGTGAGAAGTTAATTGGACATAAATATTTTTACTCGTTTTATAGTTCAGACTTTAATTTTATTGTGTCAATCGATCGACCTATGAAGATACTACGCGAAAGGATTAGCAAAATTTTAATACGTTTAAGAGAAATACTCAAATTATTGATGACGTGATTAATTCGATAATTAGGAGAGTACGATTGTGTTTACAATAAAACGCTCAATATTTTGAGTACACATATTTAAGGCTAATGAAACATTAAGTGAAGTAATTTTTCAGTGAACATTAAGTGAATAAAATTTTATGGAATAAAATTATACACAATATTTTACAAACTATTTAAGTCATGTGATAATTGATTTCCGCACAACTACAACATGAGTGGGTAAATTAGTAATGTAATTTATTATGTTTTAATAACCATGTTTCATGTCATTTAACAAATAAATTAAATTCAATATGGCGCGGGTGTAGTGAAATAACAATACTGTCTTCTTTCAAGTGATCGAAATGGCGCTATTATTATGTTGATTCTCAGCTGTTCGGTAAATTTAATAAAATACAATCTATGTGTAATGGTTGCGTACGGCTAGCGTGAGCTTGTATGCATGCGTAGCGACTCACCAAATCGTCACTCCGGGTAAGTCCCGGACTCTACAGCAAGTATTGAGAGTGTTAAAAAGAGTTACGTTTAATAATTTTTTTGCACTCAATTAGAAAAAGGGCATGTTTTACGTTTAATTTCAATGATTTATTCCTTTACAGCCAACGAATAGCGCCTTTCTTTGTCCAACATTTATTTTCAGATACCGTATACACACACACACACACACACACACATATATATATGCATGTTCGCGGGTTATTCCCTGAGCGGCGCTGAACAACGTGGGCAAATATCGTGTTTACGAAAAAGGTGGTAAATAATTATGAACATTATTTTCCATGTTCTGAAAAAAGGTCACACGATACTACTTTTCAGTCAACGAATAACGTTTTTCTTTGTCCGACATTTATTCCCGGACACCATGCATATAATATATATATATATATATATATATATATATATATATATATATATATATATATATATATATATATATATATATATACATATACATATACATATATATATATATATATATATATTTATATATATATATATACATATACATATACATATATATATATATATATATATATATATATATATAAATCTGGACGTTTTTAAGATATGTGACATTGTTTTTAAGTTCACATGAATCCGCTACAGTTTTTGTACTTTTTGATGGCTCATCTAATCGTTCAGCAACAAACATTAATATATTTAATTAAGGGGAAGCATTTAGTCTCGTCTCGACTGAAGTTAAAATGTGACTATGTGACGTGCGGTCGCTTAGAGAAATTACGTCAAAAATTAGAAACTTACCACGCCCTAAGTAATGGCGTATACCCTCACCTTAGATTCTTACCTCTACGAAACTGGACTAAACTAAAAGTACAAAAAAATACATAACTTCTGTAGTATTGATTTTCGCAGAACTAATATTTTTTAAATAACTTTTCACGATGCCTAAACAAATTTTTAGACAACTGTAAATGGGCTACCTGCATAATGTTATAATTAAACTTTAGATGCAGGCAGTTAGGTTGCAGAACTAATAATCTTTCTGCACGACTAGGAAGGAGTATATTTGTTTACACCTCGTATTCGTGCCTGTTTTGGAAAAAAGTTTTCAAGCTTCCAAGTATGGAAAAACATGTTATTGCAATTTCACTAAGTATTGTGAAAATTATATTCTATTTACTGGCCACAAAGCCAATAAATTTTCTTTTTATGTGTCGTTATGAGTATGTGAAGTGTCAAGTTCGGTTGCAACGGTAGTCTGCGATTGCTCTAACCCTTGCTACACAACTACTAAATTATTTATAGGATGATAATTGTATTAAAAAACGATGACAATTGTGTTAATAAAAACGTTGAGTTTAGAAATATTATTTCTTTTTTCCTACCTTTAGTTCTAATCTCGTAAATATATCGTCGACTCATTTCTTTCCTTCTTCCCTGAACCCAATTCTCTTAACTCAATAACTCTCTGACGACATTGAGCTTTGTAGCGATTCGTATACCAATCTATGTGTAGGTACACATAAATATTATAAACCGTTTTTTCTAACGGAAAAAAGTTGAACTTTTGCCATATAAGTAGATGGGAAAAATTATAATTGGAAACCTTCCTATTTACGAAACCCTGATAAGTGAATCGTGATTTAAACCATCCCTGCATACAAATCTTTATCAATTTGCTGCTTTCTAACTATTATGAAATGATTGATGATTAGAAGCTGGAGGTGCAGCTGCAATTTATCTTCGGGATATGAGATAGGATATCCTTGAACATTTGATCACAATCTTTTACCAACCGTTTTTTATCACGGAATACTTACTGGTAAATTGCCCATTGTGGGTACAAAAATACTACTAGGATTTGTATATTCGCTCCATAATCTCTCTCTCTCTCTTACTATTCTCGGGAGTCTATCACGACAATTAATTTGAATATATCGTAGAAAGCTAGTTACAGTTGTATCCACATTTAATAGTAATGGACGACTCAATACTGCCTTGAACAAATACAACATAAGAACATTTTCACAATGGGAACCAAATGAATCAGATAATTTAAAGATGCTGCTATTTTTCCATCTTTTCACATTGACTAACTCTTACCATTTCCCTCTTCACCTCTTTTGTCATTTTGATAGCACAGACCCTACACCGTTACTTAAGGAAGCATTTTTTTATTGGCTTGCAATCCTCCATTTACAGGCCTTAAATGAAAATGAAATAGAATTTAATAACCACTTTTCCAAGCTCTACGAGAAACATTTGACCTCTAATGATTCAATTCGAAGCTGAAAAAGACAAAGCTAGAATGAAGTATAAAACCGATCCGGATTTAATGAGATCTTCGAAGTTCCGAGGAATCGGTGCGTCTATTAATAAATGCACGACGACTAGAGTTAGGCGTTTCGTTCAGACGTCACAATGAGTAAAATTTACCATAAAGGGCGAAACTCGATGGTACAAGATCCACGCGCGCGTCATCCAAAATTTGCAACGCTCGTCCTAAGAAGTGACAGAAAGATATATAGTCGGCTATAAATACCTACTCAACATACAAAACAGCCTCCAATATAACAATATCAACCGCAAGATTCACATCGGGCAACATAATTAGCAGATGTTACTCGCGGCCGAAGTTCGAAAGGGAAAAGTAACTCTCACACCGCTCGGCTGGATACTTCACGGCTCACGACTTCACGGCATGCTCGCTGGTCACTGCAATTTCATGGCATCACATGACGTCGGTAAAAGAAAACATGAATGAACAGCTACTGAAATATCACTCTGCGTTAGAAGATCTCACGATAACTCGGAAGAAAACGAAAGAAAAAGTATCCTAAAAAACGAGCACTTATATTGCTGAACAATTGTGTAACAGAGACGGGTGATTGTCAAGCGCCATTGTCATTGAAACGAGATAATATCGCATTGTCTAACAACCATGATAATGCTATGAAGTAGCTGATAAGTACAGAAAAGAAGCTCAACAGGAATGCAGTTCTAAAAGAGAAGTATTGCCAATAGAAGGACGCTTTCGTGGAAAAAGGGATACGCTGAGCTCGTTTCAGAAAAGAAAACTGCACCGCCAGCGAGTGGCGATGGGCGACGACTAAGCTCAACGTAGCCAATTTCGCGACCAGAGACGTAACCCCGAGGTTCGACGCAAGCCATAGTTGGTTCAGGGACCCGAATTTTTATGCCAAGACCCCACTACCTGGCCTACAGGACAACCCTCGAAGAACGAAGATACCGAGGAAGAGAAACCTAACTATATTAATGAAAAGAAGGTAACACTTCGACTGATAAATAACCGATAAGGAACGTGAAAAAATATCGAATATCTACACTTGCAGGCAAAATACCTTCACGCCGCTGAACGAATAATGATCGAGCCAGCGGAGTCATTTATAAGAGAGATAGAAGACTTAAAAAAATGACAGTATCCAGCACCAGTCGACTTTGCTCATTAATTGTGACTTTCCTGGACGGAATAATACAGCTGAGAAGCCACATCGGTGCGGCGAATGAAGTCACCGATAGACAGAAGAATCCTCCGATTCTCATCACGTGACTAAGCTATGGATAGAATACACAAATAGGCGGCGCTCTTTTAGCAGTGTTGGTAAATAAATCATAAGTGATTTCTGTAATAAGATTTTCTTTATCGCCTAATCAATTTTGATCACCCGTTGAATCATTAGCTAATACCATCTCACCATCGTCGTCGGAATCACTTTGCAAAACCTTTCGGAAATGCTTCTTGCCAATTGATTCTTTTTTTTTTAGAATTTTTTTTAGAATTTTGATTCTTTCTTTCTTTTTTATTCATTTCAATCTCTTCCGTCTCTAGCGTATATGTTGCAATGAGACTTCCGCCAAATTTCCTTGGTTTTCTTTTTCCACTTCTTGCGGAAGCTTTGAATAGCTTCCAAAACTCCTTTGGTGTAATAATCCGTGCAGATGTACAAGCTTTAGGCGACGTCGATTTATTGGCATAGATGTATTAATACATTCTTGTCTAGATGCTGAAGTGTTAGTGAAATAAGTAGGTTGAGTGTGTGGAATTAAGGGAGACCGGACTTAAAGAACATTAAATGTTTCTTTTATATGTTCCTTTTATAGCTCCTAAAGCTAAAACATTAGGGGAATGAGGCATTGCGAAAGGAGGTCTTTGCGTAATGTCGTCAATAGAACAGATTCCAGCAGAATTTGCAACAACCGTTTCGGAGGATGCTGTGGGTAGTACGAAAGGACTTGAAGTTTCAATATAGAAGTATAATTTGGTCTAATATTTAGAAGGAAACATTTTCCAGCTCCTGAATAATCTCTTCATCGGAAACTTCAAGTTCATTACCACCAATGTGAGAGGGGCCTGGTAAAATTTGGTATGATGGTGGTGTAAAGCTGTAAATAAATAAATAAATATCATTCAACATTCTTCACTCACGGTTATCTAGTTCCAAACTAGGCATAACCTGTACCATGCTTACTAGACAATTGATAAACATACATAAATTTAAAATTGGACACCCAGATACAGAACAAATACTTGCGCTCGTCACACAAATATTTGTCATGTCGTGAGGATCGAACCCCCAACCCCCGGGGTAGCGGCTAGAGTTATTAATCGTTACACCATAGAGGCACTCAAGAAGAGATAAATAAGTACAGGTAAGTTTTATTTCAACATAAAACAATTACAAAATAGCACCTACCTGATGATTCAATCGGTCTATCCGTAACATTACTCAGCATAAAATCTTCTTCCATAAAAATATCCCTGTCAAAAGGGTATATGCCCGTTTTTTTAAAAGAATTTTTGATGTTTATCGACATCATAGATTTTTCGAAAGCCTGTCCAATTAGTCCTCCAATGTCAGAGATGGTGATCGGGCTACCGGGATTACGCATCATCCACGACTCCATTGCACCCGAATAATGAGTTTTAAGTGAGCCATGGATGTTAACGTATAACGGCTGCAATTTGGCCGAGCTGTGTGGATGCATTGTGCGCATAGTGACGCCGGACTCTTTGGCCAAGTTGAGGGCTTGGATAGATGAGTGAGATTCGTGGTTGTCCATTATAAGTACTGATGGAAAATCCCTTGATAGTGCTGATTGTTGTATAAAGTGTTTCATTACCTCTACAAACAGCTCGCTTTTCATTCATCCAGAGGGGGATGCTAGGATTACTGCTTCGGACGGTGTTCCCACTTTAATCCGAGGGTTTACGTTCGTTCGAGGAAACACTATTGCAGGAGGAATTGCCTGCCCTCCGGCATTTATAATATTGAACGTAATACAGAGCGTGACCTTTCGCCGCTTGAAACTTTGCAAATATTTCTTCTTCTCTTCAGCGCCAAAACTTTGGGATTTCTTTGAACAGTGCTCGTTGCAGTTTCGTTTAATTTAAATATGCGTGTGCCATCTGAAAAAGCTGGGATGCGGCTAAACAGTTACAAGGTGGACAAAGAATTTTCTTACAGTTCCTCTGTTGAATGCTGTAGCTCGGGCTAAACTGCAATTTTCCGGTTTGCGTAGGGACATGCCTGGGAATCTTTTTCTAAAGCCTCGAAGTCAGTCTAATCTGTTTTTTTTGTCCCTTCCCTAACTATCAGGAATTCTTACATTATTATGTTTGGTCATCTCATAAGCTACAAGATGACAATCTTTCAAAGTTAAACCATAAAACATCAACGAGCATTTTGTGTAATAATTATTTAAGACTTTTACTTGATCATCTGTAAATATTTGCCTTACAGCGTAGTTGGGTATGAGCCGGACAGAATTCTCTAGATGACTGTACCTTTGCAAATCTGTGAAAGGTATTCCATTTTCTTTTGAAGCCTGTCTCATGCTTTTTCCGTCTTTAATACCTCATAAAGCTTTTCGCATTTGAGCGTATGTATGGTTACCTATATTTCTGCGTCGATCTGTAGTTTTCTTCCGTGCCATTCTGTAATAGGTACATTATACATATTTACTTTTATTAATAAAATACTTAAGTATGCCATTTAATATTTCTTTCGTGTTCTCTACACACAAATAGGTTTTTTAATTATAGCTACTTGAATCTAATACCTAGAGATTCATTATAGCCAGTTTCGCCAGGCACGCCCACTATCCCACCGTGTATATTAGTGCCCCTGCGCACCGGCAACTAAATAGTTTACTCACCCGTAAGTTGTTAGCTGCGGCAACTAAAAAGTCGCCCGTGCGCGTGATCGCATCCAATACTGTGTGTTCCATTTGAACTTCTTCAAAGCAACTAAACAATTGCTTTGAAAAAGTGGCCAGTGCGCGGGGGTACTTATACGACTTACCACAACCAAGAGCCGAGCGCGATCGTGAATTGCAAGATCTGTACATATTTAAAAGAATTATGATAAAGTTTTATTAATTATCTGCACCGTAAATTAATGTATTCATTGCCTTAAGTAACACCACATACCTTTAGTACAGAATCGATCAACAGCTGATCGAATGGGTACAAAGACTATCATAATGATCTATTGAGTATCCAGTCAACCAGATTCACTATTGACACTGCACTTATTTTTTTTAAAAGGAATTTATATGTCAAAAATAATAGGTTACGTAATATGGCTTAAACCATATTATGGCAAAAATACATGTTCAAACAGTAGCAATACAAGCTTTAGAAAATATACTATAATTCTCAAAATAAAAAAGGAAAATTAGTACCTACGTAAATATTTTTTTCGCTCACTGGGCAAAAATTCACAATCACGCGTACGTCTTTGACCACAGTCGCGCGCGCACTACGAGACAGGGAGGTTTTTGGAGCCACAGAATAGATACGGTTCACAATGGACACAACGCATACTAACCCAAATAAAAAAGAGTCACACTTTTTCATACCTTCCCAAACGCTGTCAAAGTTACTCCCCTCTCTCCTCGCCTCGCCCCTCCTGACAAAAACTTGTGTAATTATTATTAATGCCCATAGATGGCGTAATCTCTTACTATCTATTGCTCATAGATGGCGTTATCAAAGAAAAATTAATTTGGAATTTTATGAATTTATTAGAACCATTATATAAAAGCAGTTTTAATTTTTATAAATTGATTTATTAAACCATCATAACAAAAATATGTCTATCAAAAGACAAATGTCAAAATAACATTACTATACAATATAAGCTAATAAAATACAATTACTATAAAAACACAATTTAAATAAATTCGAAAATGCAGTTGTGAATAGCATCGGAGTTCTGCAAGTAGCTCCATGGCATCATTAGGTGGTAACTGCATATACGAGTGTGGGCACCTCATAAATCTGAAAACAAACAAAAAAATACACAAATACAGATATAATTATAGAAATATTTCGTAATCTATTAATGGAAGGGATATATTTGCAAACTTTTGTTACCCCATATTTGGTCAATAACCCATGATTATGTGATTTCTTGAAAAATGGAAGCCACTATTTTTCCTAGTGGGGCCGATACAATCAAAAAGACTAACTTGTTCATAACCATTTTATAAAAATTACATGTTATTTAAAAAAAATCACATATCACTTAAAACATTTGCAAAAAAACACATGTCACTAACAATTTTTTCATCAATCTGTAAACTTCACTCGAATTATTTTTTTCTGGAGGCTGTGCCCGACATTGCTCCATCCTGGGGCTACCTAGGTACGATAGTATCAAGACAATAGGACATATTTTATTGTACTGTTAATTTCATCACACAAGGACTATATCTTTGTAAGTTACTAAAAATTAAGTTCAAATTGAATTAAATTATATTTTCTTTCATTTTCTACTATAGTTGTAACAAGATAAACGGAACCAATTTTAGTTAACAACTATATATATAATTTGTAACACTAATAATTTTATTACAAATTTTAAAGTACCCATACATGAGAGCTCTCTTTCATCCCTTTGGCTATGAGGTGGTTGAATGTGGCTCTTCATTAATAAAGCATCGTTTGAAGAACCTGTAAAATTAAAAATTGCATTTCAAACGACAGACATTAAGATCTAAAAAGAGTTTTTTTTAAAAAGGGCTGAAATTAAAATCAAATATTGCAATTTTTCATTTTCTTTCTCAACGATTTACTTTCTTTAAACTATATTTTAATTTCTTAGAGATCAGTCAATCTCTATTTTGATATAATATTTAAAAAACAAATTTAAATAAACTTCTTTACGTTTGGTTGTAGGTATTTTTACTAATTTTATTAATCTGTACGTGGTCCATTGTACCCCATTGATCGACTGATGACCACTTGGCCCTATATTTATCACAGTCCAGTAGTTATGTCATTTTTAAATAATTTGCGATTATACATGTCTTGGCAGATTTAAGCCTTTTGTTAACTCATAGAGAATTGAGACAGATTTTTGTCGCCTACCTCACCAATTGGGGCATCACTGAATATTTTTAATCTTCTTTGAAAATGAAATTAAAAAATGTCGTGTTATATTGTTTACTTACATTCATTATTCCCCTTTTTTTAATCGCATGTTGGGCAAAGGGTCAAAACTAGACATTACTGTTAGCCACTGAGCCACCGAGCACCTCCCTCCTCCATCATCACATCAGCTCGGCATAAGTTTGCAAGTTTAACTTGGAAGTGGATGAAACGAGGATTGCAAAATTTGGTTACAACGCTAGCAACTTACAGATGAAGCTAATAAAAGCGAGCTAAAAAAAATTCTTCCGTTAACAGCATAGGAAGGAAATTAGCGTTTAGGTTAGTCTAACATCGATCAATGTTTTCGAACAAGATAGAACGTAACTAACGTGTGTATATTTCCAAGAAAACAGTCATTGCAAGATTATATAACATCTCATTACGCAGTCACAGCGCTGAAGAAGCGTCGCGCCGTGCGAAAACAGCAACAATGGGATTCGGAGGCTAAAATAGTATTCAAATCAGATGCGACAGGTCAGACTTGTGTTTTTGCAGAACCGAACTGGCAGAGCCGAATTCTCGGTGACGTATTAATATGAATGGATAATTATACAATATCACCATTGGATGATTCATATTTATTGCGTGGATACATTACACTATTCGCACCTGTGTCAATTAATAATCGTACTTTATAACCATTAGGCGTGTCGGCGAGCGGTAATAGCCGTCTTCGAGTCGTGTCGTTACATTAATGCTTACAAGCCGCGTACTTCTTATAAACGTCAAAGACGCGGCATGTCATACGACATAAGGTTATAATAAACTCTCATCAATACAATTTTAGTTTTAACGAGTAGTTATACTGCTGGAAAATATGGATTTATTGTATTTGTCTGCTACTGAAAGTCACAAATATATTTACTGAAATATTAATTTGGGAGAAGTGTTAAAGTGGCCAATGACACATAATTTTACTAGGTGATTATTGACCTAAAAATATTATAAGGAATTCATCTAGACCAATATAGAAAAACTTGAACTGATATATTTTGTTTCAACTCTTAAGACCCGTATAGACAACGACACTAATTGCGACACAAATGTCTGGCCATTCACACATGAGGCGGTTTCGATGTCGCGACTCTAAACTAAGTGTCGCAATAAATGTCACAAGCGCAGACAGTAGTGTTCACATACAGACACTCGATGTATACACTGAGTGTATACACCAAAGTGTCGTAGTCTGAACGTAGTTTAACATTCGTATAAGAGCGAAATGCTCATTTTGAAATTTAACTACACCTGAAAATAAGCATGAGTAAAAATGTTATATTATTGCACGGTAGAGGCGCGTGGAGTGCACGCACACAAGAAGTGTTGTTTTTGTAGCAGTTAATAATATAAATAATATTTCATTACATATTGTACTGTATTTTTTATTATATTACACCCCACGATAAAAGTATATCCCATACCCATATGTACTATATAACTAATAAGAAACTATAAAATTATTGACATATAACATTGGTGTCTGCATTATTAATTTGTAGACATTATATTAGTTTGCGCATGTTTTCACGTTGAAATGTTACAATGCATAGGGACGAAATTCTTTTATTTTGATGTGCGGCAAAAATATAGTCCCACCGCCGCGCTTCTGCCGGCTGTTATTCAGTTCAAGGCCGTACACGTGTTAGAACGTGTTCAAACTTTGACTGTTTATCGAGTGTAATTGTATGTTATTATAGGTTTATTTTTATTGATATTCACTTATTTTGAATATAAAATGCCTCATGGAAAATATTTGAATTAAATTGAAATATATTTAATTAATAAAATACATTCGGAAAATTGGTCAAAAGGCTAAAATTGCGAAATTTACTAATAGAAGTCATCGTATTGTGCGCAACAACTTAAAAGACCCTGAAAATTACGGGAAGAATAAAAGAACCGTCGCCCACGAGTCATAACTCTAAGTGAAAAAAGATCAATTCATAGGGTTGCTTCTAATTCTGTCAGGATTGCCACTGTCTTCTATGTGAGTGTCAACATTTAAAACATTAGAATTTACGAAAGAAACCACCATTGTCTGATACATAAAAAGAGAATAGATTGAAATTTGCAAAAGATCATGTTCATTGGAAAAAAATATGGAGAAAACTTATTTTTACTGATGAAAAGAAATTAAATTTGGATCGTTCTAATAGTTATAACTATTATTTTCATGATCTTAGAAAGGAGGAAAAATGTTAAGTCGGGGGCAAGCAGGGGGTGGTAGTGTTGTGATATGGTCTGGAAACGGATATTCAGGGAAAATGGATATTAAATTTTTAAGTGGGAAAATGAACAATAAACGGTACATAGATCTAATTAACGCAGAGATTGTTTCTCGCGCAACACGAATTGCTCGTCCTGATTTTATATTTCAGTACGATAATATTGCTATTCATCCGGCACAAGTAGTCAAGGCCTATTTTGACAGAAAAAATATCCAAGTACCTACTTGAAGGGCCAGCTTATTCTCCAGATCTTAACATAATTAAAAATTGTTTGAGAAATTCATCACTAGCAGTTTACCGAGGATCAAGGCAATTTACCACAGTTGAAGAGTCGAAGAATGTGATACTTGATAAATAGACAAAAATGAAACAGTAAATTCAATTAAAAACAATTGAAATTACAATAAAAAAATGTATATGAAAGTTTACCAGATCGAATGATACAATTAATAAATAAAAATGGAGGATCGATTAAAAATTAAATAAAAGCTATTTCAGCTGTTTGTTTTGTTTTAAATTAAGTATAATTTTGTATATTTAGTGAGCTGGGTTATACATTTGCCGCGCTATAAAACATAATATTTTCTTGTATTTCCTTAATGGAAGATTTAATTAATAATGTATTTATCCTAAAATTATATTGTTTAATTCTTAAGTTTATCACATACGGGAATATTGATATATGTGTATGAAAAGAAATTCAATTTGTATCGTTCAAGTTATATATATATATATATATATATATATATATATATATATACACATACATATATATATATATATATATATATATATATATATATATATATACGTATATATATTTATATATATATAATATACATATATATAGTTTTATATTAGATTTGACAAAATAATCAGTACGGGCTATACTTTTGTCGTGAGGTGTATGTTTGAGGTTGCATACCTGCGAATGAAAAACAGAACTTTTATAGGATCCCTTTGTTGTTTGTTATTTCTCTCAAGATCCTTTTTATCAGCCCAAACAGACGCAATTAATATAAAATACTATGGTTCCATAATACTGTAAAAAATTCAAATTTCTAATTCAAAACAATAAAAAACCATTGAAATACCACGTATTTTGTTCTGATTTACTTATCAGAACTACATACATATATTACTTCTCGTTGATGTAAAACTTTGAAATTTAGCATGAAGAAATGTTTCGTAGGATAATTAAAAAAATATATTAGATGGTTAAAATAAATTTATTGGTTTTCCAATTTTGGGTTTCATTGTACATTTGTAAAATATGTATTTCCTAATCTATGCGACAATATAACGGTAAAAACCCTCAGTGCGCAAGTTCTACTCGCTCTCAATCATTCGTTTTATTAAAAACCTGCGACTTCCCTTACGTATTTTTATATATTTTTACAGCGGAGTTTGTCTCCAACAATAATATTTTCATCTCAAAGGTGTATTTCATCGGAATAAAAATAACGGTAAAATTTAGAAACATGTTACTTAGTTCCGTGTGAGGAGAAAAAAGAGAAGGAGGGAGGGGAAGCTCTTAATTCTGGTACAAACCCCACCCCGCGCGATGTGGAATTTACTAGGAAAAATAATACAGTACTGTGCTCAGTAATGATCTAAACCTAACGGTACTTAATCAAATCCAACCTCACCTAACCCAATCTAACACTTACTCACCCAACCTCATCTAGTCAGACTATCCAAATTAAAATGTGATACTCGTATGAGTGAAAGTAACGCCAATATGACGATATATTTATAGCATTATTGCCATCCTTCAGTTGCAATTTAAAAGAAGTTTTTGGAGTATCAATCATATTAAGAACAGAATTTCGAGAGTATTTGATACTACATCTATTCTAAAGTAAGTACTGATATGAGGAAAAGTATCGATTAAGAAGTTATGGAGTACAAAATTATCGGTACTTATGGAAAAACGTGTAAGTACTAAATACTGAAAGTATTGATAATTTTTCTGTCTCTACCCTTAACCTAGATAAAATATCCTACATATTATCTGGTACTTTAAGCTTAATCACTGTAACAATTCCTATTTGTCAGTTTAAGCCCGTACGATCAATCTTATTCTCTTAGTGCTAAAACACTTATCTTTAACAATGCACATACCCACTGCTGTGTACAGATATTTTTTAAATAAACTAAAGAAAGTAAAGAATCGGAAATAAACAGTAATATAAAAAAGGAATTAATGCTTCTATCGACGGAAAGATGGATTCAAACGAAACCAAACTTTGTGTATGTTTATATATATTACAGGATTTTAATTAAAATCAGTTTTTAATTGAAACACTAGATATTTATTGGACGCTGGCATATAATGAAATCATTAAATATTTGTACATACTCCTAAGATTTCAGTATTTTACTTAAAAAAACTTACTTCATCAGAAATATAATTAACCTAATTACCCTTAATGTAATCAGCTAACTACTCAACTTCGTAATTTTATATACCTAAATCATCTTTTAAAAAAAAATAAAGAACGTGACATTTTATCTGCAATGTCGTCTTATAATGAACGTGAAGAAAAAATAGAATTTTGAAAGCCGCTGCTGGCATCATTCGATGTGATATTCAGTCGGTTTCTTTTGAAAATAATTTTTATTCTGTAAATTACTAAATGTGTCTTGACGTCAATAGTCTGAAATATCAAAGTTATTTTATAGATTAAGTAATTTTCAAAAATAGGTCAGAAAATATTCAAATACCTTAATTACCATGATACAACGATATAGCACATCTTACATGATGTCAGTAGTTTTCCTATTTTCCTTCTTATTGCTATGTTGATCTGTCAGTAAACCAATGGGATTGGAAATTTAATATTTTTAATAGCTCTTTTCTATGAATTAACAATCAGTTGGAGAAAAATTCTTACAATCATAGGAAGTATAGTTTTTTATTACGATGTGTCATTCTAAATGTCGCATAATTTTTTTTCCTGTGTGGGATTGAAGTGCAAAGTTCTTTTTTGGGCACATACAAGTAAAATCTTTACGGTTTACGAAAATAGAATTATATCCGCACTTGGCATTCCAAGTGCGGATATAAAAAAAAACGTTGTAAAAATGACTTACAAAAATAGTGAAAATTAACGCTTTTTCTACCTGTTTTTCGATTATTTATTTTGTCGTCCTGTGGGCGTGAAAGCGCGCAATAACTTTTCCGTAAAGGTACACGAGCGTACATACACGAGTTCAATATCAATGATTTTAGGACTAGTGCGTACAAAATTCGGGGTAGCTTGAATTTCAGCAATCAATATCGAGTTGCGAAGACGAATGTATATTTTTTAGGTTTTTCTCTACATAGAAGATAAAGTGTTAATAAACCTGTTAAATACAAATAGAACTGGCACCACGAAAATTCCACACACTTGGTCGTATACGTTAAAGCATTTAAGGGTACGTAGTATTTTTGTTAAACTATTTATGAATATCATATTGTTCATCAAGCAAGTATAATGCCTAGATTTCTTTAAGAGGCGTAAAAATATCGCAAATTTGTCAAAGATCACAAGGTTTAGAATTATCGCTACAGTTTTTTGATTAAATTGAGAAAATTTCTAATGCCATTTTTCTCATAATTTTGACTTCAACGATTTCAATATCTTTAGGACTATCCTAACTAATTATATAAACTGTTTAAATGAGATATGATGCTTTCATGCATCAACTATTCAACCGATTTCTATAAAATTTAGCGTTTACCACGATGTGAACCAGGACACATTTATTCCAAAATAGAATTTATTTCTTTTTGTAATTAAAGAAACCATTCTGTTAAGAATAATTTTATAGATGAAAAAAAAAATATAGTAGGACATTACAGTAACCGGGGGTCTAGGCGTATATAAAACTGGGAATAAATAATTTTATAATACTTATAACTTGTCGTTTAACCCCATAGGGCACAATAACTTTTAAAAAGAAATTCCTGTAAATATTTTTATGGTTAACTATTGAGAGATATGTGGGTTAATATGCTTCATCTGTATGCCTTTCAAGTTTCTGAGAAAAACGACCGAAATTGATCGACAGACCAATGGAAACGCGAGTGGTCTCATAGCGGTTCCGTTTCTTCCTTTTGAGTTGCGAACCCTTAAAATTCAAAGGAAGGAAGAAAAACCAAGACAGAAAAAAACGAAAATATTTGAGAATACTTGCTAATAAATAATTCGACATACATGCAAATATACATATATCTGTGATAAATATAACAGTTTCTTTGTTTACGCTCCGTCTAATAAATAAAAAAAAATTTTTTTCAATGAAATATAATAGGGTATTTGACTGATGTTGGCATTTTTGTCAAAATGTTTTACAACTGTAGAGTAAGTTTAAAAAAACCTTGTAGTAAAAAAATAACGCATATAACAAACAATTAATTGAAACTTCTAAATAAGAACATTGTCAATTTTTTTGTTCATTAAATTGAAAAAGTTATTATGTATTAAGTTTCGAGACAAAAAAAATAGAATATTATAATATGCAATGTATAACTTATACGCAATATTTAACGAGATATTAAAAATATTTAATAAACTCCCTTATAATGAACGCTAAATAACTGGCCAGTGACGTCATAAGCCGGCTGTGTTTTGTATGGGGCGTTTCCGCGCAAATCGTACTTCGTCAGTTTGTAAATTATTATAACTTTGTAATAAAAAGTCCTAGGTACAATATATTTATTTTAACCGTGTTTAATGTTATTACTTATTCTATTCTAGTGATAAAAATATAGTCAAATACCCTATTGTGCCGTAATACAGAATTTTGAAATGAAGATGGGACTGTATCTACTTTTAACAAGTAAAGTGCAAGGAGCGCGACGAAAATTGTAAAGTTCCAAGATGCAAATACACAGACATTGACTTTAAACGTACTGTTCATCTAAATTCGCGTTTTTTTATTGGATAAGAGTAGATGTCATTTTGAACACGTACTACGAAAACCGATTCTCAAAGTTATCTCATTCCGCTGCCGATCCAGGCATTTAGATTTATACAATGTATTTGAAAATAATTAAAAATTTACTTACGCTATGACGATATGCGAACAGCGAGCGTTTTCTTTCACTTCATATATTTTATACAAGGTTTTATGAGCGCCATTTTGACGTTCTCAACATTTTATTTGATTTCCCTAGACAAATCTTTCAATCCCATACGGGAGTTTGAGTCAATTGAGAAGGGAATAAAGTTACCAAGGCAAATATTAGAAATATGTATTTTCATTGTTCTAATAATATATTTGTATACTTTATTTATTTATTTATCTACTTTAATGTATCTAATTGATACATATGGCGGACTTATTGCTACGAGAGCAATCTCTTACAGCCAACCATACCACTCATCCAGCCCCGCTCGACGAACGACCGGGAATCGAACCCGGGTCTCTGCGGTACGCCGCGTCGTCAAAGGTCGTATGCCTTGTGATCAACCCAACACCCACGGTGACTTTAGGCCACTTGATTGCTTTCAAAACTTCCTTCATACCTACTTTTTTTATAACATTGCTCACGTAATATAACTCGTATATGAATTGCGTTCGTAATATCAACCCACCCGTATCGATTCCCGATAGATATATAAGCACGTCTTCACACTGCGTGGGGCTTTCATCTTGACTGGTAATCTTGCGTTCGTTTATTAAAAAATGGTGTTACGTGATCGATATTCGGGAAAATTTTATTCTCAACTAAACTCGGAGAGAATTGACGTCAAAGAGGGAAAAGAGATCAGTTTCGGAACGTGCCATTAGTGCTTGGCGTCGTACGTTATTAAACATAAAAGTGATTATTTTGATTTTTATTATATTATTCATAAATTCGAAACTTTACCTTTTTGCAAAAAAACGGGTATCCAAATCTCTTCTTTACAGCTATGGGAATCATAAAAGAAAGAGGTTTTATAATTCATTCGAATAATCGGAAATACTTGTTTGCATATTAAAGAGTACTGGCAGGTAAGATAAAACGTTCTAATTTTTTTAAGTGAACATTTATGTTAAAAATATTCGATTGGAATTAAAAGATTTGTTAGCGTTATGTGATTAGATGTGTTGTTTATTTAAAAGTGAACTGTTTAAGTAATTTTAATTATTGATTTGCGGTTAGATTATGTAAATTTGTTTTTCGTGCCAAATTTTATAACGTGGCAGACATAACAATAACCGCTGGTAATATAATGACTCTTCTTGAAGAAGGCTGTATTCAGTGTTATATTTCGGAACAGTTTGGTGTAGTCATTCTACTATTTAGAGGACCTAGAAAAGAATTCAAGAGAGCGATTCATTAAAAAAAGACCAGCATTGGAAAGAGAACGGTGTACTGATCCCAGGGACGAACGATATATTGTGAGCTAAGCTTTACGAAAACGAAAGTCTACCTACATAAATATCAAAAACAATCTCGAAGAAGTGAGATATGTAAATGTTAGCCTATGGACTGTCAGGATAAGAGTTCTAGAAGTACACAGTCGAAGACCGGCTAGGTGTCCTAAATTACTCCACGGCCACTGTACTGCAAGGTCGAGGTTTGCCCAAAATTATGCGACATGGACCGATGCGGAGTGGAGTAAAGATTGGTGAGGAAAGAAGTCAGAAATTGCTCAAAAGACCTGGAAAGCAATTATGCAAACGTGTGTTTCGAAGAGATTAGGCTTTACGTCGGAACTCCTGTTGTGTTTTGGGCAGGCATAATTTCTGAAGATAGTACGGAGTTGGTTTTTGTTGAAAATGACTCTCTGGATACACAATAATACATCAGTGAAATGATTATTCATCAGGCATCTAGCACTAGCCGTTATAGAAGATACTGCTGTCTTCATGGACGATAATGCTTGGATACGCTGAGCGGGCGCAGACGCTTATCTGACTGAAGTCGGGATTCGCCCTTTAGAATGGCCAGCACAAAGTTCCGACCTCAATCCTATTGAGATCTGTAGAACATTCCAAAATTACATGGTTGTGCTGTACATCCAGCTCCATAGAACACGCGTGAGCCGAAAGCAGTTATTACAGCCGAATGGGAGCGTATTCCCCGAAAAATCATTAATTCATCCAGGACATACATGAAGAATCGCAGTAGTCGTTTCAGCAAGAGGAGGCCACACTCGATTCTAATTCATTTTGTAAATTTTGTTAAATAAAGGATATTGCCAGTTGAAGGCCACCATTTTTTTTTGTTGAAACGAATCATTTCAAGCAATCCAAAAAAAATAGAGTAAGAAAATCTAATTTACAAGACAAAACATTTTTTCTCTCAGTAAATAATATGTATTTTATTTTGTTGCATAAAATCTAATTTTTTTACACTTTAACTAATTAAAAAAACCATAAGTTCCCTTTTTTTTTGCAAAGGAGTGTATTTTTCTTTTAAGTGCATAATTTGAAATATAATAAATATGATTGTCGAAGTTTAGAGAAATGTGGTTGTCGGGAAATTATAATGTCTAGCAAGAGGTGGCTCCAGAAAGAGGTGTTAGGAACGATTAAAATTATTTTTCTCGGTGCCTAAGATACTTCTAGCTCTTTTAGTAATACATATGAAACTAAAACAATATTGTCCTTTTATAGCAAGGTAATCAAATAGTAATTAAGTACAGTCTCAAACAGATTACGGTGAAATATAATCGCAGTAAACCTTTTATCAAAAAAATTCAATAAAACCCAATCTCCTGAAGACACCTGCTTAAATATCATCCCGCTAAATTCGATGTAATATTGAAATGACAAATTTAAATGTATCCGTTATTAAATTCAAATCTTTACCACCATTTCGAATCAGCGCTAAATTCCAAAATTATTCAAATCTATTTCGACGAAATAGTTCACCGACTCTGTCGACATGATTCCATCGAAGAAATTTTGACTAAGATTAACTCTGCCGCACTTCTTCCCGTTTAGCTATCGTCAGCTATAAATAAATACAATTCATTTTTTAAGGCAATGTAAAAGGTATTGCCATTAAAACTAGTTGCACATTACGTACCACTGATAAATAAAATAACATTATTATTAAGCCGTCCCATGTGATATGAAAATGCAAAATTGATTTACGAGTCTCGACTGAAAATCTAAAAATTATTTTATTTCGAATTCTTAAGTTACTTCGAAACACTATAATATTTAATGCGTTTAAGGCCTAATTAAGATAATTTTTATAATTATCTGTTTAAAATGATTTTCTGGCAAAATGAAGCAATTTGTAACATGAATTACATACATATTTTCAATTTTGATAATACCGTAAATAGTCTGGTGTAATTGTTACGTAATTCAGTAAAGACGTAGTAATTAATAAATAATCCTACCATCTTCGTTCTTTTTTACTTTTGTTTGGTATCATTCACAAGAAAATATTTTTTTTTCTTTTCATTTCGCATTGTGTTTATGTGCATCACTTGACACCAGTCTGTGTGTTATGAACTACTGTGTTTAAATTGTAAGGTATCTCTATCTAGCTCAAAACTTCCTGACACGTCTGCTTTTAAAATGAAACAAAGAGCACCGATGTTATCTTCGATCACTATCGTAGCAAATGTCCTCGAGTATCGTCACTAAGGCAAGTCAAGTGGTGAGCTACGCGTGTATTTATTAAAACAGTTATAAAGGGTGGCGCTAGATGGAGCTTCGCCATAAAATGTTACTCTGAGACTAGGGCAAAATCCATAAAATATAATTGAACGACCCTTTTCTTATGCAAGTCATATTGATATAAGCATATAATTTTAAAATTATGTTAAAATACTATTTCCACCAAAATTACGAGACAATACATTAAATTGCAACTCTTTTTTTTATTTTATTTGTGTTTATATACATAGATGTGTTAAAATAAAAATTAACATACCCTAACTTTTTAAAATTATATATCTTGATGAAGATTATCGCGATAATGTTTTTAAAGGTATGCAAAAAAATATATAAAATTGGTATTATTGTTTGAGATAATTGCAAACATACATACGCGAATATCTGAAAACGTCTATTTTTTATTATACTATTTGGGCAAGGATTTCATTTGGAATATATAAACATGAAAATAGAAATAAATTCTAGTTTTAAAACCAGTCTTTTGTGCGACTCAATCACGCCCTAATACGGTTTGTATAGTATTATTTACTATTTTATACAACACTAATGCTCCGTATATACATACGTATATCCTTCACCCGTCAGAATATATTAAGAAATGGCATGACAATTGCTTATTATGCAGACGATGGCTTCGTTCTCGCACTTCTACGATTCTTGTAGACCTCACAAAGAAACTCCTACGTAACTTGTCATATTTCAACTCCCTCTTATATACAAAACTTGTTGCTCTTTTTCGTGTATAAGGCCACATTATCGTGGAAAGTGCATCAACAAGTATTTTTAGTCAAGCACTCAACATTTTTATTTCAATACAAGACAAACGTAATAGTAGATGACTTGGTAACGACATAATTTAGAGGTTCCAAAAATATAATAAGATCACACTGATCCTCAACTTGACTCGATTCCTTAGAAGCGAGTCTGGTTATAAATTATTTTAAACAAAACCTATGAAAAACATAAATTTGTTATAAACGATTTCAACAGATCGATAGACCTTGTCAGTACTAACGTATGAGTATAAATAAGTATTATATTCCCCTCCGTTAGTTATCACGCGTTGTCTGATAGGTACATAGGTACCTATGCATATAAATTTTCTTTCTGTACGTCCCTTTCCCCTCGCTATTGGGGTATTCGACCCTCAGTACGTCGTAATACAAATAATGTTTCATAAAAATATAATAATCCTAGTTGTTCTGAAAATGCGTTACAATTCATAAAGTTTTACGGATTGTCATCATAATTATATTATCGGTTGGTGTTAACAATTAGTGTTTCTACGCCTTTAACCGGTTATGTATTTTACAAAATTAGCTTAGCTCAAATGACCGGCCAACACTTTGAATAATTTAGTTAGACGACGTCACAAAAGTAAAATAATATTATTAAGCAAAGGGTTATATAATAAATATTATATTAAAACAATCTAATTGATCGGTTCAAAATTCAAAACTGCTTATCTGAGAGAAGGATGATTAAATAAAAAAAACCAGAACAGAAATAAAAACTTAAAGTTGTCGTTGTGGCTTAAGAATATGGGTTGTGACATATACGATTCCCTACTAATTCAACAATTTCCTACCAATTTCCTACAATTTCATCTTAGGTTTAGCTATAAATAAATGTATAGCTATATACCTAATAAATCGATAGGAGGGTAAGTAACTACACATGTCAGGATACAAAAATGTCTTTTTATTTTATTTGCTCTAATTTTTTTACATTTATCTCTCTAAAAACGCATTTTATAACGTTTATAAGTTTGGGGATATACTTATCTAATACAAGCATAATCGTGATATGTACAGCTAATAACTCGTAAGCATATCGAGATCTCGTCAGGAATCAGCGTTAGCGAATAATTATGAATATTCACAAAAATATTTACGATGAAGCAAAAGTAGCAGCGAAACTCGTGGCTCGAAAGCGAAACAATTAAAATTATTTTTTTAATTTTATATATTTATTGTGATGCAATATCTATTGCTACGTTTTGGCAGCCGAAAAATTATCGAAGTTTATCATTGATGGGTAATTTTTAAAAATATTTAATTCTTCTTTATTAAGTATGGCCTTTTGCTATAAGCATATTTAAATTATGCTAATAAGATAGACTTAGTGCTAAATTAACTAGAGTATATTATCAACAATCGATTAATACTGAGAAAAAGGCAATAACTCTATACGTTGTTATTTTGAAATGGCGCCACATGGCCGCCAACCGTACTGCGCCGAATCGTCCCGTCCCGCCTTCTGCACCGCGCCGTGCAGAAGCGAGGCGCGATCACACACAACACAATCACACAGCGCTCGCAAGTTTGCTGTGCGCAATTTATGTTTACAAGGTCATGTTTATACGAAAAATATTCATTTATTTTAATGTGTCACGTGAAATAAAACGGAAAGAATAGTTATTCCTTATTTCGATAACCATTGAACTACACAATAGCGGTAAGTTATAATTGTTATTTCTGTACAAGTTTTATTTATTTTGATTTTGTGACATTTCGCTACATACAACGCATTACGTCGGTCATTAATGGTTGTCACTTCAAAGTGTAAATAATGTGCGATGTATAATTCAATATTTAGTGCGTTATTAAAAATATTAAGCTCCCTTACGTACAAACCTGTAGAAAAAAAATCTTGAGGGACACGTGAAATAATAAACAACTTGACGTAGGATAATTCATTCGCCGGTGACAACACACACACATGCGTATATAGATGGAGTATATTTATGTTAGTGAAATAGTGTATCTTTCCCGCTCTTTTATATATATGCGCGTATTATCGTATATACCACTGTCGCAAAGATAATGAAGATACACGTAGATATTTTTATTAGCAACATTCATCAATGAATCATTTTATACCTGAGTGCCCGTAGGCTATTATTTTCATTTCGTAAGTAAATGTTAAATAACATCAGTTACCTAATGCGGTGCAGTGCTTGTGAAAGTCTGTTATGGGAGATGCAATGCTAAGTGAATGTTTGTGCTTAGTATGATTTTTATACATAAGGGCTACGAATATTGCACGGTGACCTGATTTCTCCGATTTGCAATTTTACAGTTTGTTTTAAAAATTGACCATTTTTAATTTCCTGTCAAAGGAAAACTTCTTTTTTAATTTTAATATGTTATCTTAAACTTAAATTTTATTGCGCTAATTTATGACTAAATTAATTCATCGGTGCTTAGTGGGAGGGAAAATGAAATATTTTTCATCGGGATATTTGCTATGGAAATTATAAAGTGATTGTGTTCTGCACTAATTATCCTGTACCTACTTTCCGTATAGAATATAACGAATATCCTTTGTGACTGATAAGCGCTATCGTGTTTTGTACGTATCTACGCTCATAAAGCCAATATTATCACTATATTTGTAGAAAAAAATTCTCGATATTTATGTTTATGGTAGTTTTAGAATTATTTATATAATTCTTTTAAAAGTACCATTAAACCATTTTTTAAAATTTATATAAAAAAATTATACATTTAGACCAAAGTTATCTTTTACCTTTCATTATATGGCGTTCGTTCTCTGATGTAACGTAAACGCTCGCAAACTGTTTGTAGGTTGTTTTAATGTCCATAATCGAACAAAAAAATTTCTTTCAATTTCTACTCCAAATATCTAGCTGAAAATCTAATTAAAATGACAATAGGGTGGGCTTTAAATATGTGAAACGTTTTTCATGAAAGCGGCCACTACAAAATGTATAAAATTTTGGTTATAAGTTATGAAAAGTATTTTTTCGTCTTTCTTTTGATACCTTCTAACTGCGGAATATAATAAATATATTAGCAAAATTACTATATAAATATATAATGATTTACCCAATTTATTTTTGTCGAAGTAATAAATCCTGGAAAATCATTACTGAACTTGTGCAAAATGTTAGGGTGCAATTAGCATACTAAAATTCCTTAATAGTTTGTTACTGACAAAAGTTTATTTTTGTTATGTTTAAAAACTTTATTTTTATAATCTTTAGCGCCCGTATTTCTTCTTAATGACATTAAAAACCCAAATTGAAGAATTAAAATTGTGCGCGCTTTAAGGTAACCCGATCAAGTGATATGCGTCTTTAAATTGTTGGAATGTAGTATTCCTTAAATCTACTGTTAACCCTTTGTGGATTTAGAAATAGGTAGGCGATTTTTGGGGTGCTATTTTTTACTACTAATGTATCTCGAATATTGTAAATGTGTAGATATAAAAATATATGGTGGCAGTAAAAAATAAAACACTTCAAACTTACCTGTAGAGCAAACAAGCAGCCGGTGTGAAGTCTGACACAGTGCCAAAAACAAAACAAACTTATCAATGGCGGATGGTTATTCAACAGCTGATTTAGTCGACAGTGCCATCTGGAGAATATATTAAATTTATAGTGGCATCTTGAATGATTATAGAGATTTAAAAAGCTGAACTAATTATTATTGGTTCAAATTTTAAACTGAAATTATAAATTTTATCTCAAAATTTAAAAAATCGTATTTTTACTGTCAGTCGATGAACATGGGATTTTAATATTAGTCGTATTTAATATTGAATGGGCAAAATATGGAGTAACCCAAATATATACGTATTATCCGTCTCGTTGTAACGCAATAGCGCATAGCCTTCGCTAAAATTATTCGACGATTTTTTAGAACTATTTTTATTTCGATATCTCAAATTTGACATATGACAATTTTCTTATTGGCATTTGAAATTCCTGATTTCAATAATTACGTTGACAATTATTTGTCAGTGGAATTGAATTAGTCGACCAGTCGCGACGTACGAGTAGAAGTAGGCGAGCAAGCGCATATTTTGTTGGAAACGTCAGTCCCTATTGACGTTCAGTAAACACAGACGTCGCTAAAAACGTTTGCAGCGCCATAAGTGATAGAAACAAGAACTCTTGGTTACTTATTTGCCAATGTAGGTGCAATATTTTTGTTTTTAAGAACGGAATAAAATACGGTTTTCCGTCATCACAAAACTTTAAAATCGGGTATGTTTTATTGTGACAGAATGTCATTTCTTCTTCAAATATTTATTAATATACCCCAGACAGCGCAGGTAGCATTTTGCACTGTCCTATGGAGACCGCATCATCATATTTCTCATCTTTACTTTCATTATCATTTTCTGTATGCTTCCGCGTTTCAAATTTAAAAAGCAATAAACGTGCAATTCTGTAAGGTTTCTCTTACAGAATTGCACGTTTGCTGCTGTCGGTCTGTACATCTATGTTTTGAACGAATTAGGAAGCCGTTTGAAATGAATTAAGGTGTCGAAACGTTTTTGGGTTCAGAATGAAGGATCAAATGTTATTTTCTTTATATTATATATTTTTTGTGATAAAACACTATTACCACATTTTGGTAGCCGAACAATTATCAGAGTTTAAGAAATGAAAGATTAAAATATTATCTGGATTTAAATACGACGCAGATATCAAATGGACACTTGTAACAGGTTCGTTGACTTAATATAAAAAAATTGATATATATATATATATATATATATATATATATATATATATATATATATGCATTTAGCTATTTCATTAAAAAATGCAGAATAGTTAGAGCAATTTGTTGCTTTATTTTATCGTAACTTATTTATTTATATGCTCTAGAATATTACTGACAAATACATTTTTATTTATAAAAAAAGACTGTAAATAACATTTTTATGGGGGAAAAGCTTGTAAACTTCGTCGCGCGGATTTAACTTGCTCGTAACTGATTGTTTTTAGACCCGAGTCACATCCTAATAAATACGTAAAGATGTAAATTTAAAGGTTCTATATTAGTATTAAGTAAATTTGAAGTTTTAGGTGAAATTTATTGTTCACTGTGAAGCGACGTATTGATTTTGATAATTACACGCTATTCATTAGACTGTTAAACGACGCGAATGCTAACTAATTGGCAATTAAGGACGGTACATTATGAAAAAAAAACACTACAAATGTCGACGTACTTTGTCGTTCATGCTAACTTTTATGGACTTTCATCAAAAAAGAATACACTTCATGAAGTTTTTTTTATCACCTTCCACCACGTTGGCGGACGAATGCGAGTTTGCACACATGCTTTCTGTTTATAATTTGACCGGTTTTACTTCATAAATTGTAGATACTAGCCTTTATCTACAATTGTATTCGCCATACTTATATTTTATATTTAAAAATTACGTTTACTCTATTTTATAAGGTTCTATATTTTAAAAAGTGGGCGAAAGATCCCGGATGCTAAATTGACTCCGGAAACGAAAGCATAAGATGGCAACACTGTAGCAAAGAATACTATTACTGCGTAACTGTAGTGATCTTGTCAGTCAGTATAAAAATATTTTAAGAATGTATAAAACTTGTTAGTACGATTAGTACAACGAGGGTTTCCTTAATACTTAGACCTTTAAATATACATAGTATTCCTATTAAATTATTTGGAAATATTAATATTATTTTTCATCAAGTAAATATGTTGCCTAATATCTTTCATAGGCGTGAAAATATCGTGAATTTTTCAAAAAACTATGAGATTTATAATCATGTCATAGTTTTCCGATAAACTTCTAATGCTATTTTTTTTATAAATTTTTTTACAAATATTTTTTAGTATCAACTGTTGTGAGACAACACTATTCCAAATTTCAAGTTTCTATGCGAAACGGTTACTAAGAAAACTACTGTTTTCTTTACTTCGCAGCTTTATGTCACAGCGTAATTTCATTTATATTAATGATATATTTATTAATCAGAACTTTGAGTTATTTATCTGTGTAAGTCCGCTTGAAGCGAGCTTAGTACATTTAAAGATCATAGCGAATATAGAGGAGGCATTTTTTTTAAATCTGTGGACCTCTTTAGAATCATTAACCTGAGCCAGAGATAATGGCATCATTCAATAGTAACTTGGCTTAGACTTCAAATTTAGTTGAAAAAATGCTATTTAAGAGCAAAAACAACAGAGAAAGAGTAGTAAAGCTTTACAAATGTATTAATATCTACCCTTATTGTAGCTACACTATTTTAAGTGTCCAATATTTTAGAAAAATCACCAATACGCAAAGCCAAGTGTTATCGTTATAATAGACACTTAAATACTGTAATACAATTATTCCTTATCCCTTGGATACTACCACCTTGTATATAATGTATATAGCTTGGATTTTGGGACATGTATAAGCTTTAGCAGCTATTCTTGATAACGAGTCTGGGTTAATATTGCTTAGATTTGAATATCCTGTATGGTGTTAAGTGTAAGTAAAATTTGTAAAACTGACAAAGACTACAGTACAGTGTCCGTAAATGTCTTGACATCCCACGTAATCAATTATTTATTTAAAACTAACATGGCTTTTCAATCGTATATCAGAAAACGCCAAAAATATTATAAGCAATTTGAAATGTTTATCACAAATTCAAAATTAAGAATCGTTACTACAGTTACTCTATACGAACACAGTAATCTCGAAACTTCCGGATGGATTATATAGCGGATATCAGTATAGCTTGTTCACTGACATGTTTTCGACTTATAAAAAAATACTACTTTAGGTATATGCAGTACATGCATTTTATTTTACGTTGACTAATAAATTTTCAATAAGAGTCCTCTAGAGTCTAAAGTCCCTAAGAGTTTAGGTTATCCCACGCCGTCCACCATCCGATAACCTAAATGAAGGCAGTGTGGGCCGACAGTTACATTTTGCAACTTTTATATAGCTAATACGGT